>BPLQ01000214.1:0-48537 GCA_021605075.1 Caerostris darwini
TTTAGAGTTTTCAGTCATAAAAATTGCAACTGAGAGACAGTAACCATTAAAAGTCCTCCCCGAAGACAGCACAATCTTCTGTTAGCCCATCTTTTTTACTTTTCGTAGCATACATAAGTTAAACAAGAAAACTATTGATGTACCACAAAAAAAATGTAGTCAAAAGAATCATGAAAAAATACTTATTTTGAATTACAATTCTCGATTTGTTGTAAAATATTAATACACAAAAGATTTATTTTCTTTCTTTTTTATCAAGTAGTACTGTTTACTTGTTTCGTAAAAATTAAAATTATTTAGTTTTCGGAAATCAATCTTTTGACGATCAAAAAAATACCGTGGAATAATAAAGCCATTGAATTTTCGATACAGAAGTTTTCAATACATTTTTAATAGTAGCGGAACATAAAGCAAATGTATAATGCGTAGACATAATGTCTCAGATAGTATCGATTTTTCTTCATCGATGATTTCTAAGGAGTCAAAGAAATTCTGTTTTGCTTTGTCTTATTTTCCGATGCTCCGTTTCCTTGCAAAGTTCTGTTTTTCCGATATTTGTTGATAAACAGATCGGTGACGATTATTGAACTATCATTATTCGCATATTTATTGTATGTAAGGAATAACTTGGCTTGTAACAATGCAATTCTTATTTATCGAAGTTTATATAAATGAAAGCAATGAACAGTTCGCTATCTGAGAATTCATAGAAATAAATCTCTTTTATTATTTTAGTATTTTAGCTTAGTATTTCGATAATATTTAGTCAAATAATTCCTATTTATTTATTTTTTAATATTCATGCATGAAAATGTTTGCAAAATTGACAGATGTATTTTAATGCTTTATCTGGCAAAAATCACAGATACTTTGTTGATGCAATTTTAAAATGCAAAAAGTCTTGGGGAAACCATAAAATAATAATTTCTTGAAACAATTATTTGATAATGGCTAATATCTTAATAGCCAATACTAAGGACAGTTATGCGTTAGGGAAAGGGCAATAAATTATAAAGCATCGATTAAAATATTTTTCTAATACTTGAGATTTTTTTATCTACCCAAAGCCAGATAATTTTCATTTTTTTTTTCATAATATTTGTCTATTTTTTTTTCCATCAAAATCAAAAAGTTAAAAAAGAAACATCATTTGACTTTTTAAAGCAAAATTGGTATATGATGATGTGGTCCACAGACTGTCTCTTTTTAAAAGCAACATTAAAATTAAAACTTATATTTTTATTAGCTGTATACATAAATAAGCTAATATTTAGTTAATATATAGTTTTTCATAAAATATTTCTGACTTATTTAACATTATTGGTACAGTTTTTCAATTTCCATATGCTTTAGTTGAATACCAAAATACCTTTTTTTAATTCAATATTTTTTTATGTATTGAGAGAAAATCAAAATTATCAGTCTATATCAATCTCTAATAAATATGAACTTAAAGTGAAGTAGAATCTCTTAACACGATTAATTACTCACGAGAAAGCTTTAACTACACTATATACAATATATGTATATTTACATGATGAAGAATATACTATAACATGATAAATAGTATACAAATAAATATGTATAGATATAAGTTATACAATACATATAGATGTACATTTTATACAGGATAGATACTAGATGGGTGGATACTCGAACAAGAATTCTCTCTAATGGAAATCTATTAAAAACTTCATTTTGTTCATTTTTGCAAAGGTAAAATATACTATAACGTCACTAATGAATTTAAGCCAACGGCCATCCCATGCTGAATATACCGGTTCTCGTTAGATCACCGAAGTCAAGCATCATTGGGCGCGGTCAGTACTTGGGTGGGAGACCACCTGGGAACACCGCGTGCCGTTGGCATTCACAAATTTGGGACCTGAATGGCCGATGCCACAGGTTTCGGGTTCGAATCCCGGCGGTGCCATGGATGTTTGTAGTGGTTCGGAATCCACTTTAAGCTGTAGGTCCCGGTCTCCTATGACTGTAAGAGCGTCACGGAGCCAAAGTCAGACTTCTACCTCCGGGTGCTCCATCACAACAGAAGCTGCTTCCTTCCCCTTCAATCATGAGTACGCATGGGCTCGTGGGCTTGGCTAGCCAAGTGGGATAAGAAACAACAACAACAACAATGAGTTTAAAATAAATGAAAAGCTTTTAACACGTAAATTTAACTAAAACATACAGGCAATGCAAGCACATTACTTACTTTGTGGCCATAATTACTATATATATCATTACATTACTTATGTATTTTGTGGTAATTATTACAGTTTGTTTTGTAAAACCCACCCTTCAATCAGAAGACTCAAAGCCAACCAAAGAAATGTACCTGTACTTGGGTATTATTAAAATTATACATTTGCAATGGCATGCTTATAGCTTTAACATATAAATGCACTAAAAAATTAAGATTAATATAATAGATTTTTTTTGTGTACATTAAGACCATATTAAAGAACTTTCAAATCTAACTCCAGAAATCTACCAACAATAAGATAAAAATAATTAATCTGGGAAAGATACTCATAATGCAGAACATTCCAATGCTCTTACTATATAAATTTTGAAGAATACATGCAATTTAAACAAATTAATTTGTCTGGTGATACTATAGCCTTTCTTAAAATAATGAGGCACGACTTTTGAAAAACAACCAAAAATATCAACTATAATAGGATGAAATTTACCTGTCTAGGGAAGATGTGGATTTTTAAAGGTACGTCAGCAGCTTCAACAGATACATTTAATGGAATACACCGGCAATGTAAATAAATTCATTCTTTTAGAACTGCAAGACGACTCCTAAGGCAATGAAATGCTAACATTCAAATTTAACTCAAACAATAATTAATTATTGATTCAAATGAATTAATCCAAGAAAGTTATTCATTTTATAGTGCATGTCAACACTCACTGGTACAGGTGAGGATGAGATAGCTGGCAAATTGATTGAAGAGATATTAGTTTCATAATTAATCTTCACACCTTTGGCGAAACATTGATTAAGGAATACCCTACTGGGAAATATCAACAAATCGGTAAAATTAATGTGAGTAGAGAAATAGCTAAAACAATTACTATACTTGAGATAAACCTACCAGGAAACAATTATAAAAGGCATTGCGTGATATTTTTATTGAATGCCACTTTCACAATTCTTCAATTCATCTGCTATTGAATTTCTAATTGTTTTGGACTTCGTATTGCGTCTTATTAACCAAATAATTAAAAATACAACTGAAATACTTTAATGACATAATTTTTTAACATTTTTTTTTGTGTAATTAATGAAAATATTTTCTACTTAGTGATAGAAATTCATAAATTGTCTACTATCGGATGTTTGACCTCTGGCAACCCCTTTTAAAAATATCCCTTATTACAATAACATAACAGTGCAGTTTATATAGTTCAAAATTCCCTTCGAATTCATTACAATGATTCACATTGATTCTATCTTTATTCACTACAATGAATCATGCTGATTCTCTATTGATTCACTATATTGATTGAAATTTCGAATTCACTGGAATGTTTCACATTGATTCTGTATTGATTCACTACCTTGAATTAAATTTTGAATTCACCACATTGATTCCCTACAGTGATTAACAATGATTCTATATTGATTTACTGAATTGGTGAAAATTTTGAATTCACTACATTGATTGAAATTTCGAATTCACTACATTGATTTCAAAGAAGTTTAACAATTTGAATTGGAATTTTACGAGTCTTTGAATGGTGCCATTATTTTTAACTTATTGGCATTCTTTTTATTGTTGTTGAAATTTTAAAAAATTAAATTTCACAGACGTATTATTTTGATTTTAATCAATAATTAATTTATGAAACAAAACATCATTTGAAGCGAAATTGTATTCATGCAATTAAGGAAAATCTAAATTAGTTTAAGTGCACGCGATTAATTTTATTTTACTGCAAACTAAGATTGCTGAAAACTGAAAATCAACATAATTTCTTATTAATATTGCAGTCACATTTCATTAATAACTTTCAGTTCATAAAACTTCTTTTACATTGTTATTTTTATCACCAATTTAAAATTTCCAAATTTGTCTTATATGCTAATGTTCTATAATTAAAATGATGGTATTAGTTTTAATAAATGTCTGTTTGGCGAACACACTAATAGTTACTACAATAAGATATTTTTTTAACTATTTGATTTATTGATAAATAATACTAATGTATTCAAGAACATAAATAATAAAATAGTAATAATTCTTTAGTATATTTATATTCTCGATTATGGTTGAATCCAGTGATACAAAACATAATAATTGTGTTACTTTTATGCAGTTTCTTTTCTCTTAATGTGATTGTTTTCCTACACATATATATTAACTCTATACAAAAACATTAGTAATATTTTTTGGTTGCTTTCGAAAAAGAACGTATACAAAATAATGTACTTTTCGAATGCAACAAAAGAATAATATTACTACAAACTAGAAAATGTATATAATTTATCTTTCTGGCTCATAAATTTTATTTCTTAGTTCATGATCAAAGCAACTCAGAAATTGCTATTTATAATAAATCATTTTTAGTTCGTTATCTTATTATTTTATATAAATTTTAAAAAAAACATTTGTGTGTTATTACCTAGGAAGATTTAATGTTATAGTTAGCATTTTTATATATCCTTTTTTTTAACAATTCTACAAAATTAAGATGGTTAACCATAATATAAAAATTTGTTAAGCAATAAATTATTTATGAATTACACTTAAAAAGTCTTAAGGCTTATAAAATTGCAAATTACTGTGCTGTTAGTTATTTTTCTTTTTTATCAAATTCTGAACTTCAATAATTATTCTGGAAATTTAATTAGGATTTTAGCCGAATGAAATTTATTACACGTAAAAAAAGAAATGTTATTGATTATGTTTTTAAAATAAAAATATCTAATTTATTTTAATAAGAGAAATTTCATCACAAATGCATTCATGCTTACATTCATTTTCAAATAAAATTATTCACATGATTTTAATTTTCTTTGCCCTAATTATACTTTACGAAAATAAAACATATGTTTCGAATTTATTCTAATTATTTTTTGTGCTTAAAGTATTATTGTTATAAATATTTTAATTATAATACTTCAATTAAGTGTTACCAAAATTATACCCTCAGAATTAAAAACATATTTAATGCTGAAATATATGAGGCACATTACACATGCCAAAGAAAATATAATTTTGCTTCGTTAAAAATTACATTATAAAAGTTTAGAAATTCAATTTAACGAGGTATTTTTTTTTTTGGGGGAGGTGAACTTCATCGAAACTCTTGGAAAGTTTATTAAGTTATCAAAGCTATTAGCAGTTTTTTGTTGTTGTTTTAATAATTTCTTGAACAACGACCACATGGAAGTAACAGCTCTTGTAAAACTTTGCCCTTTTTTTCTTAATATGTTTCAGTTTGTTATAAATTGTGTTTAGTAGTAATAGATAAATATAAAATTCAGTTTAAAAAAAAAGGCTAATACACAATAAATCTAACTTCACAAAAAAATATTTCAGTTCCTTATATATTTTTTTATAAATATTCTATTTTTCTAAATTTACAATTCAAATTAAAATATGACCTTTTCCAAGTGCTTTAGAAACTTTGAAAACCATCATAAAATCTTCATACAGAAAAAGTCCAATTATTCTATTCAAAAACATTTATAATTAGTTTTTTTTTACACTGGTCTATTTTACAAAATATTTTTAATTTCTTATTTTGATAGAATATTACCAGTACAATATAACGGACTGAAATGAAAAAGACATCAGTAGACATTTTAGACATCTGTTTGCCCTTAAGTCGTGATGTTTTCATGTTTTTCCTAGAATCTTTTAGAAAAATTAGCATGTACAGGCTGTCTTGATTCTTACAAATTCTCATGCAAATTTTAAAAAGTTGTACGGTACACCTAAAAGATTCGAAATTACTTAGTGAAGCTGGATCGAAAATGCTTTTCTTCTAATGTAGTATACTAAGAAAGTGCTAGAAATGAAAGGATACTACTTAAGTGAATACATATTAATCAAAAAAGAAACATGGTTAATAGTCTCAAAACTAGGGAATGTCGTTTTCAAGCAGAATTCAACAGACAGGGCAGCCGTCATCTCAGCACAGTGCGTTTACTGGAACTTGGATTGCCTTGTACCAGACATAACACAGTACCTTCCATGTTCGTACTGTTCGTTCATAACTCATGATGCCTGACGATTGTCAAATATCTTGGCAGTACAGTTCTCTGTGACTCACCCATTATAATCCACAACCTTGTAAATCTGTTACACATCTTCTTATATTTCAAAATCAGAGCGCGTTAAGTTGTGTACAAAAGGAGGAGATTTGGATACTGGTTCTGGTAAGAAACTGATTCGATTACCATTAATTTTAAATGAGTACGTGTTACTGTAATTACTTTTTAAATATAGACAAGTAGTAAACTCTAAAATACTTTAATACAGTGTTTCACATTGAGAGGGTTGTCTTACATTATCATAGTTTACTACAATAATACAGGTATATGAAGAGTGGGCAAATGCCCTTAAAAAGTCTTACCTAACCTTCCCTATCCTCAGCAAGGTCAGATTTCATGTTATGAAGATACTGGTTCTCAGGCCTATGGAAATTGCGCTATCAGAGAGGGAAATTCAAGAAGCACCCTGTGGATATCATAAAAAAAACTTCCAAATTAGGGGAGTACTGTTTAAAATTTAACGAGTTATGGCAAACAGAAAAAAAAATAGATGGGACACTATAAATCCGTAGTAGAAAGGTTTTTGAGTTGGGCTCCAGTAAATAAAGAAGAAATGGAAATTTTAAATAGTGAGGACTGTTCCTTTAAATTGAAAACATTCGGCTTGTCCCTTGTCCTTGTCTATGTCTGCACGCACTTCCATAACAAAAAATATTGCCAACTTGCTATCTCGACTCTGATATAAGAATTTATATTTCAAAAACAAATAAATAAATCTGTTATTGAAATCGTTTTCGATTTTGAAAAAAAATTAAATTTTCTTGTTCTTGTTATTCTTGTTTATAGGAATGCATTTAATAAAAATTTATTGAAAAAAAATTAATACCAAGATACGATACCCACACAACCGAATCTGAACAATTTTTAATCCAAGAAATTTTACACTTATTTCTTTATCTGCTTCTCTACCCATAGATGTAAAGGAATTTTTAACAATTTTCAAGTAGCAAAGGAGAAAATACTCGCTTTACTTGGATACCACAATCTTAATTTTCTAGGATATCGCTTTACATTTTGTGACAGATACTCAACTGAAAAAAGTAGATGAAAATCGCTCAACATTTTCCGAACAAAAAAAAACCTTTATCTCATGTGGATTTTAAAAAGGCTCTTTTCTCCCCTTTGCAAAACCTTCTTCTCGAATGTTCTGCCAACTTCAGAAACCCAAAAGATCTCTTTCAGAAATCCTTTTCGATTTCGATGGGATCATGGAGAGAATAAATTTTTTGAGGTTTTCTTTTTTTCACTTCGACTTCATGAAATTTCTTTTCAGAAACCCCGAAAAAATAGCGTCGGCAAACCATCGAAGAAAATAAATACCGAGGAACAATTCCCAGATCAATCTAGGGGAAGCAGTGACGCAAACCTAATTAGAGCTCTAGGCCTTCTGTAGAAACAATGATTGCTTCCAAGATAAAATAATTTTTATTTTTACTGAAGAAAAGTAGGAGGTGATGAAGTTGAAATTCTTTTCTATTTTAGGTTTCGCTTCTCTTTTCGACTGTAAAAGCAGCAATTTTATGTGCCATTGATTCAGAAAAGCTATTTTGGTCAAGGTAAAAATTTTAAAAGTTTGGAATCCAAAAAAAATAATTTAAAAAAGAAATAAAGCCCTAAAACAAATAATATAGAACAAAATGCATTTTTATAACTTTTATATGAGTTTGTTCAGGAGTATTTGGTTAAAATAATTTTTTACATTTGAGTTAGTTATCAATATAAAACTATTTGAATACGAAAGCATGTAAATCAACAGAGAGTGAGACAGTGATTTCTCAGTTTTTATTGCCCCAAACCAAACATAAAAGTCAATATGTACATATATTTCATCGATATTTTTTTAAATAAGTACATTCTATTTCTGCTACAACACTCCAATCTTTTTTTTTTCTTTTAGTGTAAATTTTTATTCTGCAGGTATATGAAATAAATTGCTTTTCTAAAAATATCTTAGGAAATATAAGAAAGTAGAAAAAGAAGTCTTCTACTTGTATGATGTTGTTATAAATGAATTTTAAATAAAGTTTCATAATAACGAAAACACATACAAGCGGAGCCTAAATTACAAATAACTAATAAAGTAAATGCGGATTAATTAATCAATCAATCATTTTATCTACCTGAAAAATAATTTTATCTACCTTTCGTTCTATACTTAAATAAGTATAGAACTAAAAATAATAGAACCAAATTTTTTCAAATTAATTCGCAAAAAAGGCTAAAAGAAAGTTTTCAAAATTGGCAGAAATAAAAAAATATTTCTTTCAGCAAAAATTGTTCTAAATAGTTTATTGAAAATATAATCAGTTAATTTAAAAGAAAAATTTCTGCATAACCGTAAATTTATTTCCCTAAATATGGCACCAGTTCAGGTTAAACGCAAAATTTCTAAAAACTGTTGTTGTTCATAAATCCCAGGCACTTGGACCTATAATTTGGCATTAGAACAAATTCATTCGCCACTGCATAAATACACTGAAGTGACAAAAGTCATGGGATAGCAATATGCAAATTTTCAGATGGCAGTAGCATCGCGTAGAACAGGTATAAATGCGCAGTGCTTTCGCAGAGCTTTCATTTCTGTTCAAGTTATTCATGTGAAGAGGTTTTGACGTGATGATGACCGCACGACGGGAATTAACAGACTTTGAACGCGGAATGTTAGTTGGAGCTAGACGCATGGGTCATGCCATTTCGGAAATCGTTAGGGAATTCAATATTGCCAGATCCACTGTGTCAAGAGCGTGCCGAGAGTATGAAATTTCAGGCAAAACATCCCACCATGGACAGCGCAGTGGTCGACCGCCTGCACTTAACAACCGAGACCGGCGACGTCTGCAAAGAGTCGTAAATTCTAACAGACAAGCAACACTGCGTCAAATAACCGCAGAAATCAATGTGGGACGTACAAGGGACTTGTCTGTTAAAACTGTGCGGAGAAATTTAGCTTTCTTGGGCTATTCCAGCAGAAGACCGACTCGAGTGCCTTTACTGACAGAACGACATCGCTTTCAGCGACTCTCGTGGGCACGTGAGCATATCGGTTGGTCCCTAGATGATGGGAAAACCGTGGCCTGGTCCGATGAGTCACGATTTCAGTTGGTAAGAGCTGATGGTAGGGTTCGAGTGTGGTGCAGACCCCACGAAGCCATGGACCCAAACTGTCAGCAAGGCAGTGTTCAAGCTGGTGGTGGCACCGTAATGGTGTGGGCTGTTTTTTCATGGCATGGATTTGGTCCTCTGGACCGAACATTGACTGGAAATGCTTATGTTCAGCTACTTGGAGATCACTTGCAGCCATTCATGGACCCAAACAACGATGGGATTTTTATGGATGACAATGCGCCGTGTCACTGGGCCACAACTGTTCGCGATTGGTTTGAAGAATATTCTGGACAATTCCAACGAATGATCTGGCCACCTAGATCGCCCGACATGAATCCCATCGAGCATTTATGGGACATCATCGAGAGGTCTGTTCGTGCCCAAAATCCTGCACCATCTACGCTTTCACAATTATGGACGTCTATCGAGACAGCATGGCTCAATATTCCTGCAGAAGACTTCCAACGACTTATTGAGTCCATGCCACGTCGAGTTGCTGCACTTCGCCTGGCGAAAGGAGGGCCGTCACGATATTAAGAGGTATCCCATGACTTTTGTCACTTCAGTGTATAATAGATTCAACGTTATTTGATTTGCACCACTGTCGATCTTCTACTCTGCATCCAAACCATCTTCATACTTTGCAATAAACAACCTCTTGGACAGTGATTTTGAAATTAGGGTCCACTATCATCTAGGGCACGGTGAAGCTATTTTAGTGGGTCGCTAGGAGATCGCTTAGGTGAAATTTGAGTACACATGGGATTGTTTCTACATACCAGATAGCTTTTGGTGAGAATTTCTTTCTCAATGATGCTGCTAATAATTCGGATGTCATTCATTATCTTGATTAAATTTTAAAATTATTTGCAAGCCTTCAAAAAAATGATTCAAGAAATCCTTAAAAAGTTTGCGAATTATTACTCTAGGAGGTTTCCATTCTCCTCCCATCTTCTTAAATACAACGAACAATCCAGCCTAAGAAATTAGTATGTACCTCTTAACATAGAAATGGAAACTTCAATTCGGCTGGGCTTGTTGGGTTTCTGAACCAATATGATATCCATAAGCCTTATCCATCTTTTATTTCATAAAATTTACCAATCTTTTTTTTTTTTAATTATAGCCATGAAACATTTATTAATTTTATAAACAATTTACAATTTTTCAAAAAAATATTCTTCATTGAATAAAATTAAAATCAATCTATTGCGTTCATAACTTCAATTGAGTTTTATATGCCCACTACAATGAATTAGAACTCTGGAGAGGAACGATTGAGTTAATCAAATCCGGATTATAAGGATGACCATCGGTCATCGCCTTAGATCTGGCATCGAAATGGCTTAATAAATCACTATTAAATACGTATAATCGAATGTACTATTAAACGCGCTTATAATCTGTACTAGATTTAGTCAAGCAATCATAAGTACTTAACTGGAACGATTTCGTATCAAATTCTGGAACTACTATTTCAAACGGAATGGTTCATCTCATAAAAAATGTCTTATCAATATGATGGTAAATTAGGGTATATAACCGCAGATGATAAATTATTCCAGAATACAGTAAAATTTAAATAACATTTTAGTAAATTTAGATTATTAGCGAGAAACTTAAATAGATTAAAATATTTCTTGATTTGAATAATTGATATCAAATATATTCAATTTATCGCAAATAAATAAATAAGAGAAATCTTACTTGTTTAATAAATCTTGATAGTACATGTGTTGTCAGTTAAATAGGAAATGCGATCACCTCTATTACAGACACGTCAGAGATGTTCCATGCTTAAATTTATAGTATTTATTAACTCAGTTAGCAACAGAGATCATTGGTGTGACAAAGGTGTTCAAAACTCCTAACGAAAAGAAGGAAGGATGGATGGAAGGAAAGAAGGATGGATGGATAGAAGGAAGACAGGATGGATGGATGGATGGAAGAAAGGAAGAATAGATGGATGGATGGAATGAAGGATGGATGGATGATGGAAGGAAGGTTGGATGGAAGGATGGGTGGAAGGAAGGATGGATAGATGGATGGATGGATGGATGGAGTGTGTATGTCTTAATTAAACTTTCAATTTAAAAGTAAATTTCCATTTCCCATTGGCTATGTGTATTAATTCAACAACTTTTAGAAACAAAAAACACTCTAGGATGATTTTCCAATGATAATAGCAGATTCATATTATTGATGTGACAAATCTGTAGCAGATTTATTCACAATAAGGAAAAGGAGAGATATGACGTCCTTTTAAATTTGATTGGCTAATATTTGTTACCCACGGAAAAAAACATCCCTCCAACCACCTTCACCAGTATTGCAAAACGTGTTGCCAAATTTTTAAATCGTCTACCATTTAAAGTAATCTTAGTTGATTTGATGGGAGTCGAATTTCGAGATCTATGATCCGCCTTCCTTTACGATCCGACTTATAACTCTAAGATAGATTAAATCAGCTAATTTGAGAACGGAAGATAATTCGATTCTAAACTGCCCTCTTGTGTTACATCCACAACTTCCATAAACAAAAAGGATTAGGAGAGGATTTTTCCGATGATAAGTGGCAGATTTATATGTATGATTGATGTGACAGAACTGTATCAAATTCATTCACAATAAAGAAAAGAAGGGAAATGAGTTCTTTCTAAAAATTGATTGACTAATATTTGGCACACTCGTAAAAAACAGCAATCCAACAACCATAACCATTATTCCGAAACATGTTAACAGATTGGATGTATGGATGGAAGGAAGGAAGGGAGGAAGTATGGATGGATGGAAGAAAGGAAGGATGGCTGGATGGAATAAAAAAACAGCCATCCAACAATCCTGACCATGATTCTGAAACATGTTACTAGATTGTTGTATGGATGGAAGGAAGAAAGGAAGTATGGATTGACTAATATTTGGCACAGTCGGTACCAGATTGTTTAATCGTCTATCATTTTAATCAACCTGATCTGATTTGATGAAATTCAAATTCGAAAACTACAATATGCCACCCGTTAAAATAAAACTTGTAACCCTAGGATAGTGATAGTTTGAAAGAGCTAATTTAAGAACGGAAGATAATTCGATACTGCACTGCCCTCGTGTGTTACATCCACAGCTTTCAGAAACAAAAACCCTCCAGGGTGATTTTCCAATAATAAGTAGAAGATTCACAAATATTATTGACGTGACAGATCTGTAGCAAATTCATTACTATTAAGGAAAAGGACGTCTTTCTAAAGTGATTTGCCTAATATTTGCCAATCACGTAAAAAGCATCCATTCAACCACCCTCACCAGGATTGAGAAACATGCTGCTGAAGTAGACAGATTTTTTAATCACCTATCCTTTTAAGTAATATTAGATGAGTTAATGGGAATCAAATTCGAGATCTATGACCTGTCTCCCGTTATGATCCGATAAACCTAAGATAGATTGAATGAGCTAATTTGAGAACGAAAGATAATTCGATTCTGTGTTACTGTGTTACACCCGCAACTATCAGAAAAAAACACTTGAGGTTGATTTTCCAAACAAACGTAAGACTCAAGAAACCACCATGTGTGAGCATCTAGTAATAGCAGAACGTTTGTCTGGTTAGATATTTCCGGATTTTCTCCAAAGGACATTCAAACCCAAATTAATTACCTCTAGAAATCCTCAAGAAAGACCGGAGCCGGGACCTATGGTTTAAAAGGGATTCCGAACCACTGCAAACTCTCATCAACCCGTGAGTCAATCTTATGACTGGCACATTATATGGAAGAGATAACTAATGCAAATAAAAAACGTCCACTTGCATTCTAATCAATAAAGTCATGTGTTATATGTGCAATGTGTTTTATGCTAAAGTCATTTAGATGCTTATTTATCATTTTGAAAATGCAGATGTTTCTAAAATTCTTAACATATTAAGAAACATTGTTTCCATTCAATAAATACGTGTACATTATTATGCTATGTGTTACCATCTACTGCTTACAGATTATAATTAATATTTACCAATATATACTCGACTCAGATGGCAGCCAAGATTATTTATTAATTTTATATGCATCTACTTATTTTTAAAAAAGAAGAAATGAAGGGTAAAAATTCGCCATTCTTCAAGCATTTTTTCCAACAAGACTTCAGACTGCAGACTTCAATAATTTATTGCGCGATTAACCTGCACGTGAGAGGGACAATTAATCAGCTCCTCTCTGTTTACTTGAAATCGTTTTGCTGCTTCCCTTTGCATTCTTCCGTCGCTGATTGGAGATGGATAATCAAAGACCAGTTTTAATGGCGGCTGCGCCTGGAGGCGGTCAT
Source organism: Caerostris darwini (assembly GCA_021605075.1). Taxonomy (NCBI): domain Eukaryota; kingdom Metazoa; phylum Arthropoda; class Arachnida; order Araneae; family Araneidae; genus Caerostris; species Caerostris darwini. The sequence continues at coordinate 13,716 of BPLQ01000214.1, forward strand.
TTATCAGGGGTGAAAACGTTTGTCTTTGAATGCAGGCGTGAAGTAATTATTTGCCATCCGAATGAGCACTGCATTCGCTGGATATTTTGTGTGACTTGCATTCGAAATTCAAATATATATATTGATGATTGCGTATTGAATTGTTCAATTTTAAATTATTATTCAGCTCGTACATCTGTGTTTGCTATTATTGGTTCAAATCTAAAAATTTTCCTTTTCTTCTTCTTCATTAGTTCAACTGCCCCATGGTGGGTCAAGGTTATCTGCCTACTGGCATATTTCGAGACAGGAGATATTATCTTTTTACGGGGTATGGTTATTTCTCCTACTCTCAATGCTCATATTAGGCCGATACCTATGGTTTAAAATGAATTTCGAACCACTACAAACATCCCTAGTGCTACCAGGGTCTCGAACTTGAAATCCGTTGAACAGATTCGCCAAAAAGAAGTTTTCTACACTGTCCTTAAATACATTTTAAGTTAATGCATGATAAAAGTAATATTGTGACTAACATTCTTACTTTTGCTATATTTTGTTATTAGTTCTCATTTTAAATATTCGGATTTATTTTCCTATAAAAAAATTTAGTTATGCAAATACGAAATATTAAGAATTACAAATGTTTAAAGTGTATTCCGAACCACTACAAACATCCATATCATTGCCGGAGACTCTAACCAAAAACCAGCTAGAAAAAAGTTTTTTTCATTGTCCTTAAATACACTAACGGGAAATAAATGAATGCATGATATAAGTTATATATTGTGACTAAAATTCTCAACTTTGTTGCATTTTCATATTAATTCTCGTTTCTATTATTCGGATTTTTTTTCTACCAAAAAAAAATTAATTATCAAATATTAAATATTAAGCATTTCAAAATCTATGTATGAATTTCTTATATAGTAGAACCCGTTTGGATACGTTTTCTGCATATGCGTTCAGTGGATGCATTTCCTTTATGTAACATTTTCCATTGATCTAAAATAATTTTTTATATTTGTTATGTTAAAAAAATTCAAAATTAACAATATTATTTTAAATAGTTTCCAGCCTTTAACGTTGAAAATAACACAAATAAAATAAAATCATTCGGAAATAACTCAATACTGAAAATATAAATCAATATTCAATATTGTGACATTACTCGGAATTTCCAAATTTCTTGACCTTTCTTACAATTAGGCGAAATATTCAAAATCCCCTCTTTGTAAAAAAGAATGTAGACTATTCTGAAGACCATGAATGAATTTTAGAATCCCAGCTGATCTAAACCATAATAATAAGTGTTATAATTTAAGGTTTCTGTAGTTGTTGAACAAAAACAACTTTCGTTGGCTGTGTATGATGAAAGTATAACATCAAAAAGAATTATGGAAAATATATTTTTTCATTTATAAAAAACATTTTTGTAATCAAGACATTTTAAATGATTAAGAGGCAGTCTTTTTTTTGATAAGATGCATGATGCAGAGGATTAAAATATATAGAAAGTGCGATTGTATATTTTTCGAATTTTTTAACATAGGAGAGAATCGAAAGAAAATATATTAGTTGCAAACAAAATTCCAACACTAAGATACAGTTATGCTAAATAAACGAAATTTGAGAGGAGGGTTTCCACATCTGAAAAATGAAATATATTCATATTTTATGCTATAAGAATAAAAATTATGCTAGTAGCGCCTTATGAATATGAAAATCCCTTTTGTTTTAAATGCACAGTGTTCATGAGAGTTATTTATCTTCCAGATTGGGCTTTGTGAGCTATATTTGAGCCAAGAATGCCTTTAAGGAGACAAAGTATCAGCAGCTTACCAAGTTTCAACAAGATTGTGTAATAGGAAAAAATCGATATTCTTAGTGCTATATTACAGGAAGACTTGGAAGGGATGTATCCACTGTGCATGATTTATAGCAGCAGTGGTCATGGGGAAGTACTGTCTCAAGAAGAGTGGGATCCGAGACACATGCGCCACTACTGAGAGGCACGGCAGCCTTAGCCACCTGTATGGCTATAGCGCATCGTCAGCAGAATGCATGTTGGCACCAGAATGATACAACGCAAGATAAAAATCTATTATTTCAGAGTAATAGTCATCTTAATCTCTTAATGTCATAATCTTAATATCTTAGTCGTCTTAATCTATCAGTAATAGTATCTAAGCCAGACGCCTTGCTGCGTTCATGCCACTAACTCTAAATCACTACCATCTGCGATTTCAGTGATGTCAAGCTAGAACGTATTGGACGATGAAATGGGTATATGTTGGATTCTCAAATTAGAGCCAGAGTATGCTAGTTAGAAGGTGGTCTGGTAAGCGCTTGTAGCCAATCTGCCTTATACACATACTGTACCAAGAGCTACGATCTCTAGAGTAATTTCCTATGACTCTATTTATGGAATAATTTTCTTAAATAGCAAAATCATGACTGCAGAAGCCCTTTCGTCATTATTCTATGCACTTTGACAATAAATATTTACGTCAAGCTGATAATTGAACCAGTTGTAATGTTACTTTTAAACATTATTCCAACGTCGTCCACACATTGCTGCTGCAACCCAACATGTTCTGCAAAGTGTAAACATGTTTCTTTGGCCAGATTTGTCTCCCATCGAGCACATATGGACATTATTGGACGACAAATCCAGAATCATCTACAATCAGCATGGATCGTATATGATTTGATTGACTAATTTGGAACATGCTTAGAACTCCATCCAACAAAATGGCATGCGCACTAAAGTAATGCATGTGCGCTTAAATTACATAACGATTCCAATTAAAAATAATAGTTCTTTCCCCACCTCAAATATTGACTTCAGGAATTATCTAGTTTTCTATACGAACATCGTAATAACAAGGACTCCGATTCGAGATTTGAGTACTTCGATTTAATAAACAGGAAAACGATTTACTCAGACGACGATGAAGGACAATCAAGCTCAAATGGTGACATTCCAACTGAGACAAAAGTTATTCATGTTTTGACAATAGTGAAACCTTTTCTTTTAGTTAGTGAAGGCCAGCTGACTCATGTGGAGAATATAATTTTTGTATAGCTAATAAAAACAAGACGGGAAGTAAAATAAACGATTTATTTGAAACCTAATTTCTAAACCTTTGCCTTAACCAATGTACAGGATTGTCAAGATTTAATGTAATTTAATTTTTATTGCAGGTTTTGTATTGTCCTATTCCGATTTAACTTTTTCCACAAAAAGCATTGTTTCTTTTTGTTCCCTTGTTTTACGTTAAATAAGGAATGTATCTAATCTATAGTATGTGTAATTAATAATTAAAATTTACTGCTTCCACTAATAAAGTTGCTGCATCAAGAAGAAAACAAAATAACTGAATCATATTTATTGAATACACATAGAATGATTGGAATTAACCATAATCGATTTTTCGTGTAACATTGAACTGCAGGGCATGCAAGTTGTGTTTCCAACCACCTTTGGTGACAATAACAGCTTTAATTTAATTGTTCGACTAATTTAGATGGCAGATATGGATATAGCAAATTCAAATCGACACTAGAGACACCAAGGGAGAGGTAAATAAGAAAATATTGCCCATACGTTTACAATTGGGGAAATATCTGGAAAATTTAACCAGGGTTGTGTTATTTAAATTGATTCAGGGAATTAGATGAAAATTTTCAATATGGGGAAGATCAGTCAGCCTGTGTAAACTGTGTAACATGTGACTGTGTTGTCATGTTAATATATATATAGAGAGAGAGAGTGTATGGAGGCCTAGAAGATATAACACAGCAAAAACCTTAGCACCTCAGAAATGTAATAGCTTTGTTTGAATCTTTATTATTCTTATAGCATGTAATAGCCAAAATTACAGACTATAAGAATAATCGGAATCAAACAGGATTCATATCTAATACCACTATCATTCCAGTGCCATACATTCCTTTCAGATGCAGAGCTCGTGACGAATACAAACTGAAAATAGCCGTTGTATTTTGTGTCTAACTACGCAGATATAAGCATCTCGATGCTGTATTCTGAACCAGGTTTCATCTTAAAATACTATGTGACGCCAGTCCTGTTTCAATAGTCGTCTTTGAATACAATGAGAAGTTTAAAAGAGAAGCAATCGAAATGGATTCTTTGCCGTCAATCTCTAGCTTTGTACTGTCGTAGCCCTGTCTGTATTGAGACTTGTCCTGAATAACAATTCAAATTCCTGATATTGGGTATATGGGGCAGCATAATCCTTTAAAGCCATGCGGAAATTAAGTCTTACCCCTTGGACGTTAGTGACAGAGGGACGTCGAAATACCAAACGACGTTCTCTATATCCATCTTTGTATCATCGATTCCACATTCTCATGGAATATTGACCAAAGCAATAATAATATTGTCAATAAAATATAGTCCCGGAACACAACGATTCTATAGAGCTGTCAAATTCTAATGCTTGTGGGTGTTCTTTCTTGTGCAAGTTACAACCTTTTACCATCCAACTAAAAGGAGAACATGTTTCCGTATAAGAACCTCTTCTATGATGCAGATTTTTAATGTCACTAATTTTATCTACTTAACGATGAGTGAAATGTTAATTATTTACATATCCCTACGTTTTCTACTCTTCATTTAAATTTCTCAATCATTGCGTTAAATTAATGAAGCAATTTAATAATGTTCAAAACATTAGTTATACTAATAAGAATCGGAGGTTGGTATATGCATTCCAACATATAGTTTAATTTACTTTTAATACATTATTTAATTTCAATAAACTTTGTTTTAACAGAATTTTTCCGAACGATAGCCATTATTATTATGAAAGTGGCGACTCATTTTTAACTCATAAACATCTACAAAATTCTTTTAAAATAAATGTAAACTGTAATGGGGTTTTTTCCGAATTTTGTTGAAATTAATTCATATTTGTAAGGATATTGAATAGAATTAATGATAAATATTCGAGATATTATAGTTACAAAATTATTTTTACATAATATAAATATTATTTATTAATATTATGTATATATTTTTCTCTGCTATTTAACTCGTCCGTTAAATAATTTCATAAAAATGAAAAACAGTTGTCATATTTATGGCACACGTGTTATATGTCTGTATTAGTCTTTATTTACGTTTGCATATACAAATATTTCATATAATATAAAATGTATGTGCACATCTATCATATATGCATTTTAACTTTCCATTATATTTTTATCATATTCAACGTCACAAATAACAGATTCATGCTTTTATTTTTAACGAAACAATCATTATTCATTCAATGCCACAAACGCAACTCTATTGCCCCATTTTTCCCCGATTCAGTTATTTGATACAGACTTTCTATAAGATTATTTATTCAAATATTTTCTTCTTCCGCTTCAATTGATTTGAAACGAATGATTCCCATCTGAATGTTGAAACGGAATTTTAATGCTAAATATTCGTGGTATTGCTCTTAGATCTTCGCTGGAATACGAATGGAATTTATTCCAATATGTACGGTGGAAAAATGAAATATATTTGCTTGCGAAAAGGAATTATTATTCTAATTCCCAGTAGCTATTTTATTTTAAATAGTGGTGTTTTCAAGAAAAACAATAAGAAATGCAACTTAATCGATTTAAACCACCATTATAATATTTAACTGTAATTATTTTAATAAACCCTTTCTACGGGCTAGTTTGCCTAATGGATTGTGTGCGTTGCGTTTGCAAAAATTGTGAGAATTGTATTTGGAACTTGACAAGCAATGCCGAACTGAACCTCTCGTGTCCATGTAAGGAATGGGTGCGATAAATCCATGGTATGACAATCATTCTGTTGGTTCCAAAAATGATGGGAGAATATTGCACATATTCCACATCTGCCCCCGCCCCCTGAATTGTCTTCGCCCTAAATTCTTCTAAAGCCATGTGGATGCAGTGTAGTGTTCTTCCCTTGGTGCAATGTGAAATACATTGCAATTGCTACATTTCTGCTTCTTTAATCGTCACAGTTCAAAAGTACCTGCATTTGTTGTGTTGTTGCTGTCGTATCCTGTTGAAGAGTACAAAAAAATCAAATATCGTGTCGCTCCCGAATAATATTGGCTTTGTTGATTGCCAGCTCGGAGTATAAATCCTCTTCCGAGGGATGGTCCAGACAATGAATGGCGGCTGCAACAGCTGGGCAATCAAAGACATTATGAAGAGAGTGCCTACATTTAGAAACAAATAACATTTAATAAAATTATACTGGTAATTTTTCAAAATTGCTTCATCAAACCAAATGTTGGAAACTTTCACCATTTTCTTTAAACATTAGTTGATCATGTCTTGCCACAATTCTGTAATTTTTTTCTATAAAGTATGTTCAATATCATTTTTATCTTAATTTTTGATTGTGAGAGGATAAATAAATGTTACCTAAAAACATTTTGATGAAATAAGGACTTACTAAAATCATTAAAAACTTTTGGGTGTGTAGAAGTTGCCATTATTATTACATAAGTTTTATAAATATCTTACATAAGCTTTATGTCCAATAGGCCAAAATGGCCTATTGGACATAACAAATTTTGTGGGCTTGTTATATCTAGCTGTATTTACAAGAAAATGAAACTTTTTTTTGACAATTCTTGTGTTGAAATTATAATTTAAAATTAACTGTATAATTCTAAAAATGTTATTGTATATTTTTGTGATCGTTTAAAAAGGTGTTGTGAATACGAAGGTAGTGATTCAAAGAAATGAATGTGTGATTGAAAGGAATTTCATGGGATTCAAATGAATGAATGTTTGATTGAAATGAATTTCATGTGATTCAAATGAAGCGTGATTTAAATAAATTATATGATTTAATAAGTATTTAATATGTGTGATTCAAACGTCTGATTTGTTTTAATATGTCTGATTTAATATGTGTGATTCAGATAAATGAATCACCATTTACAGATGAATTTCATGTGATTCAAGTGAATCCCCAACGTAAGTTTTGTGTAATTTTTAAATGCTGAATATCAAAATGTCTTAACATAAAATAAATAATGCTGCAAAATTTAATCTGTCAAAAACATGATTCGAGATGATTCTTCATAAAAAAATGAATAAAAATAAACTTACATTTGCAAGCAACATTTACCAAGAATATTTATTAATATTAATGCAGGCGAAAAGCGGTAGAATATCTTTCGAAAAAATGTATTATTGAAAAAAAATTTAATGGGCTTTCGGCATTAAGAAATAGCTTCTTTTTTATGACACTGATCTTGAATTAAATATTTAACTGCTGTCTAAACATAAAAGTCAGGTACCATCACATTTTAATGCGGAAAATTCTTTCAAAAGGAGAAAAAAATATTTTAGATTTTTGCGGAAAAAGACATATTCGTAACAAAAAAAATGTGCTTAAATTCTGTAAAAACCGTTTTCAGATATTTGGGTTCGTCCATTTTCTATTTTCAGAAGGGATAAAATTTATTTTTGCATAATTGATTATTTTATAATTCTTAGCAATATTTTTTTTTTATTTTTAATTTATATTTAATAGAAGAATTGTTTCAAATCAACATTTCATCAGATTGGTTTTTGCTTAAAGTTCCCTTCAGTAATGAAATTATTTTTGGAAACTATAAATGTTTAAAAGTTAATTTACATTCAAAATTAAATCAAATGAGACATATATTTTTAACCTAATCACATTTTTAATTTTAGTTAATTGAAGTTCAAAAAATATATCTTATTGTTATAACAGTATATAGATCGAGAAACAACAACAACCTAAAATCCTCATCCAAAATTAAATTTTTCTTCCGTACAAGTTCCACTTAAGTATGCGATGAGCGTTGTATTGGTGGTGGAAACTTTGGAAAATTTCAAAAGTACCTACTCCGTATTTGCCTGATTTGTAGAAGAAAACAAACAAAATAACACAGATAATCTCTATCAGATGGTCATTTTTCATTAACTTCAATGTAAACAAAATGTCGTTGCTACTCAAATACTGATTTTATAGTTGCATGCACATCCAACATTTATGTTTCGTAGTTCAACAGCTTCCACCCTCAATTAGCAGGGACCAATAAGGGCCTAATAAATTTATTGTATGAGTGGCAATGCCCGTTTGTGATGACACCACAACCACTAAAGGGTCTTCTCATTTCTGAAAGCTGTTACTAGAAAGCACACTATTGTGAGATTTGAACTCTAGCCTCTTACATAATAACTGTGCATGTTACCATTGGGACATGAGTTCAGCAATAAAATATTATTGAATTAATTGTGCAAATGGTCCGATAAATATTAGTACATCTTAAAATTGCAAAAGAAATAATGAGTGATAAAGTTCACTGCCACATATTACTAGTACGAATTTTAGATTATTGTAGTAGATGGGTAAATTATTTTAATTTAAGAGTAATAACAGAGTAACACAGATATTAAGGTTTCAAGAATTCCTCAGATGTTTGCCAATACATGGCGTAACATCAAGTATTGCTGGCATGTACCACAAAATATCTCATCGAAACTTATTAACTTTGTAAATTAATGACGACATTTTATTTCTACGTCTTCTAAATTTTCAGTATTATTTTGTAATGTTTCAAATAGTTCTCAGATATCCTATCTTCTGTTTGATCCATGTAAATATAGAGCGATAAAAACCAATTTTTCATCCCAATCCTTAGACTTTTATCTACGCTTAGCCACTAAAATCAATGGAAACGGACTTCGTTGAATTTGTTGGGTGAATAGTAAGTTGTTTGAGCTTTGATTCATAGCAATTTCAAAACTAGTCTTCAAAGCCTTACACAGCGTTCATGGCACGGTTAACTTCTGAAACTCGCATAATTATCCTCGCCCTCTTAATTAAACACGCTTTGCGGTTTTGAATATCAGGTATTGATCTTTCACTGAATGTTGCATTCAATTTAACAACTTACCCTTTAAATGTCACGACCTAAATTATCTTATAATTAATGCAAGGAATACAATAGATCATTTTTACAGAACTAGGGATAATAGATGTACATTTTTCATTTATTTGATAAAAATGGCTTTTATTAATAATATTTATGCATTTTGAAGTCTTTGACAAAAATTAATTTTAAACTATTATCATAATTTGATTCAATGTAGCAAAAGTAAAATCTTAATTAATCAATATAATTCATCCATGTATTTTATGATCAGAATATTTTATTTTGTTTTATTTAATTTTCTATCAGTCCATTATCTATAACTTTTATTATACTTTCCATAAGAAACAAAAATCCATTTTTTTTTTTTTCTGCTTTATATTGCACCTTGCAGAATTTCTTAAATCAGACTGGAAAACAATGACACAATATTTTGGAGGATTTATTTGTGGAACAAAGAACAAATTAAAAAATGTTTATTTCGTAAAACTATTTAAAGATCTTAAAAATATTTAAAAATCTTTGTTTTAATCTACAAATATAGCAGAATTAGTGTAATGTTCATTCTCGATCATTTTAACGGAATTCATGGAATCAGAATATTTCAGATTAGATCACTGACCTGCTCTGGGCCTTCCGGCAGAGCATTTAGGAGAAACTATCTCGAATTTGAGTATCGTATGGGAGAAAACCTGGAAAACTCCCACCATGTAGTCCGACTAACGAGGCAAAATGATGAACATCACAAACGTCATTGAATCTACTCGTTTTTTGAAACAGCGTCTACAACAAAGCCGCCAGCAGATTGAAACTCCTCACTGATGCATACCAGGGGCCACTGAGCGGCCAGCGGCCTCACCTGGTACCACTAAGACATAAATCAGAGAGAGAGCTTTTTAAAATATAAATAAAATGTCTGAAAATTCTTTAAGGAATATATTTCTCTCACCTGAAGAAAAAGAAAATAAAAAAGGATAGCATTGGTTATCATAGGCATTAGTCTTATTTTAAATCATTTTGTTAATCTATAAACTCTAAATATGTATAATATAGTCCCATAACTCGTTACAAATTGAGTAGTATAAGGTAAGTTTTATTAACATAGAACAACCCCTTTGTTCATTCATATAATACAAAGGCACAAAGCACTAAATGTCAAGCTGAAAGCATCGATAAATATCAGGCAAAACATAAACAAATCACAGGATACATCTTTCTTCGGGTTCAGGGACAGCCGAGCAGAATAAAGACATCAACGGAACGGTAGTAAAACTGCCTGTCATAATAATGCAGAAATGCTTTGATACCCATACTTACCAACTTCTTAGTATCTGGAAAACATAAATGAAAGAGATCTTTCTCTCCGCGGATCTCTTATTGTGATATACGGCATGGTAACGATGAATGGCATCTTTTCTTTCGGATATCAATGCAAATTTAGATGCTTCTCTTTGAATAACGAATGCTTCTTCTTTATGGAAAGCATATATATTTGCTGAAAAGAAGGCTGTGTTTTTTTTATTTGCTACTTCTATCAGTAAGGTATGTCTTACTTTTACTTTATCCCACACTTCACCCCTGTACCTAGGGGTTATGTGGCTATTTATCAATTAAAAAGTTGAGAGTGAAAAAATAATAATATACAAAATTACGATTGCAGAATTAGATGATTACAATGAAATATAATACAGAAAATAAAAATACTCCAAGGTACTATATAACTAACATAAGCATAAGAATAGTGAAAAATATACAATATAAAGTAAATAAAAAGTGGCGATAAAGCTATAAAAAATAAAGTATGGCATGGGTACGAAGAATTAAAAGCTTTTTTAGTAATGATAGAATGACCTCAGATAATTCAATTTTTATTTTAGGCATAATATTCTCTTGGGATGTTCTTTTTCTATTGTAAAGTCCATTAATTTGATGATTTTCCATCTGCTCCATGCGTTTTACATTATATTTCTGCACCACTGAATGTAAAAAGCCTGAGAGAGAAATTCACCCATTAGTAAAATTTAAAAAAAAAATGCGTGGCTCAGTGGTAACGTGCGCAGCTGGTGAGCATTCGGGCTAAGGTTCAATCCCGGGCAGCATTGTTGTCGACACTGCTTCAAAAACTAGGAGAATCTATTGCGTTTGGGATGTTCAGCATCTCGTTTCGTTAGTCAGACTAGATGGTGGGAGTTTTCAGGGTTTTATCCTATACGATATGAAAATGCTGAGTAGTTATACTTAAAAGTCTACCCGGCAAGCTCTTCACTCCTTCCTCAACGACTCGGATGGTAGTCAAATTTCTTCTCACGGATTCTCCATAACAACAGAAACTGCCCTCTTTTCCTCTATCCCTGAGAAGATTTCTCATGGGATGTCCGTCAAGCTCTGCAGGACACTGGGGATTAGTTCCAATAACAAAATTTCCGAAACCAATCAAAATTTAGTAATAAGAAGTACGCTTTTATTTATAAATTTAAATTATTTGTACATTATTTTAAATGAATAAGAAACTGTTTTCTTTTTATAAAGCTTAATATACACTGAAGTGACAAAAGTCATGGGATAGTAATTGCACATTTTCAGATGGCAGTAGCATCGCGTAGAACAGCTATAAATGCTCAGTGCTTTCGCAGAGAATTCATTTCTGTTCAAGTTATTCATGTGAAGAGGTTTTGACGTGATGATGACCGCACGGCGGGAATTAACAGACTTTGAAAGCGGAATGTTAGTTGGAGCTAGATGCATGGGGCACGCCATTTCGGAAATCGTTAGGGAATTCAACATTCCCAGATCCACTGTGTCAAGAGTGTGCCGATACTATGAAATTTCAGGCATAACATCCCACCATGGACAGCGCAGTGGTCGACCGCCTGCACTTAACGACCGAGACCGGCGACGTCTGCAAAGAGTCGTAAATTCTAACAGACAAGCAACACTGCGTCAAATAACCGCAGAAATCAATGTGGGACGTACAAGGGACTTGTCTGTTAGAACTGTGCGGAGAAATTTGGCTTTCTTGGGCTATTCCAGCAGAAGACCGACTCGAGTTCCTTTACTGACAGAACGACATCGCTTGCAGCGACTCTCGTGGGCACGTGAGCATATCGGTTGGTCCCTAGATGAATGGAAAACCGTGGCCTGGTCCGATGAGTCACGATTTCAGTTGGTAAGAGCTGATGGTAGGGTTCGAGTGTGGCGTAGACCCCACGAAGCCATGGACCCAAACTGTCAGCAAAGCACTGTTCAAGCTGGTGGTGGCTCCGTAATGGTGTGGGCTGTTTTTCATGGCATGGACTTGGTCCTCTGGTGCGACTGGACCGAACATTGACTGGAAATGCTTATGTTCAGCTACTTGGAGATCACTTGCAGCCATTCATGGACTTCATGTACCCAAACAACGATGGGATTTTTCTGGATGACAATGCGCCATGTCACCGGGCCACAACTGTTCGCGATTGGTTTGAAGAACATTCTGGACAATTCCAACGAATGATCTGGCCACCTAGATCGCCCGACAAGAATCCCATCGAGCATTTATGGGACATCATTGAGAGGTCTGTTCGTGCCCAAAATCCTGCACCATCAACGCTTTCACAATTATGAACGTCTATCGAGACAGCATGGCTCAATATTCCTGCAGAAGACTTCCAACGACTTGTTGAGTCCATGCCACGTCGAGTTGCTGCACTTCGCCGGGCGAAAGGACGGCCGACACGATATTAAGAGGTATCCCATGACTTTTGTCACTTCAGTGTATATATTGACAAACGAAGCTATAGAAAACAAATTCTAAACATTCTAAATATAAATTCCATAAATCCGTTGCGTATATCAGCACTGCATGGCTCACCCATTAAACTCAGCTAAATATAGTATGCATATTCGCTATTTCTGTGTTCGTACGATCGTACTAACGCTGTTTCCGTATATAAAATAAAAAGTTACTGTGAGAATGCTTGGAAATCCCCTGTACGGCCAAGCCATTTACCCTATCAAGAAAGCCTTTCTAAATCGTTTTGGTATACCCAATCCTTCCCAGAAGATTGTAAATCTGGTACTGAGCCACCATTGTATGTATTTTTCAAGATATTATTAAAAATTCTAGAAAGGATACCTGTTCCAGATTATGTCATTACTCTTTTAAATATATTCCTTATATTCTTATTTACTTTATTTAAGTCCCTTTTTTAATTGCTTAGTAAAATTTGAACATTTTCAAAAATATAATTCATATTTTTATTAAAATTAATTAATTAATTAATAAAAATATATTTATCAATAAATAAATACTACTCTTAAACAGCATTGTAATAAGTTAAAAACATTTAAATTTAAGAACTTTTGTGATACACTACATGAAGTATATAAGCTAAAAGTTATGAAGTATATAAGTTATGATTTTATCAAAAGCTATAAAATTTTCCTATCATACAACAGAAAATTTATATGTCTTTTTTATATTGCCATATAAATATTGAATACATTATTTTAAAATATATGCATCTTAAAATATTGGAGAATAAAATATTGCACATCTTTATATATATTGGGTTATTTAAATCTGCGATGAAAAACATGTATAATTTATTTAAATTTTATTGTACTGTTTTATTTAAAATGCAATAAAATTATTCAAATATTAAAAATAAAAAAATGGTTTTACAAAATATGTTTTCTAAAAATCTTATTATTTTAAAATTGTTTACAAAAGTTTACATTCTTATTAAAGGAAGTACATATTTTTATTTAGAATTTAGAAATCACAGTTAAATATTTAATAAATAATAAATGTTATTAAATGTTAATAATTATGTTATGAATGTTAATAATTATGTTATGAATGTTAATAATTATGTTATGAATGTTAATAATTATGTTATTAATGTTATTATTTAATAACTGTTAAATATGCTGCACGTAAATATTTAAATATCACACTTTATATGATTATTTAATGAACATTTGTTATTAAATGCAATGCACTTCATTGATAATTTGAATATATAATTGTTACCATAAAATCATAGTTATATTTCAATTTTCTGACATTATAAAATAAATGAAACTAGAAATTCAATATCTATAGAAACTTTAAAAAGGCATGGATATGTTTTATCATCATTTTTTATTAGTTACTTTTATCTAGCCTTAGTAAATTTATTTGTAAATAGTTTAACTATAAAAAATTAAAAAAGTTATTTATATTAATTTTTAGGTTGCAGGGGGAATTTAAGTAATTTTTTAGAAAAGCGCTAACAAAAACACTAAAAACGATAAAAATTAAAATTATGAAATAAATGTTTTGAAAAATGAAAATTAGGATACAATGTTTAAAATAATATTTTATTTTAAAATATTTAGGATTAATTAAAAAAGAAACATCTTAACATCTTCAATTTAATTTAAAAAATTGTAGTGAAATGATTAATTAAAATAGCTTCCTAGCTGTTAAAATTAAAAAAAGAAATTTTATATATTTTTTAATATTATATTAATAAGCTATATAATATCTAGAACACACCTCTAAAAGTATTAAGGAAAATGCAAGAAAATTGTAATTACATGACATTAATAAATAAACAGTCTTAAAAACTACACATTATACTTAAAGTAGTTATACTGTTTGAGAACATGATATGAAAATTATCTTGGTTGCTGTCGCTTAACGTGATTGGACACTTGGTCAAAAAACGAAAACTTGGCGACACTTGGCTAAACGACACTTGGTCAAATACTTGATCTTTATAAGCGTTTGGTGTTTCTGCAAGTAAAAGTCTGTAAAGAAATTTTAGAACAGTCATGTTTTAGATAAGAATACTCGACATTCTTTATCTGAAGGATTATCGTGATGATACATTGGGTGAATGAAATTGGGCCAGAATTAATCTTATTTAAAATTATGGTAGAATGATGATAATGGTGAAATTGGTCAATTGAAGGTGAAATTGGGTCACAATCAGTCTTTTTTAAAATGATGGTTGAATCCGAGTCCTTCAATACTCCATAGAGCTAGAAATGCATTTCTAAGAAAAGAATCAGCTTCTTGAAGTATCAGCTTACTCTTCTACTAATAAGGATCTAAAGCTACAAATACTGCAGATTACCACTATTAGTAGTTAACTGAAAAAGAAGGCACGGAACAGCTACGCCATTACAGAACATCTTCAAGTAATAGTCATTAAAAGGCTGATAACCAGATAAACTGGGCATAAAATTCCACAAAGGAAGTTTCTATGCAAGACATCTGGTGTTGAGTGTATTCTTTTACTCCTGCCACAGAAATGAAATGATTAATTCGGCAAGCACACCGGCCAATGAGCGTGAAAGTCAATACAGGTAAGTACTCCTTTATAGCTCATGATATGTACTCTTTTCTTGAGGATGGCGGATTTTATTGCAAAGTAAGTTAAAAAGATTACTGGTTTAACGGAACCAAGAACCCGCTATTATCCCTGTTATATTAGGGATTTGGTGGTTCAGCTGTATATGTGCCTATATATATTTCTTTCAATATCGGCACTGTGAACTGTATGGCGTCTTAAGAGGCACAATTTCCACTCAATTATATCGAGAAGACATTTTTGATCCAATTTTTCAACCTTAAGTGAGTGCAATGGTGACTTCTTATTTCTGCAGGATGATAACATTATACCCTACAGAATTCGATTGATGGAGATTTACCATCATTAGGTATTGACAAGCACATTCTCTGACGTGAACCCTACTGAGAATTTTTGGGAATTTCTAAAGAAATGCATTGTTTCACTTAACTCACTCCAATCCATTTTATCGAACTTCCTTTCCACAGCAATGGGAATTTTTGTCAACGAAGCAAGTAATCTATCATCTTGAGCATAGATCACAACTGTCAGGCATTTATAGTTGATGGATGTGATAGAATACCATACAGAACTGATCACACAATGAACTCAGATCCTTGATTTTTAGATTTTTCCATTTTATGTATTTTTAAGGCCAAAGAAAAGCTTATAGTTCTCTTTTTTCAATTCCTTCTATTAGCTCTCCCTATATATATCTTGTTCAAATTTTCAATCGTTCATAAAATACTTTTTATTCATCCACTCAAGTTCAAATAAATTTTTTTTGAACTTGTAGTGGATGGCACTTGATGTTAATGCAGTTTTTTCAAATATTAATTCAGTAATTAAATTTAATTAATTAATTTAATTTTTCTTTAGATTTAAGTTGCATATATCTACAAATATATGGCTCCACATAAACTTTAAAAAAATGAATGAAAATTATTTATGAAGGACTTTTTGCAATATAGTGAAAAAGAAGTAGCAATTGATTTAAAAAAAATTTTATATTACTTGTTTTGTGTGTAAATTGTGATACACGGCTTGATTCATATTTTTTCTATATTTCATTAAATTCCAATGAATATAAATTTCACTATCACAATTTTTGCCTTATTGTTTATAAACCAATGAAGAGTGTTTTAAGGACTTAAGTTTTAAGATAGATTAAAATTTTTGAAGTATTTATATATTCTTATTGATAGCATTTTTTTTTTTCCTTTATGTTTTTACAAAGCGTGTACCCAAAACTCACTACAATAATAATTTTCAAAATTTTAAGTGATAAAATCTGTTCCAAAATAATTTTTTCCTAACAATATCGATATGTTATAATAATATTAGTGTGTGTGTCTAATCCTCCTTATCCTCAATGTCCGGCAGCTCTGGATGGACATCTTATGAGTAGTCTACTCATGGATGGAGGTAAAGGGGGTACCTTCTGTTGTGATGGAGCATCCGTATGAAGAAGTCTGAGTTCCGTGTCGCCGAAGAAGGAGGGCAGTGCTTTCCGGGAAGATTTTTAAGAGGAACTACCCCGCATTTACATATCGTAAGGGAGGAAACCCGGAAAATTCCCACCAGGTAGTCCGATTAACAAGCCATGAAGGTAAACATCAAAAACGCCATCGAGTCTAATAGTTTTTTGAAACAGTATCTACAACAAAGCAGTTAATGGATTGAACTTCAACCCTAATGTTCACCAGTGAAAACTAGTCGAGCTACTAAGCTACCGCTAAGCCTTCTACTAAGCCACTAGTCGAGCTACAACATATTACTAAGAATGAAGAATTATGATAACATTCCTACACAATATATTCATATTTTGTATCTGCATTGATAATAGGTTATAATATTAATAAATGAAGTCAACCACAGAGCCACGAGCATAATATTAGTGTTTTATGACATTAGTGATTTATAACTGCTAAGAGAAATTGAAATTACTTTTTAAAATAAAATGAAACATTTTCTCTTATAATTTCTGAAATTCTGGTCGTCAATGTTACCTGAGATTTTTTCTTAAACAAAATATAAGAATACAGTTAGTGTTCATGCATTTTTGTAATGATTTTGACTTTCTTCATGGATTAACTTTAAATTATAAAAAAAAAAAAACCTGAATAAATTCGGAATAAGGTTTAATTGTCGTTCTAAAATCATTCGTTGCGTCAAAATATCGATGGAAAATAAATTCCAAAACATTGCATGGACAATGGAATTTTATACTGGAAGATTTTAACAAAATCAACACATAATTTAAGAAAATATCTTTTATTTTGTAAACCAAAATATAATATGATAGTTTGAACACAAGGTCTATCTCAATGAGAATATTAGAAAATAAAATTCTTATCTTTGATTATACTTATTTTTCAAAAACGTTACAATATTTTCTTTATAATCGTACAAATCGTTACAATAGTTTTCAAAATCGTTATTATTAAATAGTCAAGTCAAGTCAAGGCAAAAATATATGAATACGCTCTGTATATTATGATATTTACTGAAATAAGTCAACCTTATGTCATATCTGATGGTTACAATCGTTACAATATTTTTCCAAATGATTATTATTAACTGGTCAAGTCAAGTCAAGACAAAAATATGTGCAAAAGCTCTGTATATTATGATATTTATTGAAATAAGTCAACCTTATGTCATATCTGATAGTTACAATCGTAACAAATCGTTATTATTAACTGGTAAAGTCAAGTCAAAACAAAAAATATGTGAATACCCTTTGTATATTATGATATTTACAGAAACTTTACACATAAGTCATATCTGATAGTTACAAGATTTGAATCTGCATAAAGATAAACATTTTAACAAACTGAGATAATAATAAGCAATATACTATACAAAAAGAATAAAGCTTATATTAGTTCTACAACTTTTTGTGTTAAGTAGAAAAAAACCTGTCTCTTCAAACATCAAATATCCCGGAGTTTTGATGCAGTTCCGTGCAAGTTTTGTAAATAGAGTTACGCTCAAAACGAAAGCCCTCTTAATCTGAAAGTCAAATACGAAATGTAATTTTCCTCTGTTTGCCGAAATCTAGAAATACGGGCTTCTTTGCATTTTTTTGCTACATCAAACAATAACTGGATTGTTTTTCAGATAACCGAAATTCAACATATTCTGTATCAAATTTATTTGGCATACATTTTGTACCGAAAGAAATAGTTGATGCAAATGAAAAATCAAATTTCCTTACTGATAAATCAATACGCTTTTCAAAATTGCGTGAATGACTGGGATTTCAAATAGACAGCGTTTGTAAAGCTAATATTTAAAAATTAAATATTTATTCTATGACAGATTTGTGTAATATTTTTTAAGAAAATTTTTTTCTCAAAATTCTGACAAAAATATCAGTAATTTTTTTAAATAAAAAAAGAATGAATAACTTCTAGTATTCATTGTATAACATACACTACTTAAAAAAAGTAGAAGGACACTTGATTTTGTAACAATAACCGTAAAATATTTTATTTTTACTAAAATTTTTTATTAGAAACATTTTACAAATATTTTAAAAATGCAATTTTAACATCAGAATTGTGATATTCAAACATAAAATATTAATGGCAACAAAAATAGTTTCTCTTTTTTGAAACTTTGTAAAAAAAGTACAAGGACAGCATTATAATGAATGAAAAAATAGTGATTTTAATGAGGAATGTTCTTCCCATTGGCCTTTATAACTTCAAATATTCTGTTTGGAAGGGAATTGTATAGAGATTAACTTCTGTTTGACAAAAATTGTCCCACGAGTCATTCAATGCTTCTCGAAGCTGAGTTAGCGAATCAAATTGCCTTACATCAGCATAAACTCGACGAACTAGCATTGCCCAGATGTTTTCCACTATATTAAGGTCAGGACTTTTGGCTGGCCATGGTAAAACATCCACATTATTTGTTAGGAACCAATTTTTGACTCCAGTCGCGGTGTGAAGGGAAGCTCCGTCTTGCTGAAACTTCCACTCTTCACCCCCCAAGTCAGAGCCATAAGGAAGAAGCTCGGAATTCAGCACTTGAATGTAGTCTCTATGTTTTTGCCTACCATTTCAGAAAACTAGATTTGTCCTTCCTCCGTATCCTACAGCCAACCAAACCATTAAACTCCCTCCTTCCATTTGCCGGGTTGAATAGTATTCGTCTTCATTCCCCAGACAATGCCAGTAGTGCTGATATCCGTCTGGACCGTCTAAGTTAAATTTCTTTTCATCGGAAAATATCACAGAAGTCCATTCTGTAGTCCAGGCCCACGCTAAACGGTTATCAATGTGAGCTTGTGTCCACTTATGATGATGTTTCCGTTTTTTGAAAATGAATTTTTTAGATCTTTTAATATAGTTGTAAACTGTTTGTTTCGTCACATGATTAAGTCCTGCTTGATTTCTTGCCTTTGAAACACTTCCTTTGTTCTTCTTAAGCACACGAACAAGTTTTCTTTCATCACGTGGTGTTAACTTTTTCGGTCTACCAGTCTTCTTTTTTTTTTTTCCATTTTTATAAGGATTTCCGATAAAGTTTGAAACTGTATTGGGGCTCATCTGCAACAATCGAGCAATCTCTCTGACACCTTTACCATCATTTTGATATGCGGAAATTTGGCCTTTTTGAAAATCGTTCAAAGGTATTCCTTTAGGCATTTCTGAGAACGGAGAAACAGCGTAACTTTTAAACAAATTAGATTTTTTTGACAGAAAAGAATAAAACAAAGTATAAAATCACTATTTAACTAAAGAACAACTCACTAAATTAAATATATTAGCAAGTGTTCTTCTACTTTTTTTTTTACGCATCGGAAATTATATATACTAATTTTATTAATAATATTAGTGGTAGACGTTTAATTTTTGCCTAAAATGAAGAAAGGGTCATTAAACTAAATCTGCATAAATATCTGGTAATTAAGAGAAAATAAGAGATATTAATTGGCAAAAAAACACTGTCCTTCTATTTTTTTTACGCAGTGTATTAACCAGTTCTTAAATTTGATATGTATTCAATTTCTGATTTTCTTGAAATGAAAAGATTTTCCATATTTCTTATTAACTAAAGTAATAGTAATAGTTAAAGTAGTATTAGTATTAAGGCAAATAGAAAATTTTGTATTTTAGTCATGCCAGTCTACGAAAATAAATATTATAATGCAAATAATTAAAATTTAATGCAATACCATATACACCATATATTGAATCATTTTGAACATTGAACGTCGATGTCTGTATAGCTGTTAGGCGTAATAATACTCCTTGCAGAACTGATCACACATTGAACTCAGATATTATAATTTTTGGATTTTTCAATTTTGATAAGTTGATAGTTCTCTTTTGTGATTAAATTTGTAAATAAAAGTTTTTGACAAAATGTCTTTTAAATTCCAATGAATACAAATTTTCAATCACAATATTTTTAATTATTTTGTCTTAAATTTTATAAATAAGGGAATTTTATAAATTAGTTATTATTTTAACTTAGGATATAGTACTTTTTTTCATTTCCGTTTTTATACTTTTGCGTTTGTTGCATTTTTCTTTTGTCTTTTCTTTTCACATTTTTTTTTCCTTTAATATTAATTTTTTTACTATAATAATTTTAAATAGTGTGTAACCAAATACCACTACAATATTTTTTTTTATAATTTTAATTTAATAAAATCTGAAATTTTATTTTCAAAATCAATTTTTCCTAACAATACGTGTATTTTATAATAATATTTTTTAACAATTATCATTATTTAATTTAAATTACTAATTAATTAATTAATTTAAATTTGAATGATTAAAATGATTAAATTTACTTTTAATCATTTTAAATATTGCCGTTCAGTTTTAGAAGCATGTTTTTCCTTTGTACACAATTTTACAATTTTTTTCTTCTTTCAATTTTAAAAATTCATCAAGGAACAACATTACAAATATTAATATTTGCTAATAGTATGTTGTTGTCTCTGATCTGATATAGTCTAGTTATTAGACCAAATCCATAAGTATATAAACCTCTAAAAAGTCCAAGCATAGAAGAGGTTCAAAAAAATATCACTACAATGTAAAATCAAGACAGCTTAAAATACTAGAAGGCAATGCTTGAGCAGTCCTTCACTTGGTGCAGATCCCTTGTTTATAGCTTAGACGCTTCAAGTGTCTTCTGGCAAGACATGATAAGCAAGTTTGTTGGCTTCTAAGGCATCTAATGTATCCGCTTGTAATATACAAGAATTGCAAATAGGGAACATGTATTATAAAAATATTTAAATATATAAATTTTATATATTTTGATATAAAATTTAATAATTTAAATTTAATAATTTTTATAAAATTTAATAGTAAAATATAGTACATAAATATTACTAAATGTAACCATTTTTAATAATTTTTTTAACTTTCAATTTTGACATATAATACTGTAACAGCAAATAACGAATATAAAAGACTTTTCATTTTTTTATTGCGTTGCATAATTTTTGTACCGATACTTTTAATGTAAATGATACATAAAATATACTACATGCAGTTCATTAAATATCAACAGCAAAAATAATTTTGTTAACTACGACATAATCGAAAAAGTTTCAATACATGAATAACTAACAAGTTTTGGAAAATTTGTAATTGATTACAAAACTTTTGAAAGTCAAAATAATGAACAATTTTTTTATGTTCGAAATTTTTTAACACACTATTTCCAGAAAATAAATTTTAAAAAAATGTGCATTCTAATGGAACTTTACAAACGAAATATTACATAATGTAAGTATACTCTAATTTCTACTGTCTTAAAAGTCAGAAAATTTACTGGTGCTCTAGAATTCAATTAAGGATATTTTCTACGAATACTTTTAGAAAGATCCATACGTTTTAGTAAATAATTTTAAAAAAGAAAGCTTGCTTGAAAGAGCTTCTTAAATAATATTCAGCCTGACATTAAGGAAATGAAAGTAGTATATTTTCCACTAGCTCTTAAATTAGTCTCAGAAAGGGACTGCGTGAATGCTCTAACTAATGGCGATGCTTAATGAAGTTTAGCTAATGCATGTATACCGTGCCGTTAGAAAATTAACTATTTTTAACAACAACGAAAGGCTGCGAAAGCATTCAGGTGCATGTTGGTTATGCAGAACATGAGGAGAACAAATTAGTTTGAAAAAAAAGTATGTATGTTACTTAGTAAATTACCGCATATCTACTGTTTGTTTAACAAAAACACAAAAAGACGAGAAGTTTTAGAGACTTAATAACTTTATTTATGTCCTTTGTTAATTAATTTGTTAATTTTGTCGTTCAATTAAACTCAATTTTAAGCTAATTAAACGTTTTTGTTAATGTTAAGAATCAGAACAAAATTGCAATAATAAAACAAATAACAAACAAATTGCATATATAAAAACAAAACATGCATTTAATATGCGGTGCCTTTGGAAAATTAATTATTTTTAACAACAACGAAATGTTGCGAAAACATTCAGGTTCATGTCGGTTATGCAAAACATGAGAAGAACAAGTTAGGAAAAAAGTACGTCTGTTACTTAGTAAATTACTGTGCATCTACTGTTACTTTAAATTACAAAGAAAAAAAAATGAGACGTTTTAGTGGCATATTAATACATTTAATTTAATATCTTTATTTATGTCCTTTGTTAATTAATTTGTTAATTTTGTTGTTCAATTAAACTCAATTTTAAGCTAATTAAACGCTTTTGTTAATGTTAAAAATCAGAACAAAATTGAAATTATGTACACATAAAAACAAAATATGCATTTAATAAACAGTGCCTTTGGAAAATTAACAATTTTTAACAACAACAAAAGATTACGAAAGCATTCAGGTTTATGTTCGTTAGGTGAAATATGAGGAGAAAAAATAAGTCAGGAAAAAATATGTATATTATTCAGTTAACTACTGCATATCTACCGTTAGTTTAAAAGAAAAGCAAAAAGACCAAACGTTTTTGTGACACATTAATACATTTAATTTAATACCTTAATTTATGTTCTTTGCTAATTAATTTATTAATTTTGTAGTTCAATTAAACCCAATTTTAAGCAAATTGAAAGCTTCTGTTAATCTTGAGAATCAGAAAAAAATTACAATTAAACACAAATAGAAAAACATACATTTAATATATTTTATGATTTATTTACTGGGTCTTCTGGGTTTACTTTGGAAACTTTTGAACAGAAAATCATGTAACGACCAAATGAGCAGTGAACAATAAACCGTGGCAATAAATTAATATTAAAATATTTTCTAAAAATGTTATTAAAAATTAATTAATTGATGAAATTCAATCAACTATAAACAAAACTGGTGAAAGAACGTTTTTATAAGCCTTTAGAATTTTGGAATAACATAAAATTAAATCCATTTATTTGATTTAATTATTAACAGATTACAAGTTGTTCTTCTATAAATTATATTGTATGCATGCCACCAATTCATGCATGGTACGCCGCTAAATATCCTGGTATGTCCATACAGTGCTCCTGTCCTAGACCTGCTCAGACGGTTTTAGCTAGACTAAGGACTGGCCACATTAAGAGTTTGACCTTCAATGGAGACGAGAAGACATATGCCCTTTGTCATTGTTCGACCATCGCATCTCCCTCTCATCTCATAGATTGTATTGGTGCCTCTGTGAGGCAACTGTTGAATGACGGGAGGACAGTTTACGATCTATTGATGCAGCATGACATACTGGACTTGGTTTAGGATTCTAAATCAAGGGGATAAGCAACAACAACAACAACAACATATTGTAAATTATATAATAAATTAGTATATCAACTAAAAATTAATATAGTAAAATCTCACTGTTGATTTTCCATTAGTGCAGGATGTGGAATTTATAATTTTATTTAAGGAACTATTCTTATAAAAAATAAAATTCTTTTTAAAAGGTTTATTTGAATGTCCAATGAGATTTCATAATCAGAAACAACTTTCCTTTAAACTATTGGAAGGTGAACCTCACTTATTACGACATATTCGTGATATTATAAATTTAATATAACTTCAAAATACGTAAAATTAATATTTGCATGGCTCGAGGCATATAAATTTTCCAGACTGAAAAATACGTTTTACAGATTTCAGAATCATTTAATAAATTTACATAAAAGACATGACTAGAAATTCTTTTGCTTGTTAACCAACTTTTAAAATTCTCTTTGATAAACCAGTAGTATTAATATTTCACTCTTTGCATATAAGTTAATAAGATATGGCAGTCTTGAATAGTTTTGTTTTTGACATTCCTGCTTCATTTATTTCTTTAAATATAGTCAAAGTAATGATAATAAAAGATCAGAAAGTGGCATGAAAATATGTCAGAAATACTGACTAAATCAAAAACTTAAAGTGTTTCAGACAAAAAAAATAATGAACACTTTAGTTGAGTTTTATTTTTCCAAGTATTTCTTGCTTTCTTGATTTTAGTTATTAGTTTTTATATCTGAAATATGTGAGCACAGAACGTCTGACAAAATCCTAATAAACATAGTAAATGTCAAATAAAGACAGCACATCGCATTTTGTAAAAGATCTTTAAATTATTCAGGCAATTAATGTCAAACTTTTCAAAAGTACGTCACAAAAATTATGAAGAAAGTTAGAAAAGTTTAAGTGCAGTCAAAAATTATTTAACATTCCAAACTAAACTTCAAATTCTAAAAGATTTGTTTTGGAAAATTTTTTTGTTGAAGATGAAATGAGTATTTTCATTTACAATAATTTCATTTCAATTAATTAAGCCATTCATTCATTTAAAATAAATTTCAAACTAAATTAAATTAAATTAAACTATCTTTTTTTTATTTATTTATTTTATTATTTAATTAAATGATTTAGAAATTACAGAATTTTCTTTTAAAATAATTTGAAGATAATTTCTTTTTTTTTTAATTTAAAAAACAAAAACATTCAATAGGGATAATGATGGAATGTGTGAACAACTTGCATCAACAATTTGACTGATTGAGGAAGTTTTCAAATTTTCTCAATACCATATACAATATGGGATAGTTACTACTGAAACTCCTACTATAGAGCATTACTTCTCCCTCTACCTATTGGTGCGTTCCCTCTTTACTTCCTAGTACCAATACTTCCCCCTCTACCTGTCTACCTTTTTAGGAGTCAGGAATCTCTAACTTCCTTTAGCGGCTTGATGGCCAGTTGGCTAGCGATCTGGCCGTTGGTATCACAGGCTTCAGGTTATAATCCTGGCGGTGGTATGGATGTTTGTTAGTGATTCTGAATCAGCGTTGAACTATAAGTAAATAGGTCCGAGTCTAATTAGCCCAATGTGTGCGCAAAATGGCCGTAGGACGACACACCAAACCTAACTTCCTTTATTCATAAAGGAAGTTAGAAATCCCTGAACTTCATTTAAGGAAAGTTAGAATTAGAATCCCTGAATTCTAACTTCCTTTATTCATAAAGGAAGTTAGAAATCCCTGATACCTAAAACAGTAATTTCATTGAATTTATTTTGTAATTAAAGCCTTAAAACTTTCATTGAGGGGATTAATTAATGGCGCATTAAGGATTTTCAACTAATTACAACATGCATTTCCTTATAAAGTACTAATTTAATTGCTTGAAATATCTGATTCTAAAATTATGGGGCAAACTTTGAATAATAAAAAAGTCTGGCTGCAAGAACCACGCTTACGATTACCCACGTATAATATGTAATCCGTATCTGCAGTACTTGGATTCTCTGACTATAGAATAAATGTAAACTTTAGTTTCATAACTATCTAAACAATGGATTGACTCATGTATGAAACCTATCACAAGCCAATCTACTTAAGTGGGGTAATTCATTCATAAGGTGCAAGAGGGTTTCTACCATGTGTGGATGTCGCACATTTCTCTATAGATCCCTTCCGTCAGTTCTGGCAATGTGTGAACCATTTTCATGAAGTTGCCGATGTAACAGCTCAAAGAATCGGAAATCGTTTCTAATACAGCCATAGCGTTGCTCTACTGTTATCATTAGCGACAGCATTATTCGGTGTATGTCTGCATTTGCGGCACTTGTAAGGTATTCCAGTCCTCAGTCAAAAACACAGGCGCAAATGATGTTCTTCCTCATATCATTCCCATGGTGGTACGTCATTTACTTTCATCTGTCTGTCCTCTTCCCCTACATTGTCAGCCAATCACGTCAACACAACTGATAAGCTAGTATTAGTGTTTTTACAGGTAGTACTTTTGCTGTTTATTGTAAATTTGATAATTTTCTTCGCGCTTTGGTGTAAAGAAGCATTTTTATATTGGAGTAGTGGCATTAAGGCTTGATTACAATATCATCGTAAAAGCAAGCTTCTATTACATGCAGGCATATGAAGGTTTCATTTATGAGTTAATTCATTTATAAATGTTTCGTTTAGGAATTTACATTTGGAGGCATATGAATCTCCAATTAAGTCTGTTCAGGAGCATTTCTTTCATTAAATTGCAGCTGAACGTGTACCAGAAATACTTGGCGTCTTTAACGCTTTTCAGCATTCACTCCATCATTTACAGTGTTATATTATTGTTGAAGGTTGTAATTTCAAGCATTTTTTGTCAAGATTATTACACAAAAGCATTTAATGATGTCGTTATACGTTAAACTGTGTGTTTTTTATTTGTCTCATTTTTTTTGTGTGTGTTTGTATTTTGTGAATAATTACAAACAAAAGAAAAATGTCCTCCGCCCTAATAAAAATGTATATATTATTACAGTCAAATTTAGCAATCTTTTTTCTCTTTTTAAACTATTTCAAGACTTATTCTGTTAGAACATCTTTGAATTATTTAAATCTTTGTTATTCCATAAATGATATGTCATCTTTGTGTTTATTAAATCAAATGGTGACATATCATTTATGGAATACTACCTCATTTGTGTATCAGTTTCAAGGGAATACTAAAATAGCAACTCCATACTTATAAGGTATTCAAATTATGATCCTTTTAAAGACGATTTTTTGTCCTATTTTAATAGAGTGGTTAATTGGTAAAAATATTACTTGCGTTAAATATTCTATTTAAAAAAATTAAATAAATAATATTGAAAAAATAATACTTTTTTAAATGCTTATGTGTCAATATATATTTTATTGATATTGTATCTTTTATTTAAATACAATTACATTTTTATAAAAATTAATACTCGACTTCTTTTTAATTAGCTTGTTAATTGGGATATTTTAGACAATATTTATTATTTTTAATTGATTTGGTAAATTAATACATAATTTAAATTCGTCTTATTTCATGAAATGGAGGTTTCTTTCCTAATCAGCCAGATTTTTTTTTCAAAACAATCCATATCACATGAAATATAAATCCTTATTATGATTGGATAAAAGAAATTACTGGGGAACAGTTTCTTTCAGCTAAGCTTTTATTATAAGGCATTATATTAACGCATATAAGCTTTTATTATATATATATATATATATATATATATGGCTAGCAATCTACTGAGAGGCCTTTGCTTTTGTGGGGAAAAAAATCACCAAGCAGTAAAAACTGATGGTTTAATTTTATAATCATATAATACATTTTGCAGTTCGTGCCTCATAAACATATTCAAAATGCTAGACATATGAATAATTACATGAAATTCCAAGCAGGTTGGAAAAATATTTTTTCTCAAATGTTAGACATTCACATTGTTAAAAATACATTACTATAAGACGTGCAAGAAATGTCCATTGATAATGAATTTTAGAAACTAACTGCATTTTTATTCACCAACTTCCTTGCAAATTAGTTTAAAGTATATAATTATAAATCTTACTGACTAATGATTTTTTTGACGAAATGTTTCTAATTTAATTACAAACATAAATAACCTTTGAAAGACACGTCTCAATTTTATAGAAAAATTTTATGTTTCAGAAAGCTGCGTGGGCTGGAGATCAGAATTTTGATTGGCTGGAATCTACTATATGTAATATTACTGGACCTATAATGGACCAAAATTAAAAGATTTTGCTGACTTTAAAATGTAAATGTCAAATATCATATTCTCAAAATTAGTTTAGTACTTTAACATTTACATCCTCTACTATTTCTACAATTCACAATAGTTCATATAAATTATTTCTGCTGTTAAATCTAAAAATTTAAAAATTATCATAATATATCTATAAATAACTTTAACGACTTAAATAAATAAGAAAGAAGTTGGTTAGATTTTGTTAGTATGAAATAGTAAGTTTTAATCCTAAATAGTAATGCATAGTTAACGTTGAGTTTTGATTAATTACAGCTTAAAAGACTTAGGTCTTATTCTAATTAAATTTTTGATAGTTTGTGTTCGCTTTTTAATAGTTTAACAGATAGATTTAAAGAATGATATGTAAACGAGTTCTTCATTGGCATTAGTTGTGGATTTGCCATTACGTGGACTGGCTGCGTGGGTGTTTATCTGACAGCTGCGCCATGTCACAAATGTGATCAAATTGCTTCTTAAAGAGATCTTTAAGAATACAATTTGATACGGTTTCTTCCCCCTTTTTCTTCTTATGGTGTAGAGTAGCAAGCACTCTCCATGGTGTAATTTGATACAGCTGAATCTGCTACATAAAATATGTGATTCTAAACAGTACTGCATAGTAGGCTTTGATCCTAAATAGTAATGCATAGTAAACTTTCTGCTTGATTGATTAAAGCTTCAGAGAGTTAGATCTTACTATAATTCAATTTTTGACAGTTCATGTTCGATTTTTAATAGTTTAAACAGATAAATTTAAAGAATGGTACTTAAACAAGTAGTTCACTGCAATTGGTTGTGGATTTACCATTTTTGGATTGGCTGCGTGGGTGTTTATCTGGCACCTGTGTCATGTCACAAATGTGATCAAATTGCTTCTTGAAGAGATCTCGAAGAATGCATTCATTTTTTTCTTTCCTTTTTCCTTCTTGTGGTGTAGAGAAACAAGCACTGTGGTGTATTTTGGATAACGGTGAATTTGCTGCATTAAACATGTGAATAGTGAATAGCCTCAAGTTAAAGTTGTTATAAAAAAATTATTCTATGTTTTGATAAAGAGAGTTTCATTTGCAATGGCGTTTCATAGCAAGGTCAAATCTAAACTTCACAGATAATCGCTTGTTTATTTTAAATTGTAGAGTTAAAAAAAATAATATTTTAGCTATTGAAATAGAAAAATCTAAAAAAAAAATTTTTTTAATCATTTTTTTTAGGCTTTAACAAAACAAATCCAAAATAAAATAACTTTAATTTTAATCATACGTCACATCAAAACCTTAATAAATTCTATATGAAACACTACCTCAACTTGACTTCAAAATGTCATGTCGCTTGCATAAATTTAGAAATCAAAAATAAATACATTTTATACTATGACGAATGTGCTTGTAGAATTTATTTAAAATGCATTAAGATTTTGAATTACTTGTTTCAATCTTCTTCGATGCTTTTATCATTCCAAAAGTCAGGAAATGCAGATTTTACTTTCCAGATTCACAGTGAATTACTAATTCAAGAGGCAAACTCAAAAAAAATTTGATTACAGAAGCCTGACTTTTGACTGTTGCATTCCTTGTAAGGACTTTTCGAATAAACTATTTGTTTCTGTACATTATTATTCATTACGCAAATTCAAATAAGTGTATTCCACGCTTGCTCAAAGAAATTCTTTTTAAGATTCCGCCATGTTTTCTTTTGGCAACAGTTGAACTTGAAATCATCCATCCGTTTTATTCAAGATGGCATAATCAAATATTTTAGCAAATGGAAGCTTTCAGGTGGATAAATAGATTACATTCCAAGTTTTACAGTACTTTCTATTCGTAACTTTGTTTCTTGGATTTTTCGGTAGCTTTTCCGTTCATTTTGTTAAAAGGTAACAGAGTTCATCTGTCAACGAAAATTATTTTAAAAGGCGCGAGATTAAGACATTGAAGTTAACGCAGAATGAAAAAATATTTTTTGTTAAGTTCTTTTATTTTATTTAATTGTTTGTTCACTTTTATTTCATATTTTTATCTTTTTCTCCTTATTTTTTAAGATTCTTTTAATTATTCAACGCGTTTAAATAATTCTGTACAGAATTTCGTGTATAACTTGTTTGGAAAATTCTATGACTTTTCCCAAAAAAAAATATTCCATGACAATTTATTCCAATTTAAAAAGCGGTTTTTGTTAATTTTTCAGTTATTAGACAAGAAATGGAATGAATTTTAGCACTTCCTGAGAAAAAAATTGTATTATGATTTTAAAAACTGTATATGTTTTTTTGCAGACTTATTTTCATTTTAAAATAGAAAATAATAAAATAATAAATACAGTAAAAAAGTGTTTTCATATACTTTAATTAAATATTTAGAAATCTTAAATGCCGTACACAATGTAAAATTCAGAACATTTTCCTTAAATAAAAAAAATTATTATTTCGCAAAATCATTTTTTTTTTTTTTTTTTAATGTTTTGACGAAAAATATCATTGCAATCTTCAAATTACACGAATATTTGTATTCTTGTTAGCAATCAACAAATATGAAAAATTAATAATATTTTTTTCTTCATTTAAAGAATGCAAGAAAATATAAGAAATTTGAACCTGGTGTGATCTTTATAATACAGATTAACAATTTAAAAACCTGTCGCTTATAACTGGAAATAAATAAATTTGATAAACCTTTAAAACGACTTTTAAGAGTAAAAATCTTTTTAAATGTAATACATGTAAAATGATCATTAATTTTAATAATTAACTAATTAATTTTGTGTCTATCGAATTTCGAAATCATCTGGATGAAATCTTCGATATCTATCGAAACATTTTATTATTTTATATTTATACCAGCAGATATGAACCGGTGTTGCCCGGCTACAGAAAATAATGCATATTTATTTGACAAATTTTATTAGGAAAAAAAGCAAACAATTTTTCTAGTATTGAATTTCAGAAGATTTATTTTTATTCCAATTCCTTTTGTTAGCTCACACTCTCCCTATATATATCTTGTTCAAATTTATTAATTATTTAATATTTTTAATTATTAATTATTTTTATTTTATAATCAAATATTTTTATTATTCATTTAATATATATTGTTCAATTTTTAAAATAATGTAACTACAAATTGGCAATAAAAAATCGTCTGATTTTAATTTAGCTTATTTTTCTGGATATTAGTGAGTTTTTGCATACCGTACGTTAGTTACCGTAGGACGTCCGTTAGCTTTTTCTCCCTAGCGCGCATGCGCAGTTTCCTATGAGCATGCGCTAGGGAGAAAAAGCTAACGGACATCCTACGGTAACTAACGTACGGTATGCAAAAACTCCCTATTATTATACTTAATTTTTTACGTTTGAAATTTGAAACGATCGTGTTTGAGTATTCTTGTTAATGTATTCTATATTTTTTAATTTTAAATTATCAAAAAGTTTTTAATTAAATTTGAAATATAGCCTAATATATTTGCTTTTATTATTTTTATCGTATGTATTTGCTTTTATTATTTTTGCTTTTAGTATTTTGCTGTAATTCGAGATTGCTGTTCTTTTTTTTTTTTCAATTCCATCTATTAGCTCCACACTCTCCCTATATATATCTTGTTCAAATTTTCAATCGTTCATAAAATACTTTTTATTCATCCACTCAAGTTCAATTACATTTTTTTTAACTTGTAGTGGATGACACTTGATGTTAATGCAGTTTTATCAAATATAAATTCAGTAATTAAATTTAATTAATTAATTTCAGTTTTTTTAGATTTAAGTTGCATATATCTACCAGTACATGGCGCCAGATAAACTTAAAAAAATGAGTGAAAATTATTTATAAAGGTCTTTCGGCAATAAAGTGAAAAAAAAGTAGGAATTGACTTAAAAAATTGACTTTTTTGTATATTACTTGTTTTATCGTTGGTTGCCAACCACTCTGCTAGCTTTCAATTGTTTCCATTTTGCGATCTCTTTTTCAATAGCAGTTATTTTTCTGTGGCTTTTTTGAAAACAATTCGCAATAATTTGTTTTGGAGAGATGGAAGTCTTTCGGGGCTATTATACTTCGAGAGAATTATTTTTATTTGTTTTTAATTTTTATGCTTCAAAAAAAAAATAAACATAGCTCATTTTTTAATTTTTTATCTGTGCCTGTACAAATGGATGTCGGGTGTTGTGGTGGTAAGTATCTGGTAAGTAAGTTATATCTTTCAGTAAGCAAATGAATCGATAAGTATCGACGAATCTCCTGATTTACTGCACGATTCTTTTATTTTTCTGGAAGATAATTTGGCTATCGATCTTTACTCCTTAACTGTTTTAAATGTTACTTTTCTATATTACTGTTATTTCTTCAGGAAGATACACAAAAATTTCACTTAAAATTATAATATTGTCGTTTTATTTTTAAAAAAAACAGAAGAAGTGAAATAAAAACTTCTTTCTATTTATGATATACTTAAGGATATACTTGTTCAATCTGAAATCCCTGAAAGAAGTATATGTGTGATATCCCATAAAAATAATAATTAGTTCAATTATTCTATAAAAGAATAAAGAAAAAAATCATTATACCGAGTTAATTTAATTTGTAGACATTTTTGATCTGATAAACTTAACATTAAGTTCTATTAGAAAATAACCATGAAGTTCTTCATAATGTATGGCATATTAAAGCTTTACCAAGTGTAATCTTTGCTTTGCAATTAATAATAAATATTTCTTTGAATTTCGAAAAACGATTTAAGAAGATCCGCAACAGTTACACTATAAAAATTTTACAACATTGTAGATTCTTCGTAAATTTTTCTTAACAATGGACAATGTACACGCATAACAATTTATACAACCAAAAAATTCTTATTCATAGAGGAGTTATTACATGAACTGCGAATGTCGATGAATTAATTAGGAATTTTTTTGTCTTCAAGGACTACGTTAAAAAGACTAGAAGATTTTCCCCACAAACAGAAAACATTTTCTCATCACCATTAGCTCAAACAAAATGGTTACACTGCCTCTTATTAAATCCCATGGATGCAGTTTTAGATAATACGTGTGACAAAAAAGGTTATTTAGATTAGTGGTTCCAAAAGTTATTTATCCTGCCTCCCTCTTCTTATAAAAATAATTACTCACCTTCCCCTAGGAAATCTACCTTCTTACTTTTAGAAAAATAAAGCAGTCATGCCGAACCGAACCTTAATCATTTAAGTAACCGAACCTTAATCATTTTGCAATATTGTAATTTTTTTGTCATTTCAGTACGACTTTTCTAGAGAGAAAACAAATTTTTTTAAATTTTTGCTAATTTAAATTAATTATTGATTATTAAATATTACTGAACAATATGTGCAAATTCATTACAATCACATTTATTATGAGCATTTCATGTATGGCTAAAAAGGTTTTGGTGCAAGTTTACGACAGACATATTTTTTAGAAATTTTGTTTTGTGAACAATTTAACAAACAAATTTTAGGGGAATTAAAATCGGACCATTGGATTTCAAAAAAAACGAAGACGAAATTCATCTGTTTATTTTTAAACAATCTTTGATAAATCTTAACTAGAATTACTCGACAGCCCTTGGTGGGTAAAAGCTTTCCCGAGAACCTTCTTCCATTTCAATCTCTGCTCTAAAATCTTCCTCCATACAATCGGTCCATCCCAGCTTGAGCTTACTCCTAGTCCTAATTCTAAAAGGTATATAGTTGAAAATCCTAAATGTCAAAGATGTGGCGTCCATTCCGGAAACGAGGCTCGGAAACTCATACGTCCGATCTTGATGAATTTAATGATATCTGCCTCCTTAAACAACCTATACAATTCAAAATATGTCGTTGCTTCCACAATCCATTCTCATTCACAACGCCAAACATTCAACAACACCCATTTGAACCTTTCGCTCAAAGATGGCCAACTGGTTAGTCTGCGATTTAGTTAAAGTCCAAGTCTCAAATTCATAGGCGAGCATAGGTCTAATGGTTGCTTTATATAAAATAATTTTTGTATAGCTCTTAATTAATTTTGACTTTAAAAAATTTCTTATACCATGACAGCAACGATAAGTTGCAAGAATACGTCTTTTAATTTCAATGTCTATCTCATTTAGAGTGTTAATGTTTGAATCAAGATAAGTAAAATGATCAGCCATTTAAAATTTAAAACCTTCAGTCTTCAAATATTTATAGATTTCTGGATTTTTAGTGATTGGCATATGTTTCATGGGGTTTTTTTCAGATTCAAGAAATGTATGCTATTTCTGTTTGTTAATTCTATAAGTTTTTACTAAATACAATGCTTTTAATATATAACTAATTTTTTCAGTAATAAATTATTCTCTTTTTACTTAAATGTTTGCTGTTATGATTAAAGGATATAGATTATAGATTTTTATCTTTTATTTTTATTATTATTATTATTTATTTTTATTATTATCTTTTATTTTATTTATCTTTTATTTTTATTTTTTATTAGCCTCATAGTTTATAGATTTTTTTTCTTCATGAATGTCATAAGTAAGGATCCACCATGTCTTCCCGAAACAAAATATTGCCAATAGGGAAGAGTTCAAGGTAGATAGATCCTCCTTTCAAAGACGGGTTGATCC
>BPLQ01000215.1:0-68958 GCA_021605075.1 Caerostris darwini
ATTGAATAACGAAACGGTGTTGTCTTCCAACATGACAATGCCGCGCCTCACGGGCTTTAAGGGAGAAGTTCCCAGACTTTTGGCTATGACGTTTTATCACATCACCTGGCTCCATCTGACTTCCACTTTTTCTCTCAGTGCAAAATTTTCTGAAGGGAAAAAGAAATTCGAAATTTTTCAAGATGTTGAGGATAGGATCTTTTTATGCATTCCTGTATACGTGATTTTGTTAGCAGATGGTGGAAGGTCATAGACTAGTCGATATTTCATTAATTAATCTCACTTTTGAGCTTAAATAAAAGAAATTGAAATTTTCTCAAGACAAAAACATAACTTTCTTACCAACCTAACATTTCTTTGAATTTGAAACATTTGGTTAATATATTTAGAGACTTTTAAGTTGTTACCATTTACTATTGAAAATGAATCCGTAATTGTTCAAAAGAATGTATTAAAAAGCCTTTATAAAAAAAATGAAAGACACTATACATTTTGCCAACACATAAAATAACGATAACAATTCAGATTTGAGGGAATATGAAATGGTATTAATGTGATTAAAGTAATTTAAATATGAATCATGATAATAAACGATATATCAAAACTATAATTGTTTTAAACAATTGTTATTTATTTTAAAAGCATAATATGTATGACTAAGTGCTTGTTTAATGTTAATTAGTAAAATGTTTATTTGATGTATTTCATCTTTTAAGGCTTAAAGATGCATTTCACCAGTTTTCCCAATAGTAATTTCACTTGTTAATTTTAACAATTTTTGAAATAAATATGAGGGAGAATAATATATAAAATCACGTATAAGAAATATAAAATCACGTATACCTTTCATAATAGTTGAAAACTATGAATGAATATAAAAGTGTAGAGAGGGTTTCGTTAGCAACTTGGAATTATAGCTAAAATTATTTTATTTTTTAATTTTATGGTGTACGCATCCACTAAATTTATAAGAACATTTTTCAACTTAAAAACTCAAACCTAAATAGATGTAGATTTTATTTATGCAGTGTAGGTCAGTCTACTATATAATAGTAGATTTTTTTAAAAATATTGAGAGATTTTTATATTGAATGAATTTTTATAAGATAAAAATTTAAAAAAAAAAAAAAAAAAGTTAAGCCCATTAATATTTGAAATAAACTTTTTAATTACTTTGTTAATCTAAGACCAATTACAGTTTCTTCATGAAATATATAACAGATATCCTAGCTAAGTCATTTTTTTTATTTTTATGAAATTATTAACTGTTATTTTTGTGCGCTTTTGTAATTAAAAATAGGTTTCATTTCATCATTTAAACGTTTCAGAAATTATCTTTTACTGAAACATTTTTTTAAATCTGAAAAATACCGTTAGACAATAAACGATATTATTTTAAATCTTGCAAAACGTATTTTTATAATCATTAATTACAATTATTAAAATACATAACTTATGCAAAGGTTTTTTAATTAAAAATATATATGGATATTTTTCAAGAAGTCCCTAACCATTATTTTTATTTTTTACTGAACCTCATTTAAATCTGAAAAATATCGATAAACAATAAACATTTTTATTTTAAATCTTGCAAAACACATTTTACATTTGTTAATAGCAATTATTAAAAGATATAACTTTGTTAATGTTTCTTAATTAAAAATATAAATGTTCTTCAAGAAATTACTAACCATTATTTATCTCTTTTAGTGAACCTCATTTAAATCTGAAAAATACCGATAGACAAACGATATAATTTTAAATATTGTAAAACATACAATCATTAATAACAATTATTAAAAGCTCTAACTTATGAAAAAGTTTTTTAATTAAAAATATATAGATGTTTGTCAAGAAATTCCTAACCATTATTTAAAATTATACTTGATTGACAAGTTTATTATCTGTATTTCCTCTCTGAACAATTATCCCAGATATATTTCCATAACATTTTTTTTCATTTAATTTGGAACGTATCTGCAGTATATTTCGACCATTTTCCCCAGTTTTAGCGTATTTAGTACTATTAACTTTTTCTTTCCTATTAGCTGACATGTTAAGTAGATAAAATGGTTTTGCGTGAACTGGAGAATTACTATCTAGAGGCCATTTATCTTTGTTTCATATATCCTTTATCATATACAATAGCTGTAACAAAGGGCCTTTAACAACGGTAACAATAGTTTAGTCTGTCATTTTTGCTTAAGAGATTGATGAAAAATAAATGCAGAGAGTATATTTCTTTACAAAAATAACTCGTTTTGATGCAATTTTTGTAGGTTTTCAATATTCTTGGGAATTACGTTGACTATTAGTTGAATTATGTTTTAAAATTGCAGATGCGGGGTAAAAATGTTAGCAGTAAATGTCATTTCAAGTTTATTTTTTAAATAAACTATACACCTATTGGAACTTGTAGTTTTATAATCATTTAATAATATGTATAAATTTTATTTTTTCTGATAATATTATTAGATGTCAGATTTAACATATATTTACAAATAGTTATGTCCAGAACAATTAAATTATTTTAAAGAGTGGTGTGTCGTTAAAAATGTGTGTGCGTTTTTTAAAACATACCTGTTGCTCAACAATAAATATTAAAAAGATTACAATATGGTTAAAAAAATTAGCTATCTTAAAAAGAAGTTTGATAAAAAAAAATTGAAAATATTTTTTTTTTAAATAAGCGTTTTGACAATTCAGTTGTAATGAGGCAAACATAATAATTAAAAATCCAAAAAGAAAAGATTGATAAAAAAAATTGAAAATATTAAAAATAATTTTTTTTAAAAATAAAATTTAAGTATGTGTTTCCAGTGATATAGCTTAAAACAAAGTAACAATTTATTCAATAACGTAAAATCATTATGATAGGAGATTGGGATAGGAGTTAAAAATCCAAAAACAGAAGATTGATAAAAAAAATTGAAAATATTAAAAATAATTTTTTTTTTAAATAAAATTTAAGTATGTGTTTCCAGTGATATAGCTTAAAACAAAGTAACAATTTATTCAATAATGTAAAATCATTATGATAGGAGATAGTGTTATTACATTGGACATCAACTTCGATATAGAAAGTTAAATTATTTAAAAAAAAGAATAATTCATTGTAAGTGTATTCAAATTAAAAAAAAAAGATCTTATAATGTGCCCTAAAAAAGGAATGATATTAGCTTAAAATTTTCATTTATCCTTTAAAAGTAAAGAAAATTTACTCTTGTTTTTGTTGTCCGTATTAAATAAATGATCATCTGTAATGAATTATGAATTAACTGTGAAGAATGTTATCAAATATAAAAAATATTCTTTTATGATGCTTTCCTTTTATATATTTTCTTCTTAATAAATCCATAAATTAAAATATAAAACTATTTAAACTATAGAAATAACTTTAAACAACCTTTTTGATTAAAATCTTTTTCCCCTTAATTAAACAGTTAAAATCTTACAATTACCATAATGCACTTTTTTTAATACTCTAATCGCTTTTTTAAATTGTTTTTAAAACCAACAATGAAAAAGATTAAAATTGAAAGACCCATCACTACATTTAGTGGCACACAACTTATAATTACACGAAACTATAAAACACTGCTCATCGAATTATGAAAAGGATTTGAAAATTTGAAATTAAGTAATTACAATGTCCTTTGGATTTTAATTCAATATCCGATATCACTTCCCTTCTCTCAGACTCAAATGCCCAGAAGACATTATTATGGCAGACATAGATATTGATACCATCCCCTTTATGCACGTAAAGTTAAAACCCGAATCACCAATTACCATCCCAACCCAATGCAACTAAATATTCATTTATGGCAAGACTTCAACCGCCAAATACATAATAACTTATTTCGCATTAGGGATTCCAATTTTATCTGGCGAACGGTACTTCCAGAAAATCGCCAAACCAACAACATCTACAAAAAATTAAAGCTGGAAATGCAGTGTGGCACATCGCACGTATCCTATGAACCAGTATTCAAAAACCAGAGTTGGTCAGGAATAAAAGGGGTCCTTCCCTTTTAAAAGGTCACTTTGTGTATCAGAATATATAATTTTGGCGTAATACAGAATGTAAACCGAAATGAAATTACAGCAAACCTCCATATTGCCTTTCTGGGGAGCATAATGGGAAGACACTGTTGATGGCTGGGAGTGTGCATTGTAAGCAAATTGCTATTTTGAAAGCATTTTCCCAGCCTCCTCTTGGTAATGAATTTAATTAGGAAGTGCAGGCCTTTAGGATCGAGCAACACTTTCGAGGGTTTGATTCAATATCCCCTACTCACTACTTCTCTTCCTTTTAACGTTAGGGCTGATGGATGCTCTTAAGCTACTTAATAATTTGGTTCTGTTAATGGGGTTGTCAAGAATGATCCCGGTCATCGCGAGTTGTTTTGATCATCTGTGGCGAAAGGGATATGCGTGTAAATTTGACAGACTTGCTAAATTCACAAGTGTATGAATCCTTCATTCTATATCGTGTCTGTGCACAATATGGGGTTCATTCGCCCGTGGTGAAGTAATCTGGATGCTGCTGAAAGACTTTGGTCATCGCATTCCTAATTTGATTTCGGTAATTCTCAGTTGGGTTACCTGACAGAATAGTTTTAGAAAATCCCCGTCTGTAAGATTTAAATGATCATTAAATTGAATGTAATTATATCCAGGTATCTCGTTCAAGGATGAGGAATACATGGTTGTTTTGTTGTGCGTTTTAGATTGAGAGAATACATCAGTTTGAATGATTCCTTAAGTGGCTAGCGTGGCATGATGCATATAGGCTTAAATGATCTGATGAGGTCGTAAATTCTAAACGTGACATTATTAAATTCTCAAACTAAAGTATATAGATTCGTCGAAAACCTAACTTGCATAGATAATTTTATTTTTACCTTTTTTTAAAAAAAAGTGATTTCTTTTTAACAACTAATGGTACAAATTATTTACAGTATATTATTTGCAGTAAATAAATTAAGGAAAAATGGAATATCTATGTAAATCTATGTAAGAAATATCTATGTAAATCGTTCTTTAATAGAAATGAATATTTGGGAAATGAACTAATTAATTTTTGAATAAAACGGAATTTGTATTAAAGGGACTATACTAAATTATGTATAAAATCGTGAATTTTATTTTGATATTATCAATCATGTTAAATTGTTCTATAAGTTCTATTTGATAAATCTACAGAATATGATTTTTCTGAAGAAATTTAATAGAAATAATACGAACAGAAAATGATTTATTAAATTTATTAAAAAATATTTAAACTTTTTAAAGTTTCACCTGTCCCGGTCTAATATGACTTGCGTTGGGCATAAGGCTGATAACCCTACTCTTAAAAAAATATCCCCTGCTTAGGAATCTACTAGTAGGCAGACGGCATTGGCCCACCATGGTGCTGTTCCGCAATTCAGAAGAATTTTTTTTTTTGGTATTGTATGTTGTTGTACGGTCATTTTTTTCCCACTTTAGGCTAATAAGACCGGGACCTACAATTTAACGTGGTTTCCGAACCGTAACAAACACCTAACAGATACCTGAAGCCTGTGATATTGAAGGCCAGACAGTTAGCCAATTGACCATCAGGGCCGCATAACGAATAAGAAAAAAAGTATTTTTTTAAAATTATTTATTACGAGTGTATGAAAAGTAAAAAGAAGACCTTACAATATGACCTGATAAAGGAATGCTATTTGCTTAAAAAATTCTTTTCTGCTTTAAAAGTAAAGAAAATTTATTTGTTATTTATTTTTTGACGTCCACAATAAACTAATGATCATCGTTAATGGCTTATGACATAACCGTAAACAAAATTATCAAATAAAGGAATACATACAAAAAGAAAACATTTTTAAAGAATATTTTCTTCTGTGGAAATCCATAAATTAAAATAAAAACTTATTTAAATTATAATAAACAACTTTGAAGAACCTATTTGATTAAAAAGGTTTTTTTTTTAATTAATCAGATAAATTCTTACAAATATAATAATAAATGCAATTTTTTTATTCAAAAATCACTGTTTAAAATTGTTTCTAAAATCAACAACGGAACATTTTAAAGTTTAAACATCCCTCTCTACATTTATTAGCACAACTTATAATTACACAAAACTATACCACATTGTTAATCGAATTATGAAAGGGATTTGAAAATTTGAAATTAAGTAATTAAAATGTCCATTGGATTTTAATTCAATATCCGATATCGCTTCCCATCCGCGAGACTCAAATGGCCAGAAGACATTATAATGGCAGACATCTAATTCTCTAGATATTGATACCATCTCCTTTATGCATGTAATGTTAAATCTAAAATCACCAATCAACAACCCAACCCACCGCAACTAAATATTCATTTATGGCAAGACTTTAACCGCCAAATATATAATAACTTATTTCGCATTCCACCTTTATCTGGCGAACGGTACATCCAGAAAATCGCCAAGCCAACAACATCCGCACAAAATTAAAGCTGGAAATGCAGTGTGGCAAGTCACAAGTATCCGATGAACCAGTATTCAAAAGCCAGAGTTGGTCAGGAATAAAAGGGGTTCTTCCCTTTTAGAAGGTCGCTTTGTGTATCCGAATATATAATTGTGGCGTAATACAGAATGTAAACCGAAATGTAATTACAGCAAATCTCCATAATGCCTTTCTGGGAAGCATAATGGGAAGACACCGTTGATAGCTGGCGAGTGTGCATTGTAAGTAAATCGATATTTTGAAAGCATTTTCCCAGCCTCCTCTTGGTAATGAATTTATTTAGGAAGAGCAGGCCTTTAGGATCGAGCAACATTTTTGAAGGTTTGATTCAATATTCCCCCCCCTCCCACTACTTCATTCCTTTTAACGTTACGACAGGTGGATGCGCTTAAGCTGCTTAATAATTTGGTTCTGTTAATGGGGATGTCAAGAATGATCCCGGTCATCGCGATTTGTTTTGATCATCTCGGAAGGGATATCCTTGTAAATTTGACAGACTTGTTAAATTCATGAGTGTATGAATCCTTCATTTGATATCGTGTCCGTGCACATTATGGGGCTCATTCGCCCGTGTTGAAATAATCTGGATGCTGCTGAAAGACTTTTGACATCGCATTCCTAATTTGATTTCGGTAATTCACAGTTGGGTTACCTGCCATAATAATTTTAGAAAATCCCCGTCTGTAATATTTAAAGGATAATTGAATTGAATATATTTATATTCAAGTATCTACTTTA
The DNA here is from genome assembly GCA_021605075.1 of Caerostris darwini. Lineage (NCBI taxonomy): Eukaryota > Metazoa > Arthropoda > Arachnida > Araneae > Araneidae > Caerostris > Caerostris darwini. The sequence continues at coordinate 7,245 of BPLQ01000215.1, forward strand.
AGGATGAAGAATCCATGGTCGTTAAGTTATTATATTGTAAATTTGATTGAGAGAATACGTCGGTTTGAGAGGATTCTTGAAATGACGAGTGTGGCGTGACATACACATAAAGAACGGGTCTGAAGACATCGTAAAGTCTAAGCGTGGTATTATTAAATTCTCAAACTTTTGTATAGTTTTGTAGAAAACCTAACTAACTTAAAGAATTTTTTTTTAATTTTTTTGAAATTGAATAGGTTTCAAAAAGGTTATTATTTTTTAACAACAAACAGTAAAATTTTAATTACAATGAATTATTTGCAGTAAACAGAATTAAGAAAAATTATTTTTCTCTAAAATCTATCTAAATATTTCTTTAATAGAAATGAATAATTGGGAAATAAACTAATTAATTTACGAATAAACCGGAATTCGTTAATTAATTAGTTCCTTGTTTAATATTGTTTTAAAAGCAACATATTAAATTATGTTTCAAATTTTTGAATTTGTATTTTGACATTATCAGTCAGTTAAATTGTTCTATAAGTTCTTTTCTTTCTTCATCATTGACGCAATAGCCCGATGGTGGACCAGGCACGTCAGCATACTGTCAGATGTCGAAAGAATAAATTTTTTTTCATGGTATATGGTTGTCAATTCTATAACCAACACTTTCAAATTACACTGGGACATATGGTTTAACGTGAATTCCTCTATAAATTCTACTTTGATTAATCGACAAAAACTGCTTTTACGGAGAAATTAATTAAAAAATAATATGAACATTAAAATATTTTATTAAATTTTCTAAAAACAATTTAAATTTTTTAAAGTTTCACCATAAGTTATAGTGTTCAAAATATTCTTCAAAATTCCAATTTATTCCGTTATTAATAACAATTATTAAAAGATAAAACTCATGAAAATGTTTTTAATTAAAAATATATGGATGTTTTTCAAGAAATCCCTAGCCATTATTTATCATTATACTTGATTGAGAAGTTTATTATATTTAAACAATTATCTCAGATATATTCCCATAACCTTTTTTCATTTAATTTGGAACATATCTACAGTATATTTCGGCCATTTTTCCCAGTTGTACAATACAGCGTATTTAGTACTATTAACTTTTTCTTTCCTATTACCTGACATGTAAGGTAGATACAATGGTTTTGTGCGAACCGGGGAATCACTACCTAGGGGCCATTTATCTTAGTTTCATATATCATTTATCCTATACAATAGCTCTAACAAAGAGCCTTTAACAATGGTAACAATAGTTTAGTCTGTCATTTTTCTTTAAGAGACTGATGAAAAATGAATGAAGAGAGCATATTTTGTTACAAAAATAACTCGTTTTGATGCAATTTTCGTAGATTTTTAATTTTATTGGGAATTACGTTGACTGTTAGTCGAATTATGTTCTGAAATAGCAAATGCGGTGAAATAAATATTAGCAGTAAATGTTATTTAAAGTTTACTTTTTAAATAAATTATACACCTATTGTAATTTGGGTTTTTAAAATCATTCAATAATATGTATAATTTCTTATATCTTTTTATAATAATATTATATGCCACATTTCACATATTTTTACAAAATTATGTACATAACCTACACATTATTTTAAAGAGTTGTACATTGTTAAAAATGTATGTGGTCTTTTTATAACAGACTTGTTTCTAAAAGTAATAAATATTTAAAAAATTATAATGTGTTTAAAATAATTAGATATCTTAAAAATGATTTTTTTTTTTTAGCGTTTTGATAATTAAAATGTAATAAAGCGAATGTATAAGTTAAAAATTCAAACAGAGATGATTGATAAAAAAATGATAAAAATAAAAATGATGTTTTAGAAAACAAAATTTAAGTATATGCATCCAGTGATTTAGCTTAAAACAAAATAAAAATTTATTCATTAACGTAAAATCATTATGATAGATCATAATGCTATTACTTTGGACATCAACTTTTTTTTCCAAATAATTAATTAAAATTAATGATAATCACGAGAAGTAATAAATAAAAGACCTAATCACCTGAAGTGATAAATTAATGCTATTAATAAATGCATAAATGCAATTTTTTTTATTCTGAAATCACTTTTTAAAATTGTTTCTAAAACCAATAAAGAAAAATTTTAATTTAAACACCCCTCTCTGCACTTATTGGCACAACTTATAATTACACGAAACTATAATCACACTGTTAATTGAATTATGAAAAGGATTTCAAAATTTGAAATTAAGTAATTCCAATGTCCATTGGATTTTAATTCAATATCCGATCTCGCTTCCCATCCCCCCGAGACTCAAATGCCCAGGAGACATTATAATGGCAGACATCCAATTCTCTACATATTGATACCATCTCCTTTATGCACGTATAGTTAAATCTCGAATCACCAATTACCAACCCTACCCACAGCAACTAAATATTCATTTATGGCAAGACTTCACAGCGCCAAATAACATAACTTATTTCGCATTAGGGATTCCACCTTTATCTGGCGAATGGTACTTCCAGAAAATCGCCCAGCCAACAACATCCGCACGAAATTGAACCTGGAAATGCAGTGTGGCACGTCACAAGTATCCGATGAACCAGTATTCAAAAGCCAGAATTGGTCAGGAATAAAAGGGGTTCTTCCCTTTTAAAAGGCCGCTTTGTGTATCCGAATGTATAATTGTGGCGTAATACAGAATGTTAACCGAAAAGTAATTACAGCAAACCTCCATATTGCCTTTCTGGGGAGCATAATGGGAAGACAGCGTTGATAGCTGGCGAGTGTGCATTGTAAGTAAAGTGATATTTTGAAATCATTTTCCCAGCCTCCTCTTGGTAATGAATTTAATTAGGAAGCGCCGGTCTTTAGGATCGAGCAACACTTTCGAAGGTTTGATTCAATATCCCCCCCACTACCCCTCTTCCTTTTAACGTTAAGGCCGGTGGATGCGCTTAAGCTGCTTAATAATTTGGTTCTGTTAATGGCGATGACAAGGATGATCCCGATCATCGCGAGTTGTTTTGATCATCTATGTAGAAGGGATGTCCCTGTAAATTTGACAGACTTGTTAAATTCACGAGTGTATGACTCCTTCATTTGATATCGTGTCCGTGCACATTATGGGGCTCATTCGCCCGTGGTGGAGTAATCTGGATGCTGCTGAAAGACTTTTGACATCGTATTCATAATTTGATTGCGGTAATTCACAGTTGGGTTACCTGACAGAATAGTTTTAGAAAATCCCCTTCTGTAATATTTAAATGATCATTAAATTGAATGTCATTATATCCAAGTATGTCGTTCACGAGTAAAGAATCCATGGTCGTTAAGTCGTTATATTGTAAATTTGGGATTGAGAGAATACGTCAGTTTGAAAGGATTCCTTATATGACCAGCGTGGCATGCTATATACATCCTTAAATGATCTGAAGTGATCGTAAATTCTAAACGTGGCATTATTAAATTTTCAATCTATTGTATATAATATTCTCGAAAACCTAACTTACTTAGAGAATTTTTTTTTATGTTTTTAAAATTGAATAGGTTTTAAAAAGTGTTTAACTAATTTTTACTGAAAGTACACTGAATTATTGGCAGTAAAAAAAATCAAGAAAGATTGTTTTCCAGTAATATCTATGTAAATATTTCTTTAATAGAAATGAATAATTTTGAGATGAAGTAATTAATTTACGTATAAACTGTAATTCGTAAAATAATTAGTTCACTATTTAATAGGTTTTTAAAAGAACCATATTAAATTATGTTTCAAATTCATGAATTTGTATTGTAACATTATCAGTCTGTTAAATTGCTGTATAAGTTCTTTCCTTTTTATCATTGACGTAGCAACCTGATGGTGAGCCAAATACGTCCACTTACTGACAGATTTCGAAACAAGAGATTTTTTTTTTAAAATCAAATTGTAATTAAGTAAACATATGAGTTAAAGGTCCAAAAAAAAAGCATTAAAGTAGAAATTGAAAAAAATTATCAGACCCGAGTTTTTTAAAAAAATTGAAAAAATGACAAAAACATGAAGCCACATGTGTTTAAAGGGGTATAGCTTAAAATAAAGTACTAATTTAACGTCATTGAATAAATCTTTTTGACAGGGCATTATTTTATTACTTCGGACATCAACTTCAGTACAGAAAATTAAATTATTGTTTGTTTTTAAAATAATTCTTTAAAAGTGTATTAAAAATAAAAAGAAGATGTTACAATATACCATGATAAATGAATGCTATTTGCTTAAAAAATTCTTTAATGCCCTAAAAGTACAGAAAATTTATTTTTTATTTATTTTTTGACGTCCGTAATAAATAATCCGTATATTAAATGACGTATAATAAATCTGTATAATAAATAATCCGTATAATAAATGACGTAAAATAATGACGTCCGTAAATAAATAATCATCATTAATGGAATATGAATTAACTGTTAAGAAAATCGTCAAATAAAGGAAAATATATATAAAAAAAAATCTTCTGTATAAATCCATAAATTAAAATATAAAACTGTTTAAATTATAGCAACTAACTTTAAACAAACTTTTTAATTAAAAAGGTATTTTTTTTAAATTAACCAGATAAAATCTTACAACTACCATAAATGCAATTTTTTCATTCTGAAATCACTTTCATTATGAAATGTAAAACCTAAAGTTTTCAAAAATATTTTTAAAACTGTTTCTAGTTTTAAATTTTAAACACCCCTCTCTACATTTATTGGCAAAACTTATAATTACACAAAAATATACCACATTGTTAATCGAATTATGAAAGGGATTTGAAAATTTGAAATTAAGTAATTAAAATGTCCATTGGATTTTAATTCAATATCCGATATCGCTTCCCATCCGCGAGACTCAAATGGCCAGAAGACATTATCATGGCAGATATCTAATTCTCTAGATATTGATACCATCTCCTTTATGCATGTAATGTTAAATCTAGAATCACCAATCAACAACCCAACCCACCGCAACTAAATATTCATTTATGGCAAGACTTTAACCGCCAAATATATAATAACTTATTTCGCATTCCACCTTTGTCTAACGAATGGTACTTCTAGAAAATCGCCAAGCCAATAACATCCTCACAACATTAAAGCTGAAATGCAGTGTGGCACGTCACAAGTATCCGATGAACCAGTATTCAAAGGCCAGAGTAGGTCTGGAATAAAAGGGGCTCTTCCCTTTTAAAAGGTCGCTTTGTGTATCCGAATATATAATTGTGGCCTAATACAGAATGTAAAGCGAAGTGTAATTACAGCAAACCTTCATATTGCCTTTCTGGGGGAGCATAATGGGAAGACACAGTTGATAGCTGGTGAGTGTGCATTGTAAGTAAATTGATATTTTGAAAGCATTTTCCCAGCCTCCTCTTGGTAATGAATTTAATTAGGAAGCGCAGGCCTTTAGGTTCGAACAACACTTTCGAAGGTTTGATTCAATTCCGCCCCTCCCCCAAACTACCACCGCTGTTCCTTTTAACGTTAAGGCCGGTGGATGCGCTTAAGCTGCTTAATTATTTGGTTCTGTTAATGGGGATGTCAAGAATGATCCCGGTCATTGCGAGTGGTTTTGATCATCTGTGTAGAACGGATGTCCGTGTAAGTTTGACAGACTTGTTAAATTCACGAGTGTATGAATCCTTCATTTGATATCGTGTCCACGCACGTTATGGGGCTCATTCGCCCGTGGTGAAGTAATCTGGATGCTGCTGAAAGACTTTTGACATCACACTCCTAATTTAATTTCGGTAATTCACAGTTCGGTTACCTGACAGAATAGTTTTAGAAAATCCCCGTCTGTAATATTTAAATGATCATTAAATTGAACGTAATTATGTCCAAGTATCTCTATCAAGGATGAAGAATTGACGGTTGTCAAGTTGTTAAATTGTAAATTTTAGATTGAGAGAATACGTCGGTTTGAGAGGATTCCTTAAATGACCAGCTTGGCATGATATATACATCCTTAAATGGTATGAAGAAGTCGTAAATTCTAAATGTGGTATTATTAAATTATCTAACTAATGTATATAATTTTGTCGAAAACCTTACTTACATATGCAATTACTTTTACGTTTTTAAAATTGAATAAGGTTAAAAAAAGTGAGTACTTTTCCCACAACAAATAGTAAAAATTAATTACGACGAATTATTTGCAGTAAAAAAAATTAAGAAAAATTGTTTTTTAGTAAAATCCGTTTAAATCGTTCTTTAATAGAAATGCACAATTGAGAAATGAATTAATTAATTTATAAATAAACCGGAATTTGTCTTAAAAGGACTATTTTAAATTATGTTTCAAATTCATGAATTTGTATGTTGACATTTTCATTCATGCTAAATTTTTCTATAACTTTTATTTGATAAATCCACAAAAACGGTTTTTTCTTATGAAATTTAATAAAAAAAATAGAAACTTTAAAATCTTTTATTACATTTTTTAGAAAGATTTAAACTTTTTAAAGTTTCACCTGTCCGGGTTTAATATGACTGCAGATTATTCGGCTTAAGTCTGATAATCCTACACTTAAAAAAATATTTCATGTTTCGGAATCTGCCAGTAGGCAGACGGCCTTGACCCACCATGGAGCTGTTACGCCATATATAATATTTTTTTGGGGTTTTTTTTGTCGTTGTACGGACATTTTGTTCTCACTTTAATCTAATTAACTGGGACCTACAGTTCTACGTGAATTTCGAACTCCTAACAAACATCTCTGCCAAAACCAGCCGCACTTGACTTTAAAGAGAATCTCCAGGCTTTTGGTTATAAAGTTTTCATCCCATCACCGTGCTGGCTTCATCTGACTACCACTTTTTAATCTCGATGCAAAATTTTTTTAACAAAAAAAAAAAAAAAAAAAAAAAAAATCGAAATTTTCAGGATGTTCAGAGAACAATGATAGGTTTCTTGGCTTCAAAGGATAGAATGTTCTGTTCAGGCGGTATAAATGCGGTGTTGGAAGATGGAGGAAGTCCATAGAAGACAATGGTTAATATTTTATTAATGAATCTCACTTTTGAGCTAAAATATAAAAAATTGAAATTTCCTCAATAATCTTTAATTAGCGATTTTTTAAATTATCTTTTCAATTTTTGTAAAATCACTTACGGTTCCTTCATCAAATTGTTGTTTTAATTGTAACAAATTCATAAAATTCGTAGATAATAATTTCATAAATATAAAAAAAATAATTCAACTCTTATTTTTGTGACTTTCATGTAATTAAAAAATGTTTTAATCCATCATTTAAAAATTCGATAATGTCTCTTTTACTGAATCTCATTTAAATCTGAAAAATGTCGATAGACAATAAACGATATAAATTTAAATCTTGAAAAACATATTTTTACAATCGTCAATAATTATTATTATCACATATAATTTATGCAATAGTTTTTTTTAATTAAAATATATGCTTGTTCTTCAAAAAATGCCTAACTATTATTTATCGCTTTTACTGAACCTCCATTTAAATCAAAAAAATATCGATAGACAAACGATAAAATTTTAAATCTCGAAAAACATACAATCATTAATAACAATTATTAAAAGATATAACTTATGAAAAAGTTTTTTAATCAAAAATATATGAAAATTTTCAAGAAATCCCTAAACATTATTTATAATTACACTTGATTGGCAAATTTTATTATCTGTGTTTTCTCTTTAAACAGTTATCCCAGATATAATTTTCCATAAACTTTTTTCATTTATTTTGGAAAGTATCTATAGTATATTTCGACCATTTTCCCAGTTGTACAATACAGCGTATTTAGTACTATTAACTTTTTCTTTCCTATTAGCTGACATGTTATGTAGATACAATGGTTTTGTGCGAACTGGAGAATGATTATCTTGGGGCCATTTATCTTTGTTTCATATATCCTTTACCATATACAATAGCTCTCACAAAGGGCCTTTAACAATGGTAACAATAGTTTAGTCTTTCATTTTTGCTTAAGAGACTGATGAAAAATGAATGCAGAGAGCATATTTTGTTACAAAAAAAATGCATTTTGATGCAGTATTGGAAGATTTTCAATTTTCTTGGGAATTACGCAATGCTTTTAATAAATTATACACCAAATGGAATTTGGAGTTTTAAAAGCACTCAATAATACATACAATTATTTTATATATTTTTCTAATGAATATATATATTTTTATATTGATTGTTACATTTAACATATTTTTACAGAAACTATGTACGCAACATATAGAATATTTTAAAGAGATGTACATCGTTAAAAATGTTAGTGCCTTCTTTAAAACAGACTTGTTTCTCAACAATAAATGTTAAACAAATGGTAATGCTAAAAAAAATGTCTACCTTAAAATAAACATTTTTTTTTTGACAATCAAATTGTAATAAAGGAAATGTATAAGTTAGAAGCCTAAAAATATAAGATTGAAAACTAAATAACAATGAAATTTCTTGAAATAGAATTTAAATATGTGTTTCCAGCAGTAGAGCTTAAAATAAAAAATAATAATTTAATAACATAAAATCATTATGATAGGACATAAAGTTATTATTTTGGATATCAACTTTTGCACAGAAAATTTTTTTTTTTTTTAAACATAATTCATTTAGGTATATTAAAAATAAGAAAAAGACCTTATAATGGGGCCAGATAAATGAATGATATTTGCTTAAAATTTTCATTTCTTCCTTAAAAGTAAAGAAAATTTACTTTTGTTTTTGTCGTCCGCATTAAATAAATGATAATCTTTAATGAATCATGAATTAGCTGTAAAGACTTATATCAAATAAATGAAAATATTATTTTATGATGCTTTCTTTTTATATATTTTACTCTGTATCAATGCAGAAATTAAAATATAAAACTATTTAAATTATAGCAAATAACTCTAAACAAGCTTTTCGATTAAAATGGAATTTTTGTTAATTAACCACATAAATCTTAGAACTGCCCTAAACGCAATTTTTTAAATTCTCAAATCCCTTTTTGAAATTGTTTTTAAAGTCAAAAATGAGAAAGTTTAATATTTGAACACCCTTCTCTCTAATTATTGTCACAACTTATAATTACACCACATTATACCACACTGTTCATTGAACTATGAGGATTTGAAATTAAATAATTCCAATGTCCGCTCTATTTCAATATCCGATATCACTTCCCATCCCTGAGACTGAAATGCCCAGAAGACATTATAATGGCAGACATCAAATGCGTTAGATATTGATACCATCTCTTTTATGAACGTTAAGTTAAATCACGAATCACCAACTACCAACCCAACCCACTGCAACTAAATATTCATTTATGGCAAGACTTAAGCTGCCAAATACATAATAACTTATTTGGCATTAGGGATTACATCTTTATGTGATGAATGGTACTTCCAGAAAATCGCCAAGCCAACAACATCCGCACAAAATTAAAGCTGGAAATGCAGTGTGGCACGTCACAAGTATCCGCTAAACCAGTATTCAAAAGCCTTAGTTGGTCTGGAATAAAAGGGGTTCTTCCCTTTTAAAAGGTCGCTTTGTGTATCCGAATATATAATTGTGGCGTAATACAGAATGTAAACAGAAATGTAATTACAACAAACCTCCATATTGCCTTTCTGGGGAACATAATGGGAAAACACCGTTGATAACTGGCGAGTGTGCATTGTAAGTAAATTGATATTTTGAAAGCATTTTCCCAGCCTCCTCTTGGTAATGAATTTAATTAGGAAGTGCAGGCCTTTAGGATCCAGCAACACTTTCGAAGATTTGATTCAATATCCCCCACCCCACCCCTCTTCCTTTTAACGTTAAAGCTGGTGGATGCGCTTAAGCTGCTTAATAATTTGGTGCTGTTAATGGGGATGTCAAGAATGGTCCCGGTAATCGCGAGTTGTTTTGATCATCTATGTAGAAGGCATATCCGTGTAAATTTGACAGACTTGTTAAATTCACGAGTGTATGAATCCTTCATTTGATATCGTGTCCGTGCGCATTATGGGGTTTGTTCGCCCGTGGTGAAGTAATCTGGATGCTGCTGAAAGACTTTTGAATTCGCATTCCTAATTTGATTTCGGTCATTCAGAGTTTGGTTACCTGACAGAAGAGTTGTAGAAAATCCTCCTGTGTAATATTTAACTGATCATTAAATTGAATGTAATTATATCCAAGTATCTTGTTCAAGGATGAAGAATCCATGGTCGTTAAGTCGTTATATTGTGAATTTTAGATTGAGAGAATACGTCGGTTTGAGATGATTCCTTAAATGACCAGCGTGGCATGATATTATGCATCTTAAATGATATGAACACGTAGTAAATTCTAAATGTTTAATTATTAAATTCTCAAACTAATGTACTTGGCTTTGTCGAAGACGTAACATACTTATAAATTTTTTTTTACTCTTTTAAGATTGAATAAACTTTGAAAAAAGGTGATTATTTTTTAACAATAAACATTAAAAATTGGTTACAGTGAGTTATTTACAGTAAAAAAATTAAGAATTATTATTTGAAATATCTTTGTATATCGTTCTTTAATAGAAATACATCATTAGGTAATTAACTAATTAATTTACGAATAAATCGGAATTTGTTTAAAAAGAACTATATTAAATTATGTTTCAAATTCCTGAATTTGTATTTTGACATTATACTTCATGTTAACCTGAAGCCTGGGTTACCAACGACCAGAGCGCTAGGCAATTGGCCATCAGGCTGCCGTGACTTAAAGGAGAATTAGCAGGACTTTGGTTATAAAGTTTGATCACATCACCGAATCGGCTCCATCTGAATACCCCTTTTTCCTCTCGATGCAAAATTTTCTTAACAGACAAAATTTAGAAATTTTCATGATGTTCAGAGAGAGTGATAGATTTTTTGGCTTCAAAGGATAGTATGTTCTATACATGCGGTATAAATGATCTTGTTGGAAGATGGAAAAAGGACATAGAAAACAATAGTCAATATTTTATTATTTAATCTTACTTTTGAGGTCAAATATAAAAAAGGAAATTTCCTCAATAATCTTGAATAGCAATCTTATTAAGTATCTTTTCAATTTTTATAAAATAATTTAGGATTTCTTCATCAAATAGTTGTTTTATTTGTAACAAATTCTTAAAATTCCTACATGAATTATTTTTTTTATATTTATAAAATTATTTATTGTTAATTCTGTGACTTTTTTGTAATTAAAAAATTGTTTTCATCATTTAAACATTCGAAAAAATTTTCTTTTATTGGACCTCATTTAAATTCAAAAAATATCGACAGACAATAAAAGATATAATTTTAAATTTCGCAAGACATACTTTTATATTTTTAATAATTGTTATTGACGATTGTAAAAGTATATGTTGCAAGTTTAAAAATAATCTAATTTTTTGTGTATCGATACTTTTCAGATTTAAATGAAATTCAGTAAAAGAGATAAAATAATGGTTATGGATTTCTTAAAAAAACAATCATATATTTTTAATAGAAAAACCTTAGCATAAAATATATTTTTTAATAAATGTTATTAAAATATTGTAATAAGTTATATTTTCTTATAATTGTTAACTACTGTAGCTTATGCAATGGTTTTTTAATTAATAATATATGGAATTGTTTTCAAGAAATACCTAACCATTATTTATCTCTTTTACTGAACCTCGTTTAAATATGAAAAATACGGACAGACAAAATATATAATTTTAAATCCTGCAGTTTTTAATTTAGAATGCATGGATGATTGTGAAAAAATTCCTAACAATTATTTATAATTACACTTGATTGACAAGTTTATTATCTGTGTTTTCTCTCTGAACAATTATCTTAGATATATTTCATATTTCTATAATTTTTTTTCATTTAATTTGGAACGTATCTACAGTATATTTCTACCATTTTTCCCAGTTGTACAATACAGCGTATTTAGTACTATTAACGTTTTCTTTCCTATTAGCTGACATGTTATGTAGATACAATGGTTTTGTGCAAACCAGAGAATTACTATCTAGGGGCCATTTATCTTTGTTTCATAGATCCTTTATCATATACAATAGCTCTGACGAAGGGCCTTTAGCTTATGGTAACAATAGTTTAGTCTGTCATTTTTATTTAAGAGACTGATGAAAAATGAATGCAGAGAGCATATTTTGTTACAAAAATAACTCGTTTTGATGCAGTTTTTGTAGGTTTTCAATATTCGTGGGAATTACGTTGACTATTAGATGATATATGTTCTAAAATTGTAAATGCATTGAAATAAATGTTAGCAGTAATATGTTTGTTCAAGTTTACTTTTTAAATAAATTATACACTTATTGGAATTTGGAGTTTTAAAATCAGTCAATAATAAGTATAATTTTTTATATCTTTTATAACAATATTGACTGTCATATATAACATATTTATACAAAAATTATGTACATAACACATAAATTATTTTAAAAAGTTGTACATCGTTAAAAATGTTAGTGCTTCTTTAAAACAAACTTGCTTCTGAACAATAAAAGTTAAAAAAAATTGTAATGTGGCTAAAACAATTGGGCTACCTCATGTACTCGTATATATATACATATTTTAGGTCGCCAATTAATATATATGAATTGGCTACCTTTTACCTTGGCAAAAAGCAAATATATATATATATATATATATATATATATATATATTTATATAAATTCTTTTAGCCACATTACAATTTTTTAACATTTATTGTTCAGAAATAAGTTTGTTTTAAAGAAGCACTAACATTTTTAACGATGTACAACTTTTTAAAATAATTTATATGTTATGTACATAGTTTTTGTAAAAACATGTTAAATAATAATGAAATTTCTTAAAATGATATTTAAATATGTGTTTTGAGAGGTTGAGCTTAAAATACAATAAAAATTCATTAAAAAACATAAAATTATTATAATTGGACATAATGTTATTAATTTGAAAAGCAACTTTTGTATAAAAAATTAAATTACTGTTTTAAAAAACTATTCATTAGAAGTGTATGAAAAATAAAAAAAAATATCTTGTAATGTGACTTCATTAATGAATACTTTTTGCTTAAAATTAATTGTCATTTATTTTTAAAAGTAAAGAAAATGTACTCTTGGTTTTCTCGTCCACATTAAATAAATAATCATCTTTAAAGAATAATGAACAAATTGTAAATAAAATAATCAAATAAAGGAAAATATATAAAAATCAAACAATATAAAAGTATATTTTCTTCTGTATAAATCCATAACATAAAATATAAAAAATATTTAAATTATAACAAATAACTTTAAACAACCTTTTTCATTATAATGGAATTTTTCTTAATTAACCGCATAAAATCTTACAACTGTCATAAACGCGATTTTTTAAATTCTCAAATCACTTTTTAAAATTGTTTCTAAAACCAACACTGAAAAAATTTAAAATTTAAACACCCATCTCTGCAATTTTTGCCACAACTTATCATTACACGAATCTATAAAACAATATTCATCGTATTATGAAAAGGATTTGAAATTTTGAAATTAAGTAATTCCAATGTCCATTGGATTTTAATTCAATATTCGATATCGTTTCCCATCTCTGAGAGTCAAATGCCCCCAAGGCATCATAATCGCAGACATAGATATTGATACCATCTCCTTTCTGTACGTAAAGTTAAATCTCGAATCACCAATTACCAACCCAACCCACTTCAACTAAATATTTATTTATGGCAAGACTTAAGCTGCCAAATACATAATAACTTATTTCGCATTAGAGATTCCACCTTTATTTGGCGAATGGTACTTCCAGAAAATCGCCAAGCCAACAACATCCGCACAAAATTAAAGCTGGAATTGCAGTGTGGTACGTCACAAGTATTCGATGAACCAATATTCAAATGCCAGAGTTGGTCAAGAATAAAAGGGGTACTTCCCTATTAAAAGGTCGCTTTGTGTATCCAAATATATAATTTTGCCGTAATACAGAATGTAAACCGAAATGTAATTACAGCAAACCTCCATATTGCCTTTCTGGGGAGCATAATGGGAAGCCACCGTTGATAACTGGCGAGTGTGCATTGTAAGTAAATTGATATTTTGAAAGCATTTTCCCAGCCTCCTCTTGGTAATGAATTTAATTAGGAAGCGCAGGCCTTTAGGATCGAGCAACACTTTCGAATGTTTGATTCAATATCCCCCCCCACCCCCACTACCACTCTTCCTTTTAAAGTTAAGGCCGGTGGATGCGCTTAAGCTGCTTAATAATTTGGTTCTGTTAATGGGGATGTCAAGAATGATCCCGGTCATCGCGAGTTGTTTTGATCATCTGAGTAGACGGGATGTCCCTGTAAATTTGACAGACTTGTTAATTTCGCGAGTGTGTGAATCCTTCATTTGATATTATGTCCGAGCACATTATGGGGCTCATACACCCGTGGTGGAGTAATCTGGATGCTGCTGAAAGACTTTTGACATCGCATTCCTAATTTGATTTCGGTAATTCACAGTTGGGTTACCTGACAGAATAGTTTTAGAAAATCCCCGCATGTACTAATATTTAAATGATCATTAAATTGAATGTCATTACATCCAAGTATCCCGTTCAAGAGTAAAGAATCCAAGGTCGTTAAATCGTTATATTGTAAATTTGGGATTGAGAGAATACGTCTGTTTGAAAGGATTCCTTAAATGACCAGCGTGGCATGATATATACATCCTTAAATGATCTGAAGAGGGCGTAAATTCTAAACGTGGCATTATTAAATTTTTTTTATGAATTTTTGTTTTACGTTTTTAAAATTGAATAGGTTTTAAAAAGTGTTTAACTAATTTTTACTGAAAGTACACTGAATTATTGGCAGTAAAAAAAAAATAAGAAAGATTGTTTTTCATCTATATCATCTATGTAAATATTTCTTTAATAGAAATGAATAATTGGGAGATGAAGTAATTAATTTATGTATAAACCGTAATTCATAAAATAATTAGTTCACTATTGAATAGGTTTTGAAAAGAACCATATTAAATTATGTTTCAAATTCATGAATTTGTATTGTAACATTATCAGTCTGTTAAATTGCTGTATAAGTTCTTTTCTTTATTATCATTGACGTAACAACCTGATGGTGAGCCCAATACGTGCACTTACTGACACATTTCGAAATAAGATATTTTTTTTTTTTACAATCAAATTGTAATGAAGTAAACATATGAGTTAAAGGTCCAAAAATAAAGCATTAAAGTAGAAATTGAAAAAAAATTGAACAGACCTGATTTTTAAAAAAAAATTGGAAAAATGACAAAAACATGAAGCAACATGTGTTTAAAGTGGTATAGCTTAAAATAAAGTAATAAATTAACGTCATTGAATAAATTTTTTTGATAGGGCATCATTTTATTACTTCGGACATCAACTTCAGTACAGAAAATTAAATTATTTTTTTTTTTAAATAATTCCTTAAAAGTGTATTAAAAATAAAAAGAAGATGTTACAATATACCATGATAAATGAATTCTATTTGCTTAAAAAAAATTAATGCTCTAAAAGTACAGAAAATTTATTTTTTATTTATTTTTTGACGTCCGTAATAAATAAATAATCATCATTAATGGAATCTAAATTAACTGTAAAGAAAATCGTCAAATAAAGGAAAATATATATAAAATAAAAACATCGAAAAATATTTTTTTCCGTATAAATCCATAAATTAAAATATAAAACTGTTTAAATTATAGCAAATAACTTTAAACAAACTTTTTAATTAAAAAGGTATTTTTTTAAAATTAACCAGATAAAATCTTACAACTACCATAAATGCAATTTTTTCATTCTGAAATGTAAAGCCTAAAGTTTTAAAAAAATGTTTTTAAAACTGTTTCTAGTTTTAAATTTTAAACACACCTCTCTACATTTATTGGCACAACTTATAATTACACAAAACTATACCACGTTGTTAATCGAATTATGAAAGGGATTTGAAAATTTGAAATTAAGTAATTAAAATGTCCATTGGATTTTAATCCAATATCGCTCCCCATCCGCAAGACTCAAATGCCCAGAAGACATTATAATGGCAGGCATCGTATTCTCTAGATATTGATACCATCTCCTTTATGCAAGTAAAGTTAAATCTAGAATCTCCAATTAACAACCCAACCCACCGCAACTAAATATTCATTTATGGCAAGACTTTAACCGCCAAATATATAATAACTTATTTCGCATTCCACCTTTATCTGACGAATGGTACTTCTAGAAAATTGCCAAGCCAACAACATCCGCACAACATTAAAGCTGAAATGCAGTGTGGCACGTCACAAGTATCCGATGAACCAGTATTCAAAAGCCAGAGTTGGTCTGGAATAAAAGGTGCTCTTCCCCCTTTTAAAAGATCGCTTTGTGTATCCGACTATATAATTGTGGCGTAATGCAGAATGTAAACCGAAATGTAATTACAGCAAACCTCCATATTGCCTTTCTGGGGGAGCATAATGGGAAGACACAGTTGATAGCTGGTGAGTGTGCATTGTAAGTAAATTGATATTTTGAAAGCATTTTCCCAGCCTCCTCTTGGTAATGAATTTAATTAGGAAGCGCAGGCCTTTAGGATCGAGCAACACTTTCGAATGTTTGATTCAATATCCCCCCCACCCCCACTACCACTCTTCCTTTTAAAGTTAAGGCCGGTGGATGCGCTTAAGCTGCTTAATAATTTGGTTCTGTTAATGGGGATGTCAAGAATGATCCCGGTCATCGCGAGTTGTTTTGATCATCTGAGTAGACGGGATGTCCCTGTAAATTTGACAGACTTGTTAATTTCGCGAGTGTGTGAATCCTTCATTTGATATTATGTCCGAGCACATTATGGGGCTCATACACCCGTGGTGGAGTAATCTGGATGCTGCTGAAAGACTTTTGACATCGCATTCCTAATTTGATTTCGGTAATTCACAGTTGGGTTACCTGACAGAATAGTTTTAGAAAATCCCCGTCTGTAATATTTAAATGATCATTAAAATGAATGTAATTATATCCAAGTACCTCGTTCAACGGTAAGGAACCCATGGTCCTTAAATCGTTACATTGTAAATTTTGGGTTCAGAGAATACGTCGGTTTGAAATGATTCCTTAAATGAGCAGCTTGGCATGATATATACATGAAGAGGCATGATATATACATGATATATACATATGATCATGATATATACATGATCTGAAGAGGTCGTAAATTCTAAACGTAGCATAATTAAATCTTCAAACTATTGTATATAGTTTTGTCGAAAACCTAACTTACATAGATAATTGTTTTTGATATTTTTAATATTAAATAGGTTTTTAAAAAGTGAGTACTTTTTAACAACAAACAATAATTGATAACAATGAATTATTTACAGTAAAAAAATTGAGAAAAATTGTGTTTCTATAATATCTATCTAAATATTTCTTTAATAGAAATGAAGAATTAGAAGATAAACTAATTAATTTACGAATAAACTGGAATTCTTAAATTAATTAGTTTAGCTTCCAAATAAGTCCAGTAATCTTCCAGTTCATAATTTATTATGGTTTTAAAAGAACAGTTCTAAATTATATTTCAAGTTCTTGAATTTGTATTTTTACATTATCAGTCTGTTAAATTGTTCTATCATTGACGGAACATCCGGATGGTGGACCAAGGTTTTGCCATACTCACAGATTTCGAAACAAGAAATGTTTTTTTTTTCATGGGGTAAGGTTGTCTGTTTTATAATCAACTCTTTCATAATACACTGGGACATACGTTTAAAGTGAATTCCTCTATAAATTCTACACTCATGTCCATAAATTAAGGATAAAGAAGTTCAGGCAAAGAAAGTGACAGAAGCAAAACAAATTTGACTTATTTGTAAAGTCTATTTATTAAACAAAAGGTAAAGAGCAAAAAAGATGCTATATGTTTCACATAATTAATAAAAATTGCGATTTTCACTCCCTGGTGCAAATTTTAAAAAAGAACCAATTTACAAAAAACAGTATAACATTAATATGGAGTATGTCTCCCGGACAATGCAATACAGGCCTTACAACGTCTAGGCATGCTGAGTATCAAATTATCAATCTGATCTTGGGGAATATTACACCACTCATCAAGCAATGCTCTCCGAAGTTCCGGTTGACAGGTGGGAGGGGGTTGACGGGCTGAAATTTGTCGGCGAAGCATATCCCACACATGCTCTATTGGATTTAATTCCGGTGAGTATGCTGGCCAATCCATACGGGTGATATCCTCCAATTGAAGGCATTCGTGTACAATGCTTGCACGATGAGGACGGGCGCTGTCATCCATAAACAGAAATTCAGCACCCATCGCTCCCCGAAACAAACGTACATGTTGTTCCAGAATGACATCCCGATAGATGTGGCCTATCATCGTTACGCTCTGAACATGCAGGTCAGTTCTGGAACCAAGAATAATTCCTCCCTAAACGAGCCATCCTACACCACCGTAACGGTGTCTTTCAATGGTGTTCTCTTGGTGGTAACGGGTACGTGGCGCTCTCCATATGAAAGTCCGGCGAGAATCAGACTGCTAACTAAACCTGGACTCTTCGGAAAACATCACACCAGACCACTGTTGCGATGTCCACAATGCTTGCTCTCTACTCCACGTTAATCGCAGGTGACAGTGAGTTGCGGTAAGTGGAACACATCTGACAGGCCTACGAGCATATAGACCAATGTGCCCTAAGCGTCTGTACACGGTCTGCCTTGAAACTGTCGTTCCGGTAGCTGAAGAGAGCTGACGAGACAGGTCTGATGCTGTGCTCCGTCTGTTTCTTTTGGCAGTAACTGCAAAATAGCGGTCCTCATTCGGCGTTGTAACTCGGGGGCGACCTGTGCTGTAACATCTACTCACATTACCGTCATCTTGGAATCGTTGCCAAAGCCTGGAGATGACACTCTGGGCGATTCCAAGTTCCTCAGATACTTCCAGCTGGGTACGTCCACATTCCAGTCGTCCGATAATTCTACAACATAAAAAATCATCCAAATGCTTCCTTCGTGCCATAACTATACGGTTATTGCACTGAAAGGCTTTTAAAGCGCTTGTGAACAATTTTACTTCTTTGCCACCATTCCTTATATACCCCTCTCTTACACTCTCGTCATTGTGACGTACTATCCACGCCATCTGGTGGTTTCCTGTAATTTGCATATTCTTCTTCAAGATGTGTGTGACAATTCTACAGGTGAAATTTTTATTTTAGAGTTCAATTTCTGTGTGATTCTGAATTATCCTTAATTTATGGACATGAGTGTACTTTGATTAATCTACAAAAACTGCTTTTACGGAGAAATTAAAAAAAAAATAAACAAACACTAAAATTATTTTAAAATAATTTAAACGTTTTAAAATTTCACCATTAGTTATAGTATTAAAAACATTTTTCAAAAAAAAATATTCTTCAAAATTTCAATTTATTCCATCATTAATAGCAATTATTAAAAGATTTAACTTATGAAAATGTTTTTAATTTAAAACATATGGATGTTTGTCAAGAACTCCCTAACCATTACTTATAATTGTACTTGATTGACAAGTTTATTATCTGTGTTTTCTCAATTATCTCATATATATTTCCATAACCTTTTTTCATTTAATTTGGATCGTATCTACATTAAGTATATTTCTACCATTTTTCCCAGTTGTGCAATATAGCGTATTTAGTACTATTAACTTTTTCTTTCCTATTAGCTGACATGTTATGTAGATACAATGGTTCTGATCGAGCCAGAGAATTACTATCTAGGGGCCATTTATCTTTGTTTCATATGTCCTTTATCATATACAATAGCTGTAACAAAGGGCCTTTAACAACGGTAACAATAGTTTAGTCTGTCATTTTTGTTTAAGAGACTGATGAAAAATGAATAAAGAGAGCATATTTCGTTACAAAAAACTCGTTTCGATGCAGTTTTTGTAGATTTTCAATATTCTTGGGAATTACGTTGACTATTAGTTGAATTATGTTCTGAAATAGCAGATGCGGTGAAATAAATGTTGTTTCATTAAATGTTATTTCATAAATTTTAATAAAACATTTTAATATCCGTATTACGTTTCTTAATTTAGCTTAAAAAGCATTTTTTTTTGCAAATTTATCAAAGTAGAATTTATACAGAAATCTATTTTAAATCGTATGTTCCGGTGTAATATGAATGTAAAGAGCTGGCCGTAGAGCCGACATCCCTAACCCTTAAAAAAAAAACCTTTCATTTTTTCGAAATCGGTCAATAGACAGACGCCGTTGGCCCATCATGGAGCTGTTGCGCCAATTATGAAGAAGAAGAAGAACTTATAAAACAATTTAACATGACTGATAATGTCAAAACAAGAATTCTTAAATTTGAAACATAATTTAATATCGTAAAAATTTTTATTCTTAAATTAATTAGTCCATTTCCCAATTATTTATTTCTATTAAAGAATGATTTGCATAGATATTATAAAAAAAATAAAACATTTTTCTCAATTTTTTTTATTTCAAATAATTCACTGTAACCAATTTTTACTATTTGCTCATAAAAAGTAATCACCATTTTTGAAACCTATTCAATTTTAAAAGTTAAAATAAAATTCTGTACGTAAGTTAGGTTTTTGACAAAGCCATATACATTAGTTTGAGAATTTAATAATACCACATTTAGAATTTACGACCTCTTCAAATCATTTATGTACATATCATGCCACGTTGGTAATTTAAGGAATACCCTCAAACTGACGACTTCTCTCAATCTAGAATTTACAATATAACAACTTAACGACCATGGATTCTCCTTCCTTGAACGAGATACTTGGATATAATTAAATTTAATTTAATGATTATTTAAATATTACAGACGGGGATTTTCTAAAACTATTCTGTCAGGTAACCCAACCGTGAATTACCGAAATCAAATTAGGAATGCGATGTCAAAAGTCTTTCAGCAGAATCCAGATTATTCATCACGTGCGAATGAGCCCCATAATGTGCACGGACACGATATCAAATGAAGGATTCATACACTCGTGAATTTAACAAGTCTGTCAAATTTACACGAATATCCCTTCCGAGATGATCAAAACAACTCGCGATGACCGGGATCATTCTTGACATCCCCATTAACAGAACCAAATTATTAAGCAACTTAAAGCGCATCCACCGGCATTAACGTTAAAAGGAAGAGGGGTATTGTGGGGGGGGATATTGAATCAAACCTTAGAAAGTGTTGCTCGATCCTAAAGGCCTGCGCTTCCTAATTAAATTCATTACCAAGAGGAGGCTGGGAAAATGCTTTCAAAATATCAATTTACGTACAATGCACACTCGCCAGCTATCAACGCTGTGCTCCCATTATGCTCCCCAGAAAGGCAATATGGAGGTTTGGTAATTACATTTCGGTTTGCATTCTGTATTACGCCACAATTATATATTCGGATACACAAAGCGACCTTTCAGAAGGGAAAAACCCCTTTTATTCCTGACCAACTCTGGCTTTTGGATACTGGTTCATCGGATACTTGTGACGTGCCACACTGCATTTCCAGCTTTAATTTTGGGCGGATGTTGTTGGCTTGGAGATTTTCTGGAAGTACTATTCGCCAGATAAAGGTGGAATCCCTAATGCGAAATAAGTTATTATGTATTTGACGGTTTGAAGTCTTGTCATAAATGAATATTTAGTTGCAGTGAGTTGGGTTGGTAATTGGTGATTCTAGATTTAACTTTACGTGCATAAAGGAGATGGTATCAATATCTATGTCTGCCATTATGATATCTTCTGGGCATTTGAGTTTCTGGCAAGGGAAGCGATATCAAATATTGAATTAAAATCCAATGGACATTGGAATTACTTAATTCTAAATTTCTAAATCCTTTTCATAATTCGATGAACATTGTCGAATAGTTACATGTAATTATAAGTTGCGCCAATAATTGCAGAGAGAGGTGTTTAAAAATTGTTCATTGTTGGTTTGAGAAACAATTTTAAAAGTGATTTCAGAATAAAAAAATTGCATAAGTTATAGTTAGTTAATATATTTATTATTATTTAAATAATTTTATATTTTTTATTTATGTATTTATACAGAAGAAAATATATAAAAAAGAAACTTTATAAAAGAATATTTCCTTTTATTTCATAACATGTTTTACTGTAAATTCATAATCTATTAATAGTGATCATTTATTTATTACGAACTTAAAAAAAACAAGAGTAAATTTTCTGTACTTTTAAAGAAGAAAAGAAAAATAATTACTACAATTAATATATCACGACATATTCTAAGGTATATTTATATTTTTAACACCCTTCTAAAGAATTATTTAAAAAAATAGAATTTAATTTTCTATAATGTCCAAAGTAATAATATTATGCCTTATCATAATGATATTTCGTTATTATTTTACGTACTTAAGTTTTATTTAATTTTTTTAGTCTTTTTTCAAGTTTCTATTGTTGGACCTTAACTATATTACAATTTTATATATGTTCATTGCAATTTTATTGTAATCAGCAAATATAAAATTATAATATTGTTAAAGATCCAACTATATATCTATATCTCTATATCTCCGTATCTGTCAAAAAGCTAAAATAATCCCCCTTTTTAAGGTGACTATTTTTTTAACCATATAACAATTTTTTAAACATTTATTGCATTTATAAAAAAGTGTTTTAAAAAACACAAACATTTTTAACGATATACATCTCTGTAAAATTATTTAAATGCTATGTGCATAGGTTTGTAAACATATGTTAAATGTGACAGTCAATAATATTACAAGAAAACACAAAATATAAATACATATTTTTGGCTGATTTTAAAATTCCGAATTTCAATAGGTATATAATTTAGTTAAAAAGTAAACTTGAAATAACATTTACTGCTAACATTTATTTTACCACATTTCAATTTTAGAACACAATTCAACTAATAGTCAACGCAATTCCCAAGAATTTTGAAAATCTACGAAAATTGCATCAAAATCAGTTATTTTTGTAACAAAATATGTTCCCTGCATTCATTTTTCATCAGTCTCTTAAAGAAAAATGACAGACTAAACTATTATTAGCATTTTTAAAGGCCCTTTTGTGAGAGCTATTGTATATGATAGAGGATATATGCAGCAAAGATAAATGACCCCTACATAGTAATTCTCTGGTTCGCACAAAAACATTGTATCTACGTAACATGTCAGCTAATAGGAAATAAAAAGTTAATAGTACTAAATACGCTGTATTGTACAACTGGGAAAAAGGGTCGAAACATACTGAGATACGTTCCAAATTAAGTGAAAAAAGGTTATGGGAATATATCTGAAATAATTGTTCAAAGAAAAAACACAGATAATAAAATTGATTCACAAGTATAATTATAAATAATGGTTAGGAATTTCTTGACAAGCATCCATATATTTTTAATTAAAAATATTTTCATGAGTTATATATTTTAGTGATTATTATTAATGGTGGAATAAATTGGCATTTTGAAGAATATATTTAACTCTATAACTTATAGTGAAACTTTAAAACATTTAAATTGTTTGTAAATAATTTTAATAAAACATTTTAATGTTCGTTTTATTTTTGTTTAAGTTCTCTGTAAAAACGGTTTTTGTAGTTTAATTAAAGTAGAATTTATAGAGGAATTCACTTTAAACCGTATGTCCCAGTGTAATATGAAAGCATTGGTTATAGAATTGGCAACCCTACCTCAAGAAAAAAAAACATGTCTTGTTTCGAAATCTGTCAGTATGCTTACGTTCTTGGTCCACAATTGGGCTGTTGCGTCAATTATGAAGAAGGAAAAGAACTTATAGAACAATTTAACGGACTGATAATGTCAAAATACAAATTTATGAATTTGAAACATAATATGGTTCTTTTAAAACCATATTAAATGATGAACTAATTAAATTACGAATTCTGGTTTATTTTTGAATTAATTACATCATCTCCAAATTATTCATTTCTATTAAAGAATGATTTACATACATATTAAAAAAGAAATAATTTTTCTCAATTTTTTTACTTCAGATAATACATTATAAATAATTGTTACTGTTTGTTGTTAAAAAGTAATCGCCTTATTTTGAAACCTATTCAATTTTAAAAAGGTAAATAGTAATTCTCTAAGTAAGTTAGGTTTTCGACAAAATCATATATATTAATTTGAGAATTTAATAATACCACGCTTAAATTTACGAGCTCTTCAGATAATTTAAGGATGTATGTATCATGCCATGCTGGCCTTTTAAGGAATCATCTCAAACCGACGTATTCTCTCACTCTAACATTTACAATAGAACAACTTAATGACCATGGATTCTTCATTCTTGAAAGAGATACTTGGACAAAATTACATTCAATTTAATGATCATTTAAATAATATAGACAGGGATTTTCTAAAACTATTCTGTCAGGTAACCCAACTGTGAATTACCGAAATCAAATTAGGAATGCGACGTCAAAAGTCTTTCAGCACCATCTAACCATCTAGATTACTCCCCCACGGATGAATGCACCCCATAATATGCGCGGACACGATATCAAATGAAGGATTCATACACTCGTGAATTTAACAAGCCTGTAAAATTTGCGCAGACATCCCTTTCGAGATGATCAAAACAACTCGCGATGACCGGAATCATTCTTGACATCCCCATTAACAGAACCAAATTATTAAGCAGCTTAAGCGCATCCACCAATTAACGTTAAAAGGAAGAGGGGGGGAGGGATATTGAATCAAACCTTCGAAAGTGTTGCTCGATCCTAAAGGCCGGCGCTTCCTAATAAAATTCATTACCAAGAGCAGGCTGGGAAAATGCTTTTAAAATATCAATTTACTTACAATGCACACTCGCAGCTATCAACGGTGACTTCCCATTATGCTCCTCAGAAAGGCAATATGGAGGTTTGCTGTACTTACATTTCGGTTTACATTCTGCATTGCTCCACAATTATATATTCGGATATACAAAGCGACCTTTTAAAAGGGAAGAACCCCTTTTATTCCAGACCAACTTTGGCTTTTGAATACTGGTTCATCGGATACTTGTGACGTGCCACACTGCATATCCAGCTTTAATTTTGTGCGGATGTTGTTGGCTTGGCGATTTTCTGGAAGTACCATTCGCCAGATGAAGGTGGAATCCCTAATGCGAAATAAATTAGCATGTATTTGGTGGTTGAAGTCTTGTCATAAATGAATATTTAGTTTCGATGGGTTGGGTTGGTAATTGGTGTTTCGAGATTTAACTTTACGTGCGTAAAGGAGATGGTATCAATATCTATGTCTGCCATTATAATGTCTTCTGGGCAATTGAGTCTCGGGGATAGGAAGCGATATCGGATATTGAATTAAAATGCAATGGATATTGCAATTACTTAATTTCAAATTTTAAAATCCTTTTTATAATTCGATGAACAGAGTGGTATAGTTTCCTGTTATTATATGTTGTGCCAGCATTTAGTTAGAGGAGTGTTTAAACTTTAACATTTTTCAATATTGGTTTTAAAAACAATTTTAAAAAATGATTTCAGGTAAAAGAAATGGTATTTATGGTAGTTGTGAAATTTTATCTGATGTATTTTGAAAAATACCATTTTAATAAAAGAGTTCGTTTATCTACTATAATTTAAATAATTTAATATTTTTATTTTTGTATTTATAAAGAAGAAATTTTAATATTATTAAAAATGTGAAAAATATAATTATATAATATATAAAATTCTTTTTTTAATTAATTACGTATATATATCTGTGTATTAATTGATATTATTTGAATTACATTTAATTTTTATAATTAAATATACTAAAATATTTATAGAATACTTGTATTTCGTAATTTTGAAAAAACATTCATTATATTATTATCGATTTTTTTTAATTGCTACTAAGGCTTTATGTCCTAATTATTAATAAAATATAATTTTAAGGAGTAATCATTAGTTTTAAGATGTAATAGAGTAGGAGTTTAAGGATCAATGTTATGGGGCCTGATCCGAGTGACAAGCGATCTAGCGCTCGGTTCCTCATGTTTCGCGTTCGAGTCCCGATAGTGTCATGGACGTTTGTAGTGGTTCAGAATCCATTTTTAACCGTAATTCTCGGTCTAATATGACTGTAGGGTTGACAACCCTGCCCTGTAAAAAGAAAAATTCTCCTGTCTCGAAATCTGCCAGTAGGCAGACGACCTTGGCCAACTATGGGGCTGTTGCGGAAATGAAGTAGGCGAAGAATAGTCATGTTTGAAATACATTTAGTTGAATGTGTGAGAAAGAAAATGTCAAATTATTTTCCGCTATGTTATTTCAATGTCAAATTATTTTTTACTATGGTTTCTTTTAGTTTCGGGTTCGAATCCCGGCGGTGCCATGGATGTTTGTAGTGGTTCGGAATCCACTTTAAGCCGTAGGTCCCGGTCTTCAGCGTCACGGAGCAAAGTTAGGCTTCTACCTACGGGTGTTAATGAGTCCATATTTGCCAAGTTAAGAAACAACAAACTATGGTTAAGAATATTTGCTTAAAACAAAAGTTAATTAATTATTTTTAATAAGGCTAAAATATGTAAATTACTTTTTAATTACGAAAATCTATAAAATAATATTCTATAAAATATGCTATATAATATTCTAAAATAATAAAAAATATTCTATATCTATAAAATAATATTTATTAATAATTAGGACATAAAGCCTTAATAGCAATTAATAAACAATCGATAATAATATAATGAATGTTTTTCAAGATATTTTCAAAATTACTATAATTAATTAATTATATCTTTAGAAAAAAACAAAATTTAAAATGATTATTATTAGAACAAATATAATTGTGGCAATAACTTCCTTAAAATATTATTTATATAGAATAAAACAATGAACAAACCGGAATGGTTTAAATAAAAAGGAGAAATATTTAATCGAATAATATTAACTATACTATAATTACAGAAAAAAATACACCAGAACAGTTTTCCCTGAATAGTTAAAAAAACACAGATAAAATGACACAACAATAAAATGGAAAAGTACTGAAAAATGATCTGCACTATTTCAGCAACAAAGAAGTTACATTTCAGATCCCTTGATATTTTTACAAACAGATTGTGAAATTCCCTACTTTAATGATTTATTATGGAAATATTTACAGACTAGTACTTTATGCTTGAATTTAATGAAACTTTTTCTAGAACCTTAAAAAAACCTTAATTAAATAATAATGGCTTTTTAAGGTCCTAAAATAAACAAAATTGTTTTAGGAACATTACGTAAAATTGACGAAATTATTTTCAATGGAGGGTTTTTGCATAACGTTTTTTTATCGTCCGATATATTTCTTCCTAACGCGCATGCTCATAGGAAACATTGTACTATTGCGCATGCATATCTGCTCTACTGAGCTATTCCTATGAGCATGCGCGTTAGGGAGAAAAAATATATCAGACGGTAAAAAAAACGTTATACGAAAACTCTCTAATATCTCAGTCTGTGAAGTAAATTTTATTCTTCGGGATAACAGGATATTACGGTTTTTTTAAATAAACATTATCTCGCTCTCATGCTCTGTCTGTTTGTATATAAATTTAAAGGTGTAGAATGAGAAATGAAATTAATGAAGTTTGTGTAAAAAACAGATTATCTCAGTTTATTTAACCAAATAAGTTTGTTTGGAGACTAAATCTTTTTCAAAGATTCAATAAAATGCAATATTCACTCAAAGGAAAAACGTAGAACCTGACCTTTTTAATATGCTTAGGTTTTTAAAATAAGAATAAAAAACTTTTTTTTCGGGGTTATTGTTAAATTAAGTGTATAAATTTATATACAGATCTACAAAACTTCAATACCATACTGTGTTAAATTGAACTAACACCATTTTTTTAATATAGGTCGTATAATTTGATTTTCTGACAATTTGATAATTCTAACAGGCCTTTTGAGCCCGGTGGTGCCATGGATGCTTGTATTGGTTCAGAATGCACTTTAAACTGTAGATGTCTGTAGAGGGCCACAAAGCCCAGTCAGATTTTTCACCCACACCATTCCCAAACTTTATAGGAGCAATTTAGTTCTTGGAACCGTGACGTGGTGTAGTAGTAACAGTCATAATAGATAGGGACCTACGGTTTAAACTCGATTCTGAACCATTACAAATATTCACCGCCGGGACTCGCGCCCGAAACTTGTGGCACCGGGAGCCAGAGAACTAGTCACTCGGCCCCACAAAGTTACTTAAATATATATTCCGTAAAAGATGTTTTTCAATAATTAAAAAAAAAATATTATAATAATAATAATTGTTTTGTCATATTTATTGCAGCTTTTTTGTCACATAATAAAAAAGAACTGAAGGTAAAAAATATTATATTCCAAAATGAATTGAAGTTTTGTATATTATAAGCATTCAGAAATAAAATAATAACGCTTTGGAAAATTCAAACAATAGATTCATTAATCCTTACTTAGAAGGCAGAAATCCAGGCGCTACTGTTATGCAAATGTTGTGAGCTCAGTGACTGCGAGAGATTACTTTTAATAAAGTCTAAGAAGCCCTCGTGGATGAATCCGGATTTTAATTAAAATGCTACTTGTTTCCAGAACTGTCACTGCATATTGCAATTAAATTTCCTCGGCATATTTGCCATAAGCTGTTTATTAATTAATGTACTTACTGGATGATAATGAGTTAATTAAATTATTCCTTTTACAGCCATTGATTTGCAGAAACGGATTCCTTGCAGCACAACTTTCTTCTTGGTGCAATCTTTTGTTATCGTTCTCATTAAAACTATCACTTCATTAGATTTGATTTCAATTTTCCGGATATTTATCTGTAATGCAGAAGGCGATTTGGTTTTCTGACTATATAAATTTTGCGCTTTATTTAATCATCAAATTTCGTTTTTTTTTTTTTTTTTTTTAAATGAATTCATTAATGTATTTAAAATATTTTTCTATTAAGGGTGTTTTTCTAAATGTGTTTGGCAAATATTATTAAACTTTAATATCTTTAATAAATTATTAAAAGCTATCCCAGTATATTTTTATTCTGTTTACATCGTTTTAATTTGTAGAAGCATGCAAAACATTAAATTTTGGAATTTTGTTTGTGTCTTGAAGACTTTATGGAGATGCTTGAAAAAATTTATATTCCAACAATAAACTAACAATTCAAGTTATAGTGATTACCCAGTATCATTAGTCCTTTACGGCACATAAAGCAAACATAGATTTTTAACAATGTTCAGTGAAACAATAAAAAATCGACAAACTCGATCATTAAACAATTTGCGTCGATGTGGTCCTTGCAGCTAAGGTTGCCCACATTAAAATGCTGTATAATGTATTTTTTTTTTGATTACTGAATAAAAAATTACATTCAAATTTGTTACACTACCGAACTGATAATTTAAATTATAATGATTATCTAACATCATTAGTTATTCACGATACAACGAACAAGCAGAGATTTTTAACAAGATTCTTTGAAACAATAAAAAATCGACAAACTCCATCGATGAACAATTTGAATCGATATGGTGCTTGCATCTAATGTTGCCAAAATTAAAATGCTGTATAACCGTCATTATATTTCTGATTATTGATTAAAAAATATATGTTAGTTTGTTACACTACCGAACCGATAATTTAAATTATAGTGATTATCTAGCATCATTAGTTATTCACGATACAACAAACAAGCAGAGATTTTTAACAAGGTTCTTTGAGACAATAAAAAAAAAATCGACAAACTCCATCGATGAACAATTTGAATCGATATGGTGCATTAGTTATTCACGATACAACAAACAAGCAGAGATTTTTTAACAAGATTCTTTGACATCTAATGTTGCCAAAATTAAAATGCTGTATAACCGTCATTATATTTCTGATTATTGATTAAAAAATATATGTTAGTTTGTTACACTACCGAACCGATAATTTAAATTATAGTGATTATCTAGCATCATTAGTTATTCACGATACAACAAACAAGCAGAGATTTTTAACAAGGTTCTTTGAGACAATAAAAAAAATCGACAAACTCCATCGATGAACAATTTGAATCGATATGGTGCTTGCATCTAATGTTGCCAAAATTAAAATGCTGTATAACCGTCATTATATTTCTGATTATTGATTAAAAAATATATGTTAGTTTGTTACACTACCGAACCGATAATTTAAATTATAGTGATTATCTAGCATCATTAGTTATTCACGATACAACAAACAAGCAGAGATTTTTAACAAGGTTCTTTGAGACAATAAAAAAAATCGACAAACTCCATCGATGAACAATTTGAATCGATATGGTGCTTGCATCTAATGTTGCCAAAATTAAAATGCTGTATAACCGTCATTATATTTCTGATTATTGATTAAAAAATATATGTTAGTTTTTGTTACACTACCGAACCGATAATTTAAATTATAGTGATTATCTAGCATCATTAGTTATTCACGATACAACAAACAAGCAGAGATTTTTAACAAGGTTCTTTGAGACAATAAAAAATCGACAAACTCCATCGATGAACAATTTGAATCGATATGGTGCTTGCATCTAATGTTGCCAAAATTAAAATGCTGTATAACCGTCATTATATTTCTGATTATTGATTAAAAAATATATGTTAGTTTGTTACACTACCGAACCGATAATTTAAATTATAGTGATTATCTAGCATCATTAGTCGTTCTCGACATAACCGACAAGGCCAGAGTTTTTTCTACGTTTTGTCTGTGAAACCATATAAAATCGAAAACCGACAAACAAAAATTCGACAAATTCGATAGTCGAACAATTTGACTCGATGTAGTGCGCACAGTTAATGTTGCACACATTAAAATACTGTAAACATTATTATAATTATTATTATTTTGTTATTGAATAAATAAAAAACTACATTCCAGCTCGTTACGCTATCGAACTGGCAATTCAAATTATAGTGATTATCTAGCATATTTAGCTGTTCACATAGAGATAACCAGAGACTTTTTCCTAGTTAAATGTCTGTGAAACTATAAAAAAATCGAAAAATAGACAAACTCGATTGTTGAACAATTTAACTCGTTGTGGTGCTTACAGTTAATGTTGCACACATTAAAATGCTGTAAATATTGTTATTATTTTTTTAAATTATATTCCAATTCGTTACTCTATTGAACTGGCAATTCAAATTATAGGAATTATCTCGCATTTTTAGTCATTCAAGACACATCCGGCTGGTCAGAGATTTTTAACCAAGTAGTGTGAAGCAATAGAAAATCGACAAACTCTGTTCTTGAAGAATTTCACTCAATGTAGTTCTCAGAGATAATGTTGCACACATGAATTTTTTTTCCAATTCGCTACACTATCGAACTGACAATTCAAATTATAATGATTACCTAGCATCATTAGTAATTTCACAATACATAGAGATGTCCAGAGGTTTCTTTTCCAAGTTAAATGCCTGTGAAACTATAAAAATTCAAAAAACCGACAAACAAATAAATCGACAAACTCGATTGTTGAACAATTTGACTCAATGAGGTACTTGCATCTAGTGTTGCACACATTAAAATGCTATAAATATTTTTATTACTTTTTAAAAATTATATTCCAGTTCGTTACTCTATCGAATTAACAATTCAAATTATAGTGATTTTCCAGTATCATTTAATCGTTCACGATACTTCGAGCCAGCCAGAATTCCTTTTTCATGTTAAAAGTCTGTGAAACCATAAAAAAATCGAAAAACCGACGAACAAAAAATCAACAAACAGGATTGTTGAACATTTTCACTTGATGTCGTGCTTAAGGTAATGCACACATTTACATGATATAAGCATCGTTATTTCATTATTATTAAATAAAAAATTATATTCCCTTTTTTCATTCACATTGAAGTGATTATCTAGCATCATGTAGTCTTTTACGATACAATGTGCCAGCCAGAATTTTAACCAAGTTCTGTGAGGCAATAGAGAATCGACAAGCTCGATTGTTGGACAATCTGACATGATGTGTTGGTTATAAATTATGTTGCACACACTGAAATGCTGTAAACATCGAAATGTTTTTTGATTATTGAATAAAAAATATTACTGTACTATTTCTTGTCGAGTTCAGATATCGTGGGAGCTGGGATTTCATTTGGAAGGAATGAAGAAAACGCAATGTTCCAGGTCCATTCGTAGTCTATGAAAAATTTCGTTCCCACTGAAGTGATTTAATTGTTATTATTTTTTAAAAAGAATCACCAAAAAAAGGAAACTGATCTGCTTGTCTTTGAGGGAAGTTTTGCAATAGATCAGAGATATATGGTGTTCCAACATTTAGTCCACATAAGGTCCTGTAGGAGTGCTGTTGTATCTCACTTTTTTCATATGGGTAAAAATGCTCGGAGAGATCAAACATCTTCCCTATTAAAAAAAGAAGATATTATTTTAATCATTTCCCATCCTATTCATCAGGTCTAAATCTGATAGAGAAAGTGTAGGATTCCTTAGATTACTGAATTTCTGCGAGCAAAATGTTTCCTCTAAAATGTGCTCTTTCAGAAGAGTACCGTCTAAAGGCTCGTTCACACCGAGGCTTGAGACGTTGAAGCGTGAAGCGTTCATCAATCACTAGCATCACTGCGTTCGCCTAAAACCGGCTGAAATCCACCGCTTCGAGTTGACCAACTTTCAACTCTCAAATGCTTGCCGCGTCATGTGACTTGGATTGAGCCAATAATAAATCTGCCATCTAATAGAAGTATCTGGAACTTCACTAGGCGTAAAGCGATTTCTGACACTTTGGTGTGAACGGGTCGAAAAAATGTTCTTCCCTGCCGCGTGACGCTTCGCCGCCTCACGCCGCGGTGGGAACGAGCCTTAATTCGACAAAAGTGGAATAATACTTTGTGAATTCTATTAATTCAATATGTTAGGTTCACATTACTGTCATAAGTAAGCCTAAACCATATTGAAGAAATATTTGCAGCAGAACAAATGACATCAGCTTTTCAATATTTTTATTTTTCCATAAAATTGACTTTAAATTCAATACTCGAAGTTAATCAACCAGCAAGTATGCAATTTTTGTTATATAATACATAGGAATAAGTTAATTATTTCTCATTACTAATTGAGTTTTATTTGCACCCATATTCTTTAATACAAATTGAAGAGTATGTAAAAGAATGTATAGAATCTTTTAGTTAACCAACAAGATTCTATACATTCTGTGTAAAAGGTATCCGTAATTTATAATTTAAAACACCCTCATATCGCCACAATTTCTATTGTGAGTTACTGACACTTTACAGAGTAGCCACGCGGAACTTGAAAGTGATCCATCACTCAGTGTGTTGACAGCATTTATTCTTGCAATCAAACATTTCGAGTGCTGGAGAATTTTTACAAAGGAAAAATTGTTTAACAAGGTGTTTGTCTTAAATTATTACAAAAAAAATCATTTGCTGCGTTACTAAAAGAGGGCCGTAAGATCTATTGAGAACCGTGCATGACAAAAACACAAGCTTACTTCTGTGTCCAAAAAGTATGACCAATTTTCAATTTAAAATTCCTGGGCATTATGGAATTTCAATTTTTTTTTTTTTTTAGGTTGCTGGTACTGTCCTTGACATATGTGTGAAATATGATGCCAAAATACTCATTAGTGCTTGAGTTACGCTTGGCTTTGTGAGACGCTAAATCCGATGCCATCCCTGCCGATGACTTTTTAGCATGCATTCAGGTTTGGAAGAAACACGTTGGCCTAAGTGTATTGTGCCCGGAGAGGATTACTTTGAAGGCGATGAAATAAATTTAGAAGAATAAATAAATAGTTTTTGAAAAAAAAAGTAATTGGTCTTACTTTTTGTGCACAGTAGTAAGTACGAAAAATCTCAAACGTTAGTCTGATATCATTGTCCTATTTTATCACATTTTCTAATGAAATCATTGACCTCATAATTTTCTAACTTCCCAACTACAACTATTTTCAGAACTTTATTCTACAAACTTAATCTGATATTTGCATAAGTTTTACATTAAAATTTCCATGGTACTGCTGCTTCTGTGTGAAGTAATGTAGACGAAAATGCTCAAGAAAAAACACTCTACTATCTGGAATGGTAATATTATCAGGAATTCGAGTAGTATATTAAAAGCCTCGTCCTCAAAATTCCATCTTTAAATTCTTTTCCTCACCCAAAACTATTCACATCCGAGTCTCATTTAGCTCTTCCTTCTAGTAAACTATTCAGAAAACGAAGTTAATTAAACTTGAGATGAAAATATTACCCTTACTTTCCACTTTAATTTAGATCATTTCTGGATATGGAACTTCTGAATCAAACATTAAT
The DNA here is from genome assembly GCA_021605075.1 of Caerostris darwini. NCBI lineage: Eukaryota > Metazoa > Arthropoda > Arachnida > Araneae > Araneidae > Caerostris > Caerostris darwini. Next base: position 41,582 of record BPLQ01000215.1, read on the forward strand.
CAACTTAAACATAGAATGTAATTATTTATTAAAGTTATGCTTAAGCTGCAATGCAATTAAGAAATCCAATAATTTGCTCTTTTAAAAATGAACTGAAAATACGTTTTTTTTAAAGATGAATTTATTTCTAATATGCTTTATGCAATACTCATTACTTTAAGTAATAAAAATGACGATGTTCTTCTGACCTTTTAACTAATAATTCTTTACGAAATCTCATAATACAATTAAAAAAGCTTTTTTTAAATCAATAATAATATAAAATAATAATATAAATACGAATAAAGTCTCAAAGTATGAATTTCTTTAGGAAATTTTATAATACAATATTATAATGTAATATATAATATAATTAAAATATAAATAATTAATATAAAAATAATAATTTAAAAATGAACAAAGAATGAACGATATAGAATGAATATTTTAAAAATGAACTTTGAAATCTTTTTTAAAGATTCATTTACTTCTAATATCTTTTATGCAATAATGATTAATTTAAATAATACAAATGTTGATGTTCTTCTAACCTTTTAACTGATGGTTTCTTTACGAAATTTTATAATACAATTAGGAAATCATATTTTAAATGCATAATCATAAAATATTAATATAAAATAATAATATAAAAACGAACAAAGAATGAACGATAGAGAATGAATATGTTTTAAAAACGAACAGAAAATTCTTTTTTTTAAAGATGAATTTATTTTTAATATGTTTTTTGCAATAATGATTATTTCAAGTTACAAAAATGAAGATATTCTTCTAGCGTATTAACTAATGATTTAAAAAAAAAAAAATCATAAAACGATTAGAAAAGTATCTTGTAAAACCCATAATCATATAAAATAGTATAAAATAATAATATAAAAATATTTCTAAACAAGCTTTGATAATTTAAATATGCATAATTTATAATAAAGTCTGAAAAAAAATAAATTCTAGAATTATCTTTAGAGCAATAGGAAAAGTCTAAGCTTTTTTCTAATAAAAATTATAAATGAAAAATTTTCATTTGCGAAACTTTTTAAAAAAATCTATGGATTATGATTATAATTCCTTATAAACATATATCAAAATTTCATTAATTTTTAATTAAAAGCTGGATTTAAAAATAAGCTACTGACATCCTATCTCATCTTTTTTTTTTTTTTTTAAGGAGTTACAAATTATTTCTTTAAAAATTGCTTTCTTTTAAATATCTCTTTTACTTTAAAAAAAAAAGCATTGATTACGCAGTAAGATTAAAATTATTTAAATATCTTTAGCTTCAATCCTTTTTATGTAAAAAAATACTGAAAGTTAATATCTTTCGACAAATATGTATATACACTCCATACATGATATTTCTTTATTCAGCTTTTATTTCTCGAATTAATCTGTTGAAATTAATCTTAAATCTTATTTAATTTTAAAAAAATAAAATAATGATTAGAATTTTTCTGTATCTTATTTGCAGACCTGAAATGTGAAAAATATATAATTAATCCGTTCAATAAGTTATTTAAATTTTATTTTATGACATATAAATATTTTATACATCGATTTCGAAATAATAATAATAATATATATTTTGTTACCGTACTTTATCCTACACATTCCCAAGTGCACCCTCCTATGATGCTGAGGAGAAATGGTCAGTCGTCCTCGAGACTCTCACCCGAGACGCAGTACAGCGCAACCTGCGTTTCTACTTAGAAACGTTTAGTTTATGTTCTTTCATTCCGAGAGGAAATATATTTAATTCATCCCGGCGCATTAGTAGACCTACAGACTCTCATCAGTAGATGAAGTATATTTCGCGCACCCTGCGCGTATCCGAGTTTCGGGATTTCGGTGTAGAAATGGGATCCTTCTTCGAATGTGTATTTATCCATCTAATAATGTGTGAAATATTGCATGCCTCTAATTTTAAGCTTAGGGTGTGTATGTGTGTGTAATTAAATCTATGAGTTCTCCAACCTGTGCATCAAGTATCTCAACTCAATCCCTACCAGTTACAATCTGGCTGCCCAACCTGCGCACGAAAATTTACAATATATTCAAATTATGTTATTTTAGCATTTATTTATAATTTTTAATTGAATTTTTCTTATATTGTTATACTTTATATTTATAAATATATAAACCAATAATTTTTTGAGTGAACATGTCTTTACTTGTATTTATTATAACTTTAAAATTAAAGCTTTAAATTTATAAAACATTCAAAGCCAAACAATTTAAGAGTAACAATTAATAAACTTCATTTCATAAACTCAATACATGTAAAATTCCTATGATAGGATGTTTATATTAAAAATTACGTTGCGTATTGAGTTAAAGTTGCTAACATAATTTCAAAATCTTTATATCAAAATATACGCGAAAATAAAGTTTAATATAAATTTGCAAATTTTCCGTTAGAAATCGGAAACTTCTAAACTCGGACGCTTTTAATCATGAAAAAATAAAATTGAAAACAAAAAACATATTTACATATATTTATCTATTAAAAAAGGGCAAATAATAATAATAAAAAAAATTGGAAATGTATTTTATCTACTTTATTTATTTATTTATTATTTTTTTTTGCATATTAATAATCTTTTTTTCATTTTAGGACAATGCATACAGTTCTTCATTTTCCAAATATTCTCTTTTATTTGAAGTTCCTTCCCGTATTTACAATTTGAAGTAAGCTTCAATGATAAATGAGAAATATCCTTTTCTCTTAGATTTACTTTTATTAAAAAGAGACTTTAATGAAAAATCTCCAACTTTTGATATATTTTGCTAACTAAGAAAGGGTATTTCCTAATTTTTATAGCAATTTAATAAGTTTCCAAAACAAGTTCATTTTTTAGGTGAATAAATTTTAAAATATAAATTTTTTTCGATAATATTCCTTTACAGAAAACAGATTTTTTCATCCATTTATTTAATAAAATTAGTTTAATAATACTTGACCTGATGGCCAAGTAACTAATGCTCTGGCAGTAGTTGTCACAGGTTTCGAGTTCGAGTAATGCAGTGCCATAAATGCTTGTAGTGGTTCGGTATCAACTTAAAATCGTTGAGCCCTGCCTGATATGACTGCTACACCACACCACACCACGTTAATGTGCCTAGTACTATGTTTTCCTTATATAGTTTGGGAAGGATGTGGTCCAGATATCTGACAAGACTCTGTGACGATTTTACAGTCATCTGAGATCGGGACCTACGGCTTTTATTGGACTCTGAACCACTACAAACTTTCATGGCATCACCAGGAATTGAACCCGGAACCTGTGGCTTCAAACGCTATCCCACTCAGGATAGCGTTTCGTGCCACATATAACCTATCTCGCCCCCTACATTTACCCCCCTCCCCCGTTAATCCCAGACACTCTGCCATTCAGGGCATAGCGTGTTGGGCATAGCGTTGGCAACACTAACCCGTAAAAACTGAAGCATCTCCTGTCTCAAAATCTGCCTCTAAGCAGATGGTCTTGGGCCGCTTCGCAAATGAAGAAGTGTAATAATTATATAATATTTGTGTTTTAAATTTGTATAATACATTTTATGGTTGTACTATTGTGTTGATATAACACAAATTCTATTGCATTTTAAGAGATAAAAAGAAGCAATACAAATTACATTTATGAGATACAATTTGTAGAGAGAAGCACATATTTATTCTTTTACAGATTATGTCTCTTTATCAGCAAACATATCAATCCAATTATGAAGGAAAAATAAATATTTAAATTATAACAGAAAACTACATTTTAAATGGACTCAAAATATTTTTGAATTTTAAAAATATTATCATAACAATTGAATTTCATTTTATTGACTTAATGCAAACAATATGATTTGAGTGAAAATATTTCCAGTAATACCACACATACTGAGATATATCTGGAAAAGAATGCTAACATAGTGACGGAAGTTTATTTTTATATTCCTCACTATCTGTTATGTTATATCCCCGTTACAATTCCCCGCTCTGTTGTCACTCTACATATTTAGCACCCCTAAACGAGAAATTTTAGGCGATCTATTATCCTTTCAAAAGAATTTATAATTGCCTTGAATGTTGTATACTCGGCACATATTCAATTACGTTGTAGCTCCATATCTCTGGCTTTCACCCGCTAATAGAAACAGAGGATAAACAGTGCTGTATGTAAAACGATACCTTGCAAAAGCCTGTGTTGGCGCAGGCTGTATTGAATTTGATTAGCTTCTCCTGGATTGTAAGCCAGGGATTTGCAAATTGGAAGGCGCAGGCGATGCAAGTGAATTAAGTGCTTTATAATTCAGCATTATTAAGACGCAACTTGAAGCCGGGCCTTCTTAGAAAACTTTTCCCTAATTTGTATAACATTTTGCTGTTAGCTGGTGAGTGTTTATTAGGAAAAATTGGTGCTTTTTAATGAGGAGAAGAAAAGAGTTGAATATGAAATATCTTGTTGAGTAGGGTTGTAAGCGCGTGGTAATTACGAGCAGGATATTCTCTTCTGTGGGCTTTTCGTTTTGGATGCCTTTTCGGATTTGTTTCCCTTACTAATTAGTTTCCGGCAGCAGTTTTTGTTTTTGTTTTCGGAGATTGAAAATAGGATGAATAAATTGCATTTGCAAAAGTGAAAATAGAGGCGATTCATAAGGGTATAAATACGATACCTGTTGAAGTTGATGGGATTTATTAATTGGCATTTATTGAATGGAAATTATAAGAAAAATGAAATAGTTTTAGTTGATGGTACAAAATTTAATTTTCTTTACGAATACTATCAAGAAAAATTACTGTTATTCCCAAACAGTATAGGGGCATCTCGGCTCAAGTGATGTGCTGTAGCAGTAGTAGTAGTCATATCGGAGACAGCCCTACGATTGCAAGTGAATTCCAAGCCACTACAAGCACCCATGACACCGTCGAGTCTCGAACCCGAAACATGTGGCCCCGAGTGCCAGAGTGTTGGCTGCCATTCAGGCCCCTCTCTAATATGACTGTAGTGCGTTGGGCGAAGGGCTGGCTACCTTACCCCGTAAAAGGAAAACTTCTTCTGTCCAAAAACCTACCACTAGGCAGTCGGTCTTGGCCTGTTGTTCCAAATAAGTGTAAAAATACTATAATATTTCAATTTTAAATTTGTATAGTAAATTTTATGCTTATACTATTGTGTTGACATAACACAAATTTTATTGCATTTTAAGAGATAAAGAAAGAAATACAAATTACAATTAAATTTTTGAGATACAATTCATACAGGAAAGCACATATTTATTCTTTTACAGATTATTCCCTTTATCAGCAAATATAATATATCAATAAAAGAAAAATAAACATTTAAATTAAGATGGAAAACTACATTTTGAATGGATTCAAAGTATTTTTGGAATTTTAAAAATATTATCATAACAATTTCATTTTATTATTGACTTAATGGAAATATTATCATTTAAATCATATCATTTCCATTAATACCACACATACTTAGATATTTGGGGAAGAGAATACTAACATAACGACGGAAGTTTATTTTTATATCCATCGCTATCTGTTGAAGATTTAGCAATAATATCACCGTTACAATTCCCCGCTCTGTTGTCCCCGCATTTGAAAAGGGAAAATAGAGGCGATTCATAAGGGCATGAATACGATACTTGTTGAAGTTGATGTGATTTATTAGTTGGCTTTTATTGAATGAAAGTTATAAGAAAAATGAAATACTTGTAGATGATAATACAAAACTTAATTTTAATTACGAATATAAAGAATATAAAGAAACATTACTGTATAGGGGCATATTCCGAAACTGTATAGGGGCATCTCGGCTCTAGGCACAGTATTGTGGTGTGGTGTGGTGTAGTGTAGTGTAGTGTAGTGTGGTGTGTGGTGTAGCAATAGTAGTAGTCATATCAGACATAGCCCTACGATTTATAGTGAATTTCAAGCAACTACAAAAATCCATGACACCGCCGGGTCACGAACCCGAAACATGTGACACCGAGCGCCGGAGTGCTAGACAATCGGCCATTCAGGCCCCTCTCTAATATGATTGTAGAGCGTCGGGCGAAGGGCTGGCAACCTTACCTTATAAAAGGAATACTTCGGTCGAAAAACTCTATCAGTAGGCAGACAGCCTTGGCCTAACAGAGGCTTGTTGCGCCAATGAAGAAATGTAATAATATAATTTGTGTGTTTTAAATTAGTAAAATATATTTTATGGTTATACTATTTTATTTATATCACACAAATTTTATTGCACTTTATGAGTTAAAAGAAGAAACATAAATTTAAATTACATTTATGAGATACATTTTATACTCGTACATAAAAGCGCATATTATTCATTTACAAATTATGTCTCTTTTTCAGGAAACGTATCAATCCAATTATAAAAGAAAATAAATATTTAAATTATGACGGAAAACTACATTTTGAATGGATTCAAAATATTTTTGAATTTTAAAAATATTATCATAACAATTGAATTTCATTTTATTGACTTAATGCAAACGATATGATTTGAGTGAAAATATTTCCATTAATACCACACATACTGAGATATTTGGAGAAGAATACTAACATAGTGACGGAAGATTATTTTTATATCCATCCTATCTGCTCAAGATTTAGCAATAATATCACCGTCACAATTCCCCGCTCTGTTGTCACTCTACATATTTAGCACCCCTAAACGAGAAATTTTAGGCGATCTATTATCCTTTCAAAAGAATTTATAATTGCCTTGAATGTTGTATACTCGGCACATATTCAATTACGTTGTAGCTCCATATCTCTGGCTTTCACCCGCTAATAGAAACAGAGGATAAACAGTGCTGTATGTAAAACGATACCTTGCAAAAGCCTGTGTTGGCGCAGGCTGTATTGAATTTGATTAGCTTCTCCTGGATTGTAAGCCAGGGATTTGCAAATTGGAAGGCGCAGGCGATGCAAGTGAATTAAGTGCTTTATAATTCAGCATTATTAAGACGCAACTTGAAGCCGGGCCTTCTTAGAAAACTTTTCCCTAATTTGTATAACATTTTGCTGTTAGCTGGTGAGTGTTTATTAGGAAAAATTGGTGCTTTTTAATGAGGAGAAGAAAAGAGTTGAATATGAAATATCTTGTTGAGTAGGGTTGTAAGCGCGTGGTAATTACGAGCAGGATATTCTCTTCTGTGGGCTTTTCGTTTTGGATGCCTTTTCGGATTTGTTTCCCTTACTAATTAGTTTCCGGCAGCAGTTTTTGTTTTTGTTTTCGGAGATTGAAAATAGGATGAATAAATTGCATTTGCAAAAGTGAAAATAGAGGCGATTCATAAGGGTATAAATACGATACCTGTTGAAGTTGATGGGATTTATTAATTGGCATTTATTGAATGGAAATTATAAGAAAAATGAAATAGTTTTAGTTGATGGTACAAAATTTAATTTTCTTTACGAATACTATCAAGAAAAATTACTGTTATTCCCAAACAGTATAGGGGCATCTCGGCTCAAGTGATGTGCTGTAGCAGTAGTAGTAGTCATATCGGAGACAGCCCTACGATTGCAAGTGAATTCCAAGCCACTACAAGCACCCATGACACCGTCGAGTCTCGAACCCGAAACATGTGGCCCCGAGTGCCAGAGTGTTGGCTGCCATTCAGGCCCCTCTCTAATATGACTGTAGTGCGTTGGGCGAAGGGCTGGCTACCTTACCCCGTAAAAGGAAAACTTCTTCTGTCCAAAAACCTACCACTAGGCAGTCGGTCTTGGCCTGTTGTTCCAAATAAGTGTAAAAATACTATAATATTTCAATTTTAAATTTGTATAGTAAATTTTATGCTTATACTATTGTGTTGACATAACACAAATTTTATTGCATTTTAAGAGATAAAGAAAGAAATACAAATTACAATTAAATTTTTGAGATACAATTCATACAGGAAAGCACATATTTATTCTTTTACAGATTATTCCCTTTATCAGCAAATATAATATATCAATAAAAGAAAAATAAACATTTAAATTAAGATGGAAAACTACATTTTGAATGGATTCAAAGTATTTTTGGAATTTTAAAAATATTATCATAACAATTTCATTTTATTATTGACTTAATGGAAATATTATCATTTAAATCATATCATTTCCATTAATACCACACATACTTAGATATTTGGGGAAGAGAATACTAACATAACGACGGAAGTTTATTTTTATATCCATCGCTATCTGTTGAAGATTTAGCAATAATATCACCGTTACAATTCCCCGCTCTGTTGTCCCCGCATTTGAAAAGGGAAAATAGAGGCGATTCATAAGGGCATGAATACGATACTTGTTGAAGTTGATGTGATTTATTAGTTGGCTTTTATTGAATGAAAGTTATAAGAAAATGAAATACTTGTAGATGATAATACAAAACTTAATTTTAATTACGAATATAAAGAATATAAAGAAACATTACTGTATAGGGGCATATTCCGAAACTGTATAGGGGCATCTCGGCTCTAGGCACAGTATTGTGGTGTGGTGTGGTGTAGTGTAGTGTAGTGTAGTGTGGTGTGTGGTGTAGCAATAGTAGTAGTCATATCAGACATAGCCCTACGATTTATAGTGAATTTCAAGCAACTACAAAAATCCATGACACCGCCGGGTCACGAACCCGAAACATGTGACACCGAGCGCCGGAGTGCTAGACACTCGGCCATTCAGGCCCCTCTCTAATATGATTGTAGAGCGTCGGGCGAAGGGCTGGCAACCTTACCTTATAAAGGAATACTTCGGTCGAAAAACTCTATCAGTAGGCAGACAGCCTTGGCCTAACAGAGGCTTGTTGCGCCAATGAAGAAATGTAATAATATAATTTGTGTGTTTTAAATTAGTAAAATATATTTTATGGTTATACTATTTTATTTATATCACACAAATTTTATTGCACTTTATGAGTTAAAAGAAGAAACATAAATTTAAATTACATTTATGAGATACATTTTATACTCGTACATAAAAGCGCATATTATTCATTTACAAATTATGTCTCTTTTTCAGGAAACGTATCAATCCAATTATAAAAGAAAAATAAATATTTAAATTATGACGGAAAACTACATTTTGAATGGATTCAAAATATTTTTGAATTTTAAAAATATTATCATAACAATTGAATTTCATTTTATTGACTTAATGCAAACGATATGATTTGAGTGAAAATATTTCCATTAATACCACACATACTGAGATATTTGGAGAAGAATACTAACATAGTGACGGAAGTTTATTTTTATATCCATCCTATCTGCTCAAGATTTAGCAATAATATCACCGTCACAATTCCCCGCTCTGTTGTCACTCTACATATTTAGCACCCCTAAACGAGAAATTTTAGGCGATCTATTATCCTTTCAAAAGAATTTATAATTGCCTTGAATGTTGTATACTCGGCACATATTCAATTACGTTGTAGCTCCATATCTCTGGCTTTCACCCGCTAATAGAAACAGAGGATAAACAGTGCTGTATGTAAAACGATACCTTGCAAAAGCCTGTGTTGGCGCAGGCTGTATTGAATTTGATTAGCTTCTCCTGGATTGTAAGCCAGGGATTTGCAAATTGGAAGGCGCAGGCGATGCAAGTGAATTAAGTGCTTTATAATTCAGCATTATTAAGACGCAACTTGAAGCTACTTCTTAGAAAACTTTTCCCTAATTTGTATAACATTTTGCTGTTAGCTGGTTAGTGTTTATTAGGAAAAATTGGTGCTTTTTAATGAGGAGAAGAAAAGAGTTGAATATGAAATATCTTGTTGAGTAGGGTTGTAAGCGCGTGGTAATTACGAGCAGGATATTCTCTTCTGTGGGCTTTTCGTTTTCGATGCCTGTTCGGATTTGTTTCCCTTACTAATTAGTTTTCGGCAGCAGTTTTTGTTTTTGTTTTCGGAGATTGAAAATAGGATGAATAAATTGCATTTGCAAAAGTGAAAATAGAGGCGATTCATAAGGGTGTAAATACGATACTTGTTGAAGTTGATGGAATTTATTAATTGGCATTTATTGAATGGAAATTATAAGAAAAATTAAATAGTTTTAGTTGATGGTACAAAATTTAATTTTCTTTACGAATACTATCAAGAAAAATTACTGTTATTCCCAAACTGTATAGGGGCATCTCGGCTCAAGTGATGTGCTGTAGCAGTAGTAGTAGTCATATCAGAGACAGCCCTACGATTGCAAGTGAATTCCAAGCCACTACAAGTACCCATGACACCGTCGAGTCTCGAACCCGAAACATGTGGCCCCGAAAGCCAGAGTGTTGGCGGCCATTCAGGCCCCTCTCTAATATGACTGTAGTGCGTTGGGCGAAGGGCTGGCAACCTTACCCCGTAAAAGGACAACTTCTTCTGTCCAAAAACCTACCACTAGGCAGTCGGCCTTGGCCTGTTGTTCCAAATAAGTGTAATAATACTATAATATTTGCATTTTAAATTTGTATAATAAATTTTATGCTTATAGTATTGTGTTGATATAACACACATTTTATTGCATTTTAAGAGATAAAGAAAGAAATACAAATTACAATTAAATTTTTGAGATACAATTCATACAGAGAAGCACATATTTATTCTTTTACAGATTATTCCCTTTATCAGCAAATATAATATATCAATAAAAGAAAAATAAACTTTTAAATTACGATGGAAAACTACATTTTGAAAGGATTCAAAGTATTTTTGGAATTTTAAAAATATTATCATAACAATTTCATTTTATTATTGACTTAATGGAAATATTTTCATTTAAATCCTATCATTTCCATTAATACCACACATACTTAGATATTTGGGGAAGAGAATACTAACATAACGACGGAAGTTTAATTTTATATCCATCACTATCTGTTGAAGATTTAGCAATAATATCACCGTTACAATTCCCCGCTCTGTTGTTCCGCATTTGAAAAGGGAAAATAGAGGCGATTCATAAGGGCATGAATACGATACTTGTTGAAGTTGATGTGATTTATTAGTTGACATTTATTGAATTAAAGTTATAAGAAAAATGAAATATTTGTAGATGATAATACAAAACTTAATTTTAATTAATATAAAGAATATAAAGAAACATTACTGTTATTCCGAAACTGTATAGGGGCATCTCGGCTCTAGGCACAGTATTGTGGTGTGGTGGTGTAGCAGTAGTTGTAGTCATATCAGACATAGCCATACGCTTTATAGTGAATTTCAAGCAACTACAAAAATCCATGACACCGCCGGGTCACGAACCCGAAACATGTGACACCGAGCGCCAGAGTGCTAGACAATCGGCCATTCAGGCCCCTCTCTAATATGATTGTAGAGCGTTGGGCGAAGGGCTGGCAACCTTACCTTATAAAAGGAATACTTCGGTCGAAAAACTCTATCAGTAGGCAGACAGCCTTGGCCTAACAGAGGCTTGTTGCGCCAATGAAGAAATGTAATAATATAATTTGTGTGTTTTAAATTAGTAAAATATATTTTATGGTTATACTATTTTATTTATATCACACAAATTTTATTGCACTTTATGAGTTAAAAGAAAAAACAAATTTAAATTACATTTATGAGATACATTTTATACTCGTACATAAAAGCGAATATTATTCATTTACAAATTATGTCTCTTTTTCAGGAAACGCATCAATCCAATTATAAAAGAAAAATAAATATTTAAATTATGACGGAAAACTACATTTTGAGTGGATTCAAAATATTTTTGTATTTTAAAAATATTAATCTGTTGTCACTCTACATATTTAGCACACCTAAATGAGAAATTTTAGGCGATCTATTATCCTTTCAAAAGAATTTATAATTGCCTTGAATGGTGTATACCCCGCACATATTCAATTACGTTGTAGCTCCATATTTCTGGCTTTCACCCGCTAATAGAAACAGAGGGTAAACAGTGCTGTATGTAAAACGATACCTTGCAAAAGCCTGTGTTGGCGCAAGTTGTATTGAATTTGATTAGCTTGTCCTGGATTGTGAGCCAGGGATTTGCAAATTGGAAGGCGCAGGCGATGCAAGTGAATTAAGTGCTTTATAATTCAGCATTATTAAGACGCAACTTGAAGCCGGGCCTTCTTAGAAAACTTTTCCCTAATTTGTATAACATTCTGCTGTTAGCTGGTGAGTGTTATTAGGAAAAATTGGTGCTTTTTAATGAGGAGAAGAAAAGAGTTGAATATGAAATATCTTGTTGAGTAGGGTTGTAAGCGCGTGGTAATTACGAGCAGGATATTCTCTTCTGTGGGCTTTTCGTTTTGGATGCCTTTTCGGATTTGTTTCCCTTACTAATTAGTTTTCGGCAAGAGTTTTTCTTTTTGTTTTCGGGGATTGAAAATTGGATGAGTAAATTGCATTTGAAAAGGGAAAATAGAGGCGATTCATAAAGGTATGAATACGAAACTTGTTGAAGTTGATGTGATTTATTAATTGGCATTTATTAAACGCAAGTTATAAAAAAAATAAAATACTTTTCGTTGATGGTACAAAACTTAATTATTATTATGAATACTGTAAAGAAACAAAACTGAGATATACGATAGAATTAAACCTACGTATTGATTTGTAACTTATTAAAGAATTAAATACGCGCGGCACATGTTATTATATGGAAGATATTCTTCTCGATATATGGTTTTGGATATATTTTCGAGTTCCTCTTCCTTATAAATAAATTTTAAAGATGTTTGTTTTAGCATGAAATTTTTTTTAAATATAAATGAAAAAATTAATAATAAATAATTTGTTTTGTTTTATTATAAAAATGATCTCATAAATAAATTGCATTTCAAAAGAAAAAAAAACAGAGTTATTCTTAAGAATACGAATTCGATACTTCTTGAAGTTGATGTGATTTGTTCGTCGGCATTAATTAAATGCAAGTTGCAAGAAAAATGAAATGCTCGTAGTAGATAGTACAAAACTTAATTTTTTTTATAGTATTCAGAATTAAAATTAACTAAAATATAGGAGAGAATTAAACCTATATATTGATTTACAATTAATGTTATATTTAATTTAAGACATTAATTAAAATTAAATATATTGCACGTGTTATTAAGTGGCAAATGTCCAAAACCAAACGCCGAGAAAGAAATACCTTCGATTTAATCATCCTGCTAATAAATTCTAAATATTTGTTTCGTTTTATTATAAAAAAATCTCATGATTAAATTACATTTCAAAAGAGAAAATAGAGGTGATTCTTCAGAATATGAATATAATACTTGTTGAAGTTGATGTGATGTATTAATTGGCAATTATTAATGGCAGATTTTATTAAGAAAAATACTTGTAGTATAGTAGAGGGTACAAAACTTAATTTTAATTATGATTTCTGTAAAAAAAAAAAAAAAAAAAAAAAAACTAAAATATTCGACAGAATTAAACCTACTCATTGATTTGTAACTTATTAAAAATTAAATATGATATTAATTAAAATTAAACATGTGGCACGCGCCATTATGTGGCAGATATCCTTCTTTGTGTTGGTTTTTAATATATTTTGGGTTTCATCTACCCTACTAACAAATTAAAAAAAATTAATATGAAATAATATCATGATTAAATTGCATTTCAAAAGAAAAAATGCAGGTGATCTTTAGGAATGCAAGTACAACACTTGTTGAAATTGACGTGATTTATTAATTAGCATTTAACAAATGCAAGTTATAAGAAAAACAAAATACTTTTAGTAGATAGTACAAACTTAATTTTAATTGCGATTATTGTAAAGCAACATAACTAAAACATACGACAGAATTAAACCTACATATTGATTTGTAACTTATCAAAAACTTACTACGTGAGGAACGTTCCTTCTTGGAGTTAGGTTTTGGATATGTTTTTGGATTTTAATACATTTGAATCATCTCTATTAATACATTAAAATTTTTTTTTTTGATTTATTATGAAAAAAAATATCATGAATAAATTGCATTTGAAAAGAAAAAATAGAGGTGATCCTTAACAATATGAATACGATACTTATTGAAGTTGATGTGATTAATTAATTGACATTTATTAGATGCAAGCTATAAGAAAAATAAAACACTTCTAGTTGATGGTACAAACTTAATTTAATTATAAATTTTGTAAAGAAACATAACTAAAATATTCGACAGAATTAACCCTACATATTGATTTGTAACTTATTAAAAATTAAATATGTGCGGCACTTGTTATTATGCGGAAGATATTCTTTTCGATGTTTGGTTGTGGATATCGTTTCGAGTTTCTCTTTCCTACTAAAATATTTAAGAATTTTGTTTTGTTATTTTATGAAATAAACTCATGAATAATTGCATTTCAAAAGAAAAAAAAAACAGAGGTGTTCCTTAAAAATCTGAATACGATACTTGTTGAAGTTGATGTGATTTATTAATTGGCATTTATTAAAGGCAAGTTATAAGAAAAACGAAATACTTGATCTGATATAAGTATTTCGAAATATTAAAATTAAATATTTGTAACATTGAGGAGATTTTTAAGAATATTTGAACGTGTTGAAGTATATGTTATGATACTTGTGGAAGTTGTTTTAAATTATTATCGGCATTTATTAAATGCAAGGTATAAGAAAAATAAAATACTTTTAGTAGATAGAACAAAACTTAATTTTAATTACGAATATTGTGAAGAAACATAACTAAAATATTCGACAGAATTAAACCTACATATTGATTTGTAACTTATTAAAAATTCAAAATGTGTGGAGCATGTTATTATGCGGAAGATATTCTTCTCGACTTTTCGTTTTGGATATTTTTTCGTATTGCTCTTTACTATTTATAGATTTTTAAAAATTATTATTTTTTATTATGAAAGAAACTCATGAATAAATTGCATTTCAAAAGAAAAAACAGAAGTGTTCCTTAAGAATATGAATACGATACTTGTTTTGAAATTTATTTAAATTATTTGAAATTTATGTTTTGAAATTTTTGAAAATTGAATTAAAACGCATAATATTTATTAAATGATAATTATTATCAACTATTAAATAAATTGCAAAAACGTTTAATGGAATTATATTTCGAAACCCTTTAGATCTAATAACATTGTGTTTCATAGTGAAATGATATTACTGAATTATATTTCAATAAGACTATTTTACATTTTCACAGATATTGTTAGACATGCGTAAATTTAGTGTTATTAAAAATAAAATTATTCCACGATTAATATAGTTAGAGAATTATTTTCTATACCATATTTCTGCAATAAAGCTAAACAAAACAAGTAAATAAAAAATAATTTTATTGTAAAAATTTATCCCTGAAAAGATTAATAATTCTATAATAGATATGATAGAAGTAATAAATTTTACAAAAAAAAAACAGAAAATTTAAACACGTAAAAAAATTGTATTGCTGAAAAAAAGACTGTCCACGTATTAATCTGCGAAAATTATCTCTTCTTTTAATTTCAAATTTATAATACATTAAATAAAGAAATGCAGTAAAATAAATGTAATTCTATAAAAACATATTCGACTTTAAAATTATTTTATTATTAAATGTTTCGCTGCTTTATTCACAAAATGAATGTTTTTAGTATGAAAATTCAATTTAAAAATCTTTGGACAAATAGATAAATGATTCTAAATATTTTTGGTTTTTCAATTCGTTTCCTTTTAAAATTAACACCAGTTTTTAAAATAAGAATAAACTTTTCAGTATAGAAAATTTCAGGAAATATACCATAAAAAGGCAATTCAACTGCTTGCATTAAATATATGAAATACCAAAAGGTACCAAATTGAAAATATTCTTTGTAATTTAATAATAGTCGAAATAAAATTACCTTAAATAAACAAAACAATTACCTTAATAAAAAACCGGCTGTCTAGATTAGTATTTTATACGCATGCGTATATCATATTTGCTTACCTTTAAAGTGTTGCCAAAAACAAATAGAAAGAACATTTCATACCACTCTACAATTATTTTATTTTTATTTTCAACAAAGTAAGGGAAAAAATTGTATTGTGGGAAACAAAAACCTGTCCATGCATTATTTTCAAAATGATCTCTTCTTTTAATTTCAAATTTAATAATACATTAAATAAAAAAATCAGTAAAATACTAAATTATATTCAACTTCAAAGCTTATTGTATTACTAAATGTTTCGCTGCTTTACTTACAAAATGGATGTTTTTAATTTGAAAATCCAATTTAAAAATCTTTGGGCGAATAAATAAATGATTCTATATATTTTTGGCACTTCCATTCGTTTTCTTTTAAAAATAAAACCAGTTTTTAAAATAATAAACTTTTCAAAACAGAAATTTTCAAGAAATATACCACAAAAACACATTTCAACTGCTTAGATTAGATATAAAAAGAAAGAAGAATATGCAATACCAAAATATACAAAATTAAAAATATTCTTTTTGTCATTTAATAATAGATAAAGGATTCTACATATTTTTGGTTTTACAATTAATTTTCTTTTAAAATTAAAAAAGTTTTTAAAACAAAAATAAACTTTTCAGTACAGAAAATTTCAGAAAATACAATAGAAAATAGTATAAAATATTGAAGATACCAAATTAAAAATCTTCTTTGTCATTTAATAATTGTCGGTTATAAAACTACCTTTTATAAAGAAATCAGTTTAAAAAACAGGCTGTCTGGATGAATCGTTTATACGCATGCGTGTATTATATTTGCTTACTTTTAAAGTGTTGGCATATTCTTCGAAAAACAAATAGAAAGACCATTTCATATCACTCTACAATCATTTCATTTTTATTTTCAACAAAGTAAGGATAAAAAATTGTATTGCAGGTGAAAACGGCTGTTAAAGTATTATTTTTAGTAATAATCTCTTCTTTTAATTTCAAATTTATCATACATTAAATTTAAAAAAATTAATAAAATGATAAATTGAATTCTATAAAACATCTTCGACTTTAATGTTCATGAAATAGTTTGCTGATTTACTTACAAAATATACGTTTTCAATTTGAAAATTCATATTAAAAATACTTTTGCGAATGTATAAAGAATTCTAAATATTTTTGGTTTTTCAATTTATTTTATTTTATTTTAAAAATGCTGAGTTTTTAAAATAATAAACTTTTAAATACAGAAAATTTCAGGAAATACATCAGAAAAAGATTTAAAAAGAAAGAATAATCAAAAATACCAAATTAAAAGTTTTCATTGCCCTTTAATAATAGTCGGTTATAAAACTACCTTAGATAAGCAAAGCAGTTTAAAAAACCAGCTGTCTGGATTAGTCTTTTATACACATGCGTGTATTACATTTGCTTACTTTTTAAGTGTTTCCATATTCTCCAAAAACAAATAGAAAGACCATTTCATATCACTCTACAATTATTCCATTTTTGTCTTCAACAAAGTGAGGGGAAAAAAATCGTCTGCTCTAACTCAAAGAGGGGGAAGGGGGCGAGAAAAAGAAGGGGGCAAATTTCAGTAAACAAAAGATTGAAACTTCAAAAAGAGCAATTGTTGCGGAAGCAGTTCATCAAGAATGTAGAATGAAACCTGCGTATTCTTTTTGAGCAACTCTAAAGCACTTATTTCGAAAAGTAAACTATTCTTTCAAAGTAGCAAAGGAAAATATGCAAATTTCATCTGGATTAAAAGTGAAAGAATACGCTGAAGTCTCTGGAAGTAAAAAGTATGAGTTGTAAAAACTAAAAATGGAGAATCGTGATAAACATAAAAAGTAGCAAACTTCAAAGCTCTTCGCATAGAAGTTTTGTTGAAGAGAACTCAATTTATGCGTAACATCAATTTCATCGCTTTCTTCAATTTCTTTAAAGGAAAAAAAGTAGAGAGATTTCCTTTTTAAGCCCGTGTACATTTCTCGAAGGTAATAAAATATACATTTTGTCTTGAGTAGTTTCCTGACTTCCGATGTCTTTCTAGAATAAGTAATGTTCATGACACTGCCAATGTGAATTATTCTCAAATATTTTGTAATGATTTGTTTCCTAACATAATAGCTCATATTAAAAGATTACACAACAGAAATATATTTATCACAAAATAAAATAAAATTAAAAATTGTGCTATTATCTTAAAAATATTTTTATTGATTGTAAATCATTACAAAATCGTTTTAAGAAAGAAAATTGATAGAAACCTATGTAAATTTATACCATTTCATTGGAATGTATTATTTAATTTCATCATGTACTATTTAAAGAAATAAAGAATCAATACAGTTCAATAAAATCAGACAGTTTTGTTAAATCGTATAAATAAAATGCTATGAAATTAAATACGAAACCATACAATTACTATGTAATTGTGATGAAATAATAAATATTTCACAATATTATTTCTTAAATTTAAATTAGGAATTGTATCAGCCTTGTTTTATGCTTGTAATGTCTGGAAATTTCGTCAGCTTTTCGCCAAACTTGTTTTATTTCATTACTAGGATAAAATATAGGGAATAAGTGCCATATAATCCAAGCCTGGTGAGTTTTTTAGTGATAATTTTATTATATTTTTGATTTGGAACATGACATCTCCCAATTCACTGAAATTGTTATCGTGCTTGATGAATTAAAATTATTAGTTACACTGTAAAATTACATAACAAACATATACTCACAACAAATAAAATCGGATTAAAAGTATTTATTAATATCTTTAGAATATTTTTATTAGTTGTGAATCATTACAAAATCGTTTCAATCACAAAAATTGAAAGACACTAATGTAAAATTATAGCATTTCATTGAAATGTATTCATTCTTTAATTTTATAACTTAACATTTAAAGAAATAAAAAAATCATCCTTCTGAAAACAGACAGTTTTGTTAAATTCTGTAAATAGAATGCTATGCTACTAAATACCAAACCATACAATAATTTTAAAAAGTATGATGAAATAATAGATATTTCACGATATTATCTCTTACATTTAATTTAGAATTTTTCCGACTTAATGCATACTGTATATCTGTCTTGATTTATGCTTCTAACTTTTGAAATTTCGCCAACTTTTCTCCATACTTGTTTTGTTTTAATATTAAAATAACTATATGTTCATATCTATCATAAATTTCTGTATCTAGAAACTACATATTTCCTCACATAGCGTCTAAAGAAATAAAAAAAATCAATTTTCCACAAACAGCCATTTTTGTTAAATTTTATAAATAAAATGCTATGGAATTAAATAACCAAGCCACATAAGTAATAAGTGCTGTATAATCCCTACCTGGCGAGTTTTTAGTAATTTTATTTACATTTTGTTCCCATTTTGAGCTGAATTAAAATCGTGCTTGGAGAATTAAAATTGTCGCCAAGCAAAGGAAAAAAATATCTTGAGAGTTTGTTTTGGTTTGTCACTCTACTGTCCTTTTTTTCAAACTTTAAGTGAATTACACCAGGACCAACAGTCTAAAGCTGATTCCAAACCCCTAACAAACATGCAGCCACCGCTAAGATTCGAACCTGCAGCATATGATACCAAAGGCCAGAAATCTGACCAATTGGATATCAAGCCGCCAAATGTCAGTGAGAGATTAAACGACATTTGCATAAAATAACGTATCTAAACCGCCTGATTTTTAAGAAAAAAACTTTATAAGTTAAATAAACAACACATTAATTCATCAATAATTATAAAAGCCACAAATAATTAAAATTAAACACTAGTTTACATTTTTATAAGGAAACTTAATAATTTATAAGGAAAAAAAATTATAAAATAAAATACGACTTATTGTTAGTTCAGAAACAATGCATCTTTACAAATAATGTTTTTCATTTCGTAGATAAAAGGCATTAAATCTAGAGAAAAGAAACCGTTACTTCAAATGAACCGTAAAATGATCCTCATGCAAAGTTAATCGACTGGCTAGACAAGAAGCCTTTTAAAAGTGAATTATCAATACAAGAAACCTTACAGTCCTAAGAAGATTGTAGATTAAGAAATTAATTAATACCATAAAAGTGTTCGAAAGTAAATAAATTAAACCTAGTCGTTTCGCTATGTTGCAAGAAAAAATTGTGCAGCATTCTCTTGAAAGAATTACTCGTATATGGTTTAAATTTTCTACTTTAATTTAAATAAATATTTTAGAAGAATGTAAAAAGTTATTTACAACAAATTTTTATTAGAATTATAATAATTAGCAAATCTTAGAATTTTTATTATATTTAGCAATGCTTTACTTTTATAATTTATTACTAAACTGGATATTTTCTTTATAGCGCATATTATTATAGAAGTAATATTATTATGATAGAAGTAATATTTATTATTCTATTTAAAAATTAATTTTGGCATGAATAAATTAAGCTTTAAATTGTTAATTAAAATTACTTAAAAATTTTATAATCAGTTTTAATCTTGGCACTTTTGATGCTTATGCAAAAGTAATATTCTTCCTTAATTTTTGAGAATTGAAATTTACATATTTTAATAAAAATTAAAATTTTGAGAAAATAAAATTTTTAAATCAATTGAATTTTTATTTACTAAGAATATTTGTCTTACTTTTATTATAAATAAATTTTTTTGCAACTGTTTTTAGAAAATTAATCAGTAAGGCACATAAATTATTTTTTGGTTTTAATTAAATTTTTCTAGAGTTAATTATTTAAAAGAAAAGAAAAACAAAAATATAGTACGAATGGCACCAACTTTGGCAGCCAAAATTTCATTGTTAATTATACTAATGCAATTAAAAAAGAATAGATTCTTCCAATTTTTTATCGTTAAATTACCTGGATGAAGCTCTTCTACACACGTTACTATTTTGAGGACAGGGGGGCTTGTAACCAACCTACGCTATTTTGATCTGATCAATTAGACCGGGACCTACGGTTTAAAGTGGATGAACTACTACAACAATGGCACCGAATCGAACCCGAAATTAGATGGCCAGAGGCCCGATTTTCCAATTTTTATCGCTAAATTTGTATTTTGGCTGTAACCTGCTAGATATGAATATTATTATTATTTGAGAACTTTGCTTTGTAGTCTTTCTCACTATATGGTCATTTGTAGCACATTTTAGTGCTAATTAGACAGATACCTACATTTTAACGTGGATTCGAACCACTCACAAGCATCCATGCCACCGCCAGGATTCTATTCTGAAGCCTGTAGTACCAAAGGCTAGACCGATATCCAATAACACATCAGGTAACAACTATTTGAGAAACAATATTTAATCAAAGATTCATTTCAGAATAATTGACACGCGGTGCCAATCTAAGAATATTTATTCTTTATTTAAGGGAATTAATAGCGTGCATAGCATCTAATGTTTGTGCATATTAGTGTTGCAAATAGATAATACAATGTATTATTTTAGCAGAGACAGAATTACGTTTCAACATGAAGAAAAATGACTTAAAAGTATTTATTATTATTATAGATTCTAGAGCCCTTAAATGAAATTTAAATTCAATTATACTTTCATAACAAGATCAGTGAAAAAAAAAATTGATATACAAACCCAAGCATTTCAAATGGTTGGATAAATTTACAATATCCAAAACGTTTCGAAAACTGAAATTGTTTCAGAGATAATTGGATATTCAAATGTAGAATGCCTAGTGAAAGTCTTAAGTTAAAAACAAAATGTTATTATTTCATTAGCTTTTCGATAAGTTTAACGGACGAATACATTCTTTGCAATTAAATTAAAGATTTCTGTATAACATTGCATGAATATGTGATGTTAAATTAAAGAGAAAATTAACCCGAATAAGCAATATGAATGTTACGAATGAATTAGTTTCAATTTGCATTGAATTAATTTAAAACTTCAGTAATTATTAGTAATTAATTTTTTCTCTGAAAGAATTAACAATGCAAAATACTTTTTAATAATAATATAATTTCTAATAATGCATGTGCATCATGTATAAAGAAATTTCAATTAATTTAAATGTATTTATTTTAATTAATATTTTCAAAAGCAGCCTGATTTCTTCTTTGATAAATGTATGTGTGACAAAACCATTAACAGAAATAAAAAAAGAAACAATAAAAAAAACAATGCTCCAATAATTCTTGAACAGTTATTTCAAATTGCAGGTATTTTGACCTAAAAAAAGGAAGATTTATGTTTGTTCCCATTATTCCCATTTGTACAAAATTCAGAACTATACACTATACCACGATTTTCTACTTTAGTTTGGAACAAAATATTGGGTTGGTGCATAATTATCAGGCGTTTCTTCGACGTGCAATATTTCAATAAAAATTTACAATACTTTATAAATTTATGAATGAAAATATCCTTCTATTTTTAAGTTAAAAAAACGCCTGTCGATAATCATACTCATACTCATATTCGTCATATTATGCACTGGGGATGAATCATGGCAAGAAGGTCTGCGTTTCGTCAGATGTTTCACCAAAAGGAATAACGAAGGACGTGCACTGTAAGAAGGCAATGTGGTGTGTTGGTGGGACAGAAGTGGAATCATCCATTGGGAAATCATCTTAAACGAGATTTGTTATTGGCGGAACGGCGACGATGACCTTCAACAGTGGCGGATTCCAAACAAAAACAGCAAGCGGCAATTCAGCGTCAACAGCTATGACTATCTGGCTCAATTCGACCGCCTTTACGCTGCAATCGAGACGAAAAGAACGCACAAAAAGACTATTTATTAGAACGCCAGATAATATCGTTTAAAAACGCCTGATAATTATGCATCAACCCAATATTCAATGGATGATATTTGTAGGCAACTTTCTGTATCCCTCCAACAATTTTCTATGCTATCTAACTGGCCGCTGGTGTCTAATTTTGAAATAA
The DNA here is from genome assembly GCA_021605075.1 of Caerostris darwini. Taxonomy (NCBI): domain Eukaryota; kingdom Metazoa; phylum Arthropoda; class Arachnida; order Araneae; family Araneidae; genus Caerostris; species Caerostris darwini. Next base: position 64,362 of record BPLQ01000215.1, read on the forward strand.
TATATAATTATAAAAAATATCTACATTGAATTGGAAACACAGAGGTTGTCTGATTAGCCAACAAGAGTCTAGAATTACTGGAAAGTTGTCAATTTTTGAAAATACAAGATTTGCTAATATTTTTATAAAAGTCTGGTGTTGTTTTAGTCTTTACGCTAAAACCTCTAATAATAATTATTATTACCAAGACAGAATACGTACCCAAATCACTCAATAAGCACTAAAAATACAGCAATAATCCATTCTTTCAACAATGAAATTTAAAAGAATCCGCTATAATCCTTATCACATATATACTAACAGGTACAAAAGCCTTCAGTAACTTACAAATAATGGGAGAGGGAAAAACATACACATGAAATAAATCAAATGCAATTTCAAGGTTTTAAAATAAATAAAATATATTTTTATTATTATTTGAAAATTAGGCTAATAAATACTTCATATAATAAACATTATGTTAAAACAAATTAAATCTATAACGTATGAATCAGGTATCTGAATAAATATATATAATATTGCAATAAAAAAAATGCGAGTCCTAATATCTCAGAATAATGCTGCTTAGTGGTTATCTAACACAAAACCCTTTCCCAGTGAATATGCTACAACTGCTGGCTAAGTGGGGCTTTACAAACAAAAAAGTTTATTAAAGTAAAAGCCACTCACATAAATAAATGAAATGCAAATTTAAAACAAAAATCATAAAATAAAAATTTTGTAATGTAAGCGAAAATTTGCAAGTTTTATTCCCAATATCAGTCTGCAATAAAAATAAATGAGGTAATAATAAATATTCATAACAATAAATATTAACAAAAGTAAATAATTTGATTTCAACAATATTTTATCATAAATTTCATTGAAATTACAAATTATTCTGTAACATTTTAGCCTTAGAAATAATATTATTCAAATGCATCAAAGTCAAATATTACACTAAACATTCCTTTTTCATTAAAAATATTTTTATATTGACGAAATGGTGAAGAATAAAAAATAGAAATGTATTTAATTAAGTAATTATTTTTTTTAAAAAAATATTATGATTTATTGATACATATTCAGATAATAAATAAATCAATATAATAATCATATTAAAATTATTATGATTATTATGATTGTGATTTATAAATTTTTTCTTTATATGTAAATGATGTTTTTACTAATATAATCATTACATCGTTACAAAAATTGTAAGATTTAAATATTTGTAACAAGAAAATTCAAAATTTCTAAATTTTGAACTGTTATAAATGTATTGAAATGTAATGCATACATAAATAACACGAAACAAGAAAATTTAAAATTAATTTGAACGAATAACCATAATGCATAATAACATAAAACTAATTTAATAAAAGGAAAATAATTATTTTTAAGATTTTAATCAAAAGTACGCTTTTCAGTATACTAGAAATATTTTTCAAAAACAAAGTATAATAGTATTTTTTTCATATGAGTATCGCAATTAATATTTTCATATAGCTTTTAAAATGTCTGCTTAACATAACCGACTACCTTCAGGGCCAAATTTTTAAATAATGTTTTGAGAAAATTCTTTTGATGCTATTGTTAAATTAGGTTATAAAACATTGACAAAATGAGGCTATTTGTAAAAATTAGATTATAAAGCATTGACATACTGATGTTATTAGAAGAAATTACCTTATGTAACATTGAAAAACTGATGATATTAGTAAAGATTAGATTAATAAAACATTGACACTCTGATGCCATCGCTAAATTAGGTTACAGAAATTTTTATATATACATAATAATTTTTAACATTTGGTAAAAAAATTTAAAAAGTTAAGTGTATTTTTTTAGTCCTAACTAAAAGAATATACAAAACATATCACATTTACTTGCATAAATGTAGACATATATTCATTATCACATATATTCATGCACTGAATTAAAATAATGATACCCTACAAAATTAGTTATTTTACAGTCAATGGAGCCATTCAGACAAAAAATACCGGAAAAAATTAATGGTTTTTAACAAATTTTGCCAATAACTCATTTTTATATTAGCATTTTGAAAAAAGTTTAGTTTAATGCATACAAAATCATTAAAAACATATAGTTAAAAGTTCATTAGATTCTGAAACTTTTTGACTGTCATCATATGGTGGTATAGCAACTAATAAAATTTTTCTGAAAGTCGATTTAAAATTTTGAATGAATGAGTCAAGTGTCTCAATAGTTTGTGATGAAACATCTATACCTCGACTTATTAGAATTATTTTATTTTAAATATCAGACTTTCAGTTTTTGAAAACACTTTTAAATTTGTTTTAAAGTCATTAGAAATTTAAAACTGTTTTCAAAAGCTAAAGTTCTGATCTTTAAGTAAAAATAATAAATACATTTTTAAAAATTCGATTTTTCACAATTGTTGTGATTTGAACATGGTCGGTTATTTTAACAGAATAAAATTACTTCAAACTATGGTTTGATGAGAATTTTTAAAGACTCATAACAAAATTATCAAGAAAAGTAGGCTTTTGAAATTACCGATTAAAAAAACAAGGAGTAAATTTGGATTTCTTTATATAATTTCAGCTATATAAGGTATTAAAAGTACTTTTAAAAAATAAAAAATAAAATTACCTTTATTTAATAAGTGTATCGCATTTAATGTTTTTATATAGATCTTAAAATATCTACTTAATAAACCTGTTTAGGACAATAGTTTTGGTGGGAAATGTTTAAGAAATAACAAAATTACAAATAAATTACAAGTAAAGCTTTTGTAATAGCCGAAATAATCACATTCTTTACTTCTATTTCCAAATAAACTACGTCTAATGTTTCTTTAGAAAGTTTAATTGTTCTATTTTTACTTTACAGACGTTATAAAGGCAAAACTTCGGTTGGTGTCTTTTGAAATTTTAATTAGGCCTATATCTCTTTTGTCTAAAACAAATTCGCTTTTTTTACTATGCATGAAATCTGATTGTTGTTGATAAAGTTTAAGCTCTTTAAAACTCTAGTTATTCTAGAAAATATTAGAAAATTTTTGTTTTTTAAACAAAATATGTGATAATTGAGGCTTGTAATAGAAAATCTCTTCGAAATGTTCTTCATATTTCTTTTGAATTGAATGGAAGCGTTAATAAAATGCAATTATGTGATTTTTATTTCCATTCAAAGAGGGGAAAGTGCACATAATATAAAATGGAATTTTTATTTTTATTTTTATAAAGATACAACTTTAAATTTTTCTATAAATTCTCTTCTGATTGTGAAATATTAATCCTCTAACAACTCCTCGAACAATAAAATTTATTCATAGTAAATACAAAAAATCATTCAATTTTTTTTACTGCTGTATTGATTAAAGTTCTTATATATCCTTTTATGTCGATTTCTTTTTTGTGACAAATAGGATGGCATTAAAATAAAATCCATCCGACTCTGAATTCCCATGTTATGAAATCCCATTGTTAGCCAAAGTGAAGTAAATTAATTTATGAGCTCATCATCATCATCAACATCATTATTATCATTGACGCACTAGCCCCATTGTAGAAATTTGCTTACAGACAGATTTCGAGATGAGATGTTTCCTTTTACAGGGTAGATTTGTCAGTCTACGCCCAACGCTCTACAGCCATGTTAGACCGGGACCTACGGTTTAAAGTAGATTCCACAACACTATAAATATCCATAGCACTTCCGGGACTCGAACCAGAAACTTGTGACCCCAATAGCCAGAGCGCTAGTTAATCGTCCATTAGAACCCAATTTATGAACTATATTTTAAAATTTCCTTTAAAACATTACCAAAATGTTAAAGAAAAAGAAATATTCCTATTCGGTTTAATGCTATTATTTTTTGTAGAAAAATAGTGACAGATTACAGGTATCACAAACTTTTGTATAAACTGGTGAATAAGAAATAAGCAGTTGTTTAGAAAATAAACTATTTCTTCCTTGATTCATAAAAATATGCTTAAATGTTGTAAATGTCACAATCTCAACCATATTTATAGAAAGTTTTTAATATTTTTCATAAAATAGCACGCTATAAGCATTTTCAATTTTATTTTAAAGCATGTTAGTATTCATCTGCAATTCCTTTTAAATATAGAGTTCAAAACACCTACTAAATTTTTGAAAAGGTGACTTTAACTAGCACGGTGCGATATTCAAAAGAACAGAAATTGAATAAGAAAGAGTTAACGTTTGCAGAAAAGTGATCATAAATAAAGTAAAATTATTTTCAAAAAAAGCAAAAAATCATATTCTACTTTAATGCTATCCCAAAACATTTTGTGTATACTGGTGTATAAGAAATAAGCAGTGGTTTAGAAAATAAATTATTTCTTGCTTGATTCATAAACATATGTTCAGATTATGTAAATGTCACAATCTCAAACCCCATTCATGGAACGTTTTAATATTTTTCCTAAAATAGCACACTATAAATATTTTCCGTTTAGTTTTAAGGCATTTTAATATTCATCTGCAATTCCTTTTAAATTTAGAGTTCAAAACACCTAGTTAATTTTAGAAATGTTAACTTTAACTAGCACTGTACGATATTCAAAAGAGAAGTAATTGTATAATAAAGATTTAACGTTAG
>BPLQ01000216.1:0-24126 GCA_021605075.1 Caerostris darwini
TAAGTTTGTAAATTACATGAGAGATAATAATAAAATACATCATTACTGTGATATATATCAATATGCTAAATGAAACATGTTGTGATTGGTACTAATCTTATAAAATATGTGGCACGGATAATAAATAAAAAAAGTCGAGAACACTTATTTGGACATTTCTTCTCAACACCATATATAGTACTTGTAGCAATAATTAATCAAACATAACACACAACATTTACAAAGAAACAAATTTCAAATAATAAAAATCTTTGATTACGAAAATAAAATATACAATAAAAATTATCATATTTTCTATCAAATTAAAGCTTAGTAGCATAAGGCATGTCAGTATTTTCCATAACAATCAGTGACCGTATGAACTATACTTTGGTGCAATCTAATATATATAAATTAATAGACCCAATGAGCCGAACGCGTTGATCTTAACCAATACATTTTTATGTTTGTTTATTAGTCATATGCGTAAAATTTCTACTTATTTTCGATTCAGTGTTTTAGTAATTACTGTTTTTAGAATAGTATAATTTCAATTTTGCAACAATTTAAATGTAGGCCCCTCTTGATCTTGAGGCCCTAGGCTGAAGCCTAGTTAGCCTATAGAAAAATCCGGCCCTGCCTCTGAACTTTCCGCGTTAAACACCGAAGATTCCTCTCTCTGGAATACAGCAAAACGCTTTAAAAATAAAAGACCTAATATTGCGGTCTTACACTCAAATGATCCTCCTACTAACACTGCTTATACTAATTCTCAAAAAGCTGAAATGCTTGCTAATTCCTACAAAAATCAATTTTCTGAGAATAATCTCTCTGATCCTGACACTGAAACCTCTGTTTTAATTACTCTCTCTTATCAAATTCGCCTCGACCGACCTCTTATTACTCCACCAAATCCTCTGAAAATTATTAACTATATTAAAAATACTAAAATAAAAAAAGTACCGGGCACTGACACCATCACTAATAAAATAATGAAAAATTTTCCAACTTCCCCTATCCTTCTACTCACACACATAATTAATGGCATCTTCCGCCTTGCATACTTCCCCTCCAAGTGGAAATCGGCTAGAATTCTCCCAATTATAAAACCCAGTAAAGACCCTACTAACCCTACAAACTACCGACCTATCTCTCTCCTTATCAGCAAACTCACTGAAAAAATCATCTTAAATAAATATTTAGAATGCACTGAAATTAACAACATTATGAATCGCTCTTTCGCCTTCGCCCAGTGCGGACGTGTTTTTCTTTTCTCCTGATTTCGTTTGGTTTCTGCCAATTGCTACGTGTATGAAGGACGACGCTGCCTTTGTAAGATAGCTTAGTTCAATAGTAACGTAGTCTTTTTGCATCCTTGTTTGCTTTTATAAAGTATAACAGAAAATAGTATTTTTCAATGCTACCCGTCTGTCCTCGTCTTTTGACACTGGTATTTTTTAATTCAGGACTTGGATGGATTTTTTTTCTTTTTCTCTCTGATCTCGCATAATTAATGTACGGCAAGGATTTCTAGGACTTTTTTAAAGTTCAGGAAATCATTACCTTAACAGCTAGTTGTGCTTCATTTTTCCTAATCATGTCTCAACTTTCTCTTGATTGGATTACCTCCGAATCTTTTGATATCAAAGCAATTGATCCTTCAACGATAGATACTTCTCAGTTTGATTATGAAAATTTGATCACATGGATAAGAACACTATCTGAAAATTCTGAACTACAGAATATTTTTTCCTTTTTTGATACGCTCTCCGTGCATTTTTTCAATGAGCGCACACCAGATTCAATCCAACAAGCCTACCGTTTAAAGGACCTGGTTTTTGCCGCTCAGAATACCATGGTAGTACACTTGTCGGGAGAGTTACAAGCGCTAACGGATCATTACAAAAAAGAAATGAATGCTATGTCTCAAATGCTTCAGGATTTAAAATCCCGATTGCCTCCTCCTGAATCAGTTGCTCCAATTAATAAGAAAACGAAACGCACCAAACCTCTGACTTCTTCAAATACGAAAAACACTAAATCTTCCAGCAATGATATTGTACTTAGCAATAAATTCTCTGCTCTTGATAATGGAACTGACATTGACACCCCAGCAACAACTGTAAATGATCATGCCAATGAAATTGAAATAACAAAAGCCATCAATGACATGCAAGTTGATGATGAGTTCCCATCACTTAATGACTCTACGAAGATAAACGATTCTAAAAAGCGCCCTTACATTCCTCCCATAGTAGTCGATAAAGTAAACGACGGCAAAAAACTTATGGGTGAACTCAATGAAAGTCACAGCTAGAGTTGTCGGTGATAAGTTAAAAATTTTTCCCCCATCTGCAGAAGCTCACAGATTGATAAGATCGGAAATCACTGACAATCGAAAATTTCAAGCTCACACTTTCCTGCTGCCGCAGGACAAGCAACTTAAGATTGTTATTCGAGGTCTACCGCATGATTACCCCACAGAAGATCTCATCGAAGACCTTAGAAATGAATCATTTCATGTGGAATACGTTACCCAACTGAAACACAGGGGTGGTAAAGGTAACATGCCCCTCTTTCTGGCTGTTTTGCCAAAAACTGACCAATCAAAAAATCTCTTCAACCTCGAATTTCTAAATTTCTTTAAAATTAAATGCGAACCTTTACGAAAGAAACCTGGTCCTGCGCAATGCTTCAATTGACAAAACAATTCTTTCACCATTCCACGTTTTGCTCAAGAAACCGAGTCTGTGTGAAATGTGCAGGCTCACATAAATCTGGAAACTGTCCAAAACCAAAGGACTCTCCTGCCTGCTGCGCCTTGTGTAAGGGTGACCACACTACGAATTATTCGGGTTGCCCGAGGAACCCTGCCAATTTCGTACCTGCTCCTCCTCCCAAATTTAATGTTTGGGAAGAAAGATTAAAACATCCGAAACTCAGGATCACCCTTCAACACCCAACATCTGTGAACAATATCCGACCCTCTACAAGTGCTACAGAGACACCTAAACTAATCACCTCTCCTTTAGAAAATAATCAGTCTACTTCAAATACCCTATTATCTAATAATCAAGATATCCTGGTAATCAAAACCTTACTTCAGGATTTTATGTCAAAATTTTCTACAGCTCTGGAAGCCTTAACTGCTCAAAAATCATCCAAGAGCAGCATTCAATAATCAGCTTTCCGGCAATAACTTAATTTGCATCAGTTGGAATGCAAATGGAATTAAAAACAAAATTAACGAATTCCAGGAGTTCATTTACGAATATAGTCCTCACATAATAGCAATACAAGAAACTCATTTAAGACCTAGTGACAAAATAAACCTCCGTAATTATACCACTTACCGATCAGACCGTCTAACTCATCAAGGCGGAGGCACTGCAATATCCATCAGAAAAAATATCACTCATCATGAAATCTTTTTTCATTCTACCTCCTTTGAAAATACATCAATAGTTGTCACTCATCATAATCATAGCATCACCATTTCAAGCATTTATCGACCCCCAATTGGTAGTCTTTCGACCTCGGAATTGGATAATATTTTAAATTCCAACAATAAAGTCATACTTCTTGGCGATTTTAACGCAAAACATACTCTTTGGAACGCTGGCAGAGGCAATTCCAACGGAGTTATTTTATGTAATTGGTCAAATCTAAATAGCTTAAACTTAATAGCTCCCCCTCACCCTACACATTTTTCTCACTCTCACTCAATCAATAGCACTTTAGATATTGCAATAACAAAAAATTTCAACACTGGCAATGCTACTTTTATAAATGACCTCTCCAGCGATCATAATCCATTTTTATTTCACTTCAATAGCAATTATTTTCTTCCACCCCAATTCCGTTGTCTCACAACTACCAACTGGTCCAAATTTCACGACAACTTAGACTCAATAATCAAAGGTAATCCCATTATTAATAATAGTAACGACATCGATTCGGCACTTGATCAATTCAATTCATCTGTTATCTCGTCAATAAACTTTTCAAGTTCTTCTCGTGAAATTAAAACCGAGCATCATAAATTACCAGTAGAGATAAGGAGGCTCATCGCAATTAAAAACAGCATTAGAAAATTATGGCAAGAAACCAGATACCCTCCATATAAAAATAGTCTAAATATTCTTCAAAACAAAATAAAAAAAAAATCAAAATCTTAAAAAATAAAAGGTGGCAAAAGTTCTTAATTGGCCTCAATCCTGAAGATAATACGCTCTATTACATGAATAAATATTTTACTAAAAAAATACAAAAAACTCCTCCTCTACTGGGAAACAATGGCATTGTTTTCACCCCTGCTGAAAAGGCCAACTTTTTCGCCAATCACCTAGAAAATTCTTTTCAAGAAAACGTTGAACCTTATGACAATTCTCACATCGAAATGGTTGAAGACAGTATTGCTCAATTTTTTGATAACACTACCTCTGTTCCTATACCCCCACTCTTAAGTCCGAGAGATGTCAAATCTGTCATCTGCAAATTAAACATCCGGAAATCAAATGGGCCAGAGAATATTCCAAATAAAGCTCTCCAGTGCCTCCCCACTAAAGCCATCACTAATATCACTAAAATTTTCAATAAATGCCTGATTTACCATCATTTCCCATCATGCTGGAAACACGCAATAATAAAAATGATTCCGAAACCTGGTAAAGACCATAAATTCCCGCAGCATTTTCGCACTATTAGCCTCCTAAGTTGTGTTGCAAAAATGTTTGAAAAACTACTCTACAATAGAATTTATTTTTTCTGTGTTGACAACAATGTCTTTCCTCCGGAACAATTTGGGTTTCGCGCACAACAAACACTCAACAACCCATCAACTTCTCAGAGTTACCAATATCATTACTGAGAGTATGAATAATAAACTTATTACCGGAGGTGTCTTCCTTGATGTGGCAAAAGATTTGACCGATTGTGGCACGATGGTCTACTTCATAAATTGATTAAACTTAAATTTCCTCCCTATATCATTTACATAATTCAGGATTATTTAAGCAATAGAACTTTCCAAGTAAAAGCAGATGGTGACCTCTCCCACGTCGGTCAAATTAAGGCTGGTTCCCCTCAGGGAAGCGTTTTGAGCCCCATACTATATAACATCTACACCCACGATTTCCCTCAAGTGAATTATGTAAGCTCCTGTCTTTTTGCAGATGACTTTGCTGCACTTGTGCAGGATTCAACTCTCAGATTTGTAACGAGAACCTTGCAAATTTTCCTTGAAGCGCTTGAAATCTGGCTCACAAAATGGAGAATTGCTGTCAACACAGATAAAAGTCAAGCAATAATATTCAGAAAAGGAAATACACCAAACCCCAGTGATAACATTTATCTATTTGACCAACCAATTGAATGGGTAAACGAAGTTAAATATTTAGGTCTCATCATTGATAAAAAATTAATTTTCAATAGCCATATCACTTACATCAAAAATAAATGCTGGAATAAAATTCATCTCAGTCTCCCTTTAATTTGTAAATATTCAGCCCTATCACTTCAAAATAAAGTTCTACTTTACAAGCAGGTCATCCGCCTACTACTTATGCTGCACCTATTTGGGGACTTGCTTGTAAAACTAATAAATACAAAATTCAAGTACTACAAAACAAAATTCTTCGAATAATCACTGGGGCCCCCTGGATTATCAGAAACGACGTTATTCATATTGATCTCAGAATTGCTACAATACATTACTGATCTCTCCAGAAACTTCTTCCTTGGCTTGAGAAACCATAATAATAACCTAATCAAAGCACAACTATTTTTTGCACACAACGAAGGAAAACATAAATATCCTTTTTCAACTACAAAATGGTCAGCAGACCTGCGCCCACCATAAAGATATATTTTCTTTCTTAGAACTCCTGCATTTCCCACGTTTTCGTAAACATTTTTCCTTTATTCATATTTGTTCACACGCTCATGTGTCTGTTCATCTATTCATTACCGATGGTAGTTTTACATTACAATTCATTACGGGTCTTATATCATTCCTTTTTATTATTTTATTGTTCCTTCTCCCCATTTTTTTTCTTTTTTTCTGGGAATTCTCGTTTTGCTATTCGTTCCTACTCAACGTTCTCACGTTCAATCCCCTCTCCCGGATATCATTTTATCTATTGTATTTGGATTTTTCTTCGGTTCTTTATAATCTTTCAATTTACATATTTTTATTATCCATCCTTCATTTACATAATATTTTTAATTGCTGTTTCTGACATCCTACTTTTAATTTGATTTTGAGTAGATGTGCGCTTCGCGCACAGGTACTCGACCTGCATTCAATCTAAGTAACAACATTATGCCACTCCATCAATTTGGCTTTAAAAAAGAGTTATCTACAACTCACCAGCTCCTACGAATTACTGAAATGATCATGCAAGGATACTCTATCAAAAGTTCCTCGGGAATTATCTTCTTCGATATTGCCAAAGCCTTTAACAGGGTTTGGATCCATGGTCTTATCTACAAACTTATTCACTACGATTATCCTCCTCATCTAATTAAACTAATCCACTCTTTCCTTACTAATCAAGGAATTCCGCTCCTGATTGAGAGAATGCTAGAAACATTCTCTCCCACTCGTACTCGGAAATTACGTGAAGTGAGATAGTGAATAATTTTAATGAAATGAGCCGAGAATTCAAGTCGCATGAGATTGAATATTAAACCATTTTGCCAAATTTTATCAAAGACTTTACTACGTCCAGAAATAATATTCCCCTAGATTTTCGATTGATAAAGCCGTCATGGATCAACTCATTAACACGTAGGAGCTGATGTGAAGTACTGAGCTGCTTCCTGAATCCAAACTGTTCTGGAATGGTGATATCTTTTTCTAGACAGTACTGATCAAGGCGTTTCAGAATCGAGTATTCGAATATTTTACTCACACTACTAAGTAGTGAGATTGGACGGTAATTTTGAGCATATTATTACGGTGGTTAGGTTATTATTAGGTTTTTGGAAGATGAATTCTACGGCGGTTTTACAACTCTGTGAGAAATAGCCTTTCTTGATTGAGAAATTAATGAGGTAAGTTATTAACAAAATATAAAAATATGAAACAGATTTTAACATGCGATTGCTAATGCGATCTTCATCAGAAGTTTTGTTCAGTTTTATTCAATTCCTTCTATTAGCTCACACTCTCCCTATATATATATCTTGTTCAAATGTTCAGTCGTTAATAAAGTACTTTTTATTCATCCATTCAAATTCAAATACATTTTTTTAACTTGTAGTGGATTACACTGGATGTTAATACACTTTTTTTCAAATATTAATTCAGTAATTAAATTAAATTAATTAATTATATTATTTTAGATTTAAGTTGCATGTATCTACCAATAGATGGCGCTAGATAAAATAAAAAATGAATGAAAATTATTTATAAAGGGCTTTCTGCAATATAGGGGAAAAAAAGTAGGAATTGATTTAAAAAGTTTTTTTCTATATTACTTGTTTTCCTAATATACTCACAGACTTCCACTGGGCTAATATTGATAACAGAATTTACACGTGGTTGTTGTAGGAAGTCAGTGACTGCAATGTTGGTGCGTCAGAAGAAAACAGGATCTCCGGCGTCGTGATTTGGTTCAAATTGAAGTTGTAGGTTATCAGCCAAAAGCTCGACCTTCTCCTCCGGTACATAAGCAGAAGTTCCGTCAGAGCGAAGAATGTCAGTAAATGATTTGCGTAAAAGAAACGTTCATTTAAAAGTGTGTTTGACTCAGTGTGTTTGGCTCGATGCGAGGCCAGATTTTCCTATAGGCAAACTAGGCTTCAGCCTAGGGCCTCAAGATCAAGAGGGGTGTGCATTCAAATTGTTAGCGAAATTAGAATTACACTATTCTAAAAACAGTAACACTATAACACTGATTCAAAAATAAGGAGAAATTCTACACATATGAATAATAAATAAACATAATGAGTAATTTACAGACTTAAAAATGGGAGGTGAAGGGGCCTCATAAGTGGAATAGCCTAGGTCCTCTTTTCATCTAAATCCGGTCCTGCCTCTATGGAATGTTCCCATCGTTGCTGCGAGAAACTCTTGATCTTTTGCCTGACAATTGCAACTTGGCGGTAATAACTACTCCTAGCTGCAGGATCTCTCAATCTTTGCCAAAAACGTCGGGGCCTGTTTCTTTCTTTAATTTCTACTTTAATCTCATGAGGAAATCTAACCGGTGGATGTTTAAACTTAAGTTTGGAGACTTCCTTTAGTCAGTGAAACTATGAGTTCCATTTCTTGAATGAGACGGTCAGCATCTGCTGTTTGGTTTAAATGTAAAATTGGAAGGGGCTTAGTGCTTAGCAAGTAGCTAAAGCCCTCCCAATTGATCTGCAGTTTATTTGGACCTTTCAGTGAATCTATGCTGGTTTCTGAGGTAAACAAAACAGGGAGGTGGTCAGAATAAAGATCGTTTATAACATCGACTAAATAATTAAATGGAATATATTTTAAAATTCCAAGGTCTAAAATGTTTCCTCCTGCAGCCGTACCTCTTTCAACATTTGTAATTCAGAACTAACCAAGTTCACTATCTGGCATTAAATATCACAATTTATTCCAAAATGCTATTATATTAATGAAAGAATTCATTTCTCTTTTCACTGATATAAAAAAATTTCCAAATTAAATCAATCAAATTAACTCTACTAACAATAAAGCTGACAAGCTACAAATATTTGCCAACTGTATGTGCTCCAAACTATCTAACAATGCTACATAGTGACTAAGTTCGAAACGTTTTCGTCTTCCCCCAGGCTCTGGTCTTCTATCGCTCACTTGCAACTGACCTTGCACGATTCGCAGATTTTCCTCGTCATTACCATTTCATCCTCTCTTAACAGACTGCTCTGAAACGTTTTTGTAATTTTCAACTTGTACTCTTTTTTGAATTAGATTAACCTATTGAAAGTATTTTTATTATTTTAGTTCTCTTTCAAACTACGTTCAGTTTGTAATTCTTCAAAATCCTCTTTTTACTTTATTATTTTAATTATTAAATTATAATTATTAAATACTTTATTGAGAAAAATACTTCTATTCTCCATATATTATTATCTCTATATTAAGTGATTATTTTTAATGCAATGGGCTTAAAGCTAAAGTAACTGCCCTTTCATATGCAAAGACGGAGTTAACGGTTACCTAGCAACCAAGGAACTCCGTCAACCTACAAATCGTCGTTTGCTCCGCTTTGAAACCGTTACTGTTTGATCTACCGAAATTCCATCTGGTTTTTTTAAATCACCAGCTAAAATCACATTAGGTCCACATTTAAGTATCCTGTCAATATCCTCCACTATGTAACCACCTGGATTGTGAGGTGAAATGTATGTCGAACCCATGGTGATCGGCGGCCAGTCTTTCAGATTAATTTGAATCATGACTGCCTCGGCACTATTAATGTGCGGAGTAGGCAGCTCATAGTGACTAATACTACTTTTTACATAAATGCAAGTGCCTCCGTTTACCTGGGAAGAATTTTGATTGATTCTATCAAATCGATAGAATTCAGAAATTTGCAATCAGTGGGGTTTCTCCAGGGCGTAGTTTCGTTTCCTGGACCAAAAACACATCAAGATTTTGTTCGAGAACAAATTCTCTTACCTCTTGTATTTTAGAATGCAATCTATTTGCATTCCAGATATCAATTTTAAGAAGCTGCAAGTTGGAGCTGAATTTTAAAATTGATTGCTGTACTCTATTCTGACATATGCATTAAAAATGCATAATGTCCGGTCATGGCTATCATTTAGTTGCGGCAAACATTGGGTGAAAGCTTCAACAAGAGATGGCGGCGCCATCCCATGTTAAGAAACTTTAGAAGATGTCCGAGCAGCTTAACTGAGGTTCACTAGATGAGGTGCTTGTCTGCTGAAACTGTGGAATTAGATGTGCCTGAGGCAGTTTGGGTTTCGGCATGTATGCGGAGCTTTGCAGGGGGACAGTCGAAACGTTATTTTAGCAGGCTATCAGCTGGGGACGGGAAGAAGAAACTTGACTTCTATGCAGAACGTCATCTGTTTTGGTCCAGCAGCAGGGCCGGATTTAGATGAAAAGAGGCCCTAGGCCACTTATGAGGCACTTTCACCTCCGATTTTTAAGTTTGTAAATTACTTATTATGTTTGTTTACCATTCATATGTGTAGAATTTCTTCTTATTTTTGATTTAGTGTTTATTGTTTTCAGAATACTGCAATTCTAATTTTGCTAACAATTTTAATGGAGGCCCCTCATGATCTTGAGGACCTAGGCTGTAGCCTAGTTAGCCTGTAGAAAAATCCCGCCCTGTCCAGGAGTCATTCTTGCACAGGAAAATTCATTTTTTTTGCTACTGAACTTGGTTTTTGCTGAGGCTTTCTTGCTTCCTAGGCAAAGCGAACATCCTCTCCAATTGGCAGCTAAATCTCCCCCACAATTTACACATGTGGCAGGTAGATCGTAGGGTCGGTCGCAGTGTTGAGCTTTGTGCGGCTCTGCACATCCCACACATTTGGTCGGGAGCCTACAAGCCTCAGAAGAATGAAAAAAAACCTGACAATTCCTGCATTTTGCATAACAGAAGACACATGCTGTCACTTTTCCGCTATCAGGCTGATGATGGCACTGCACATGCTCTCATTAGTACTGGGTTACAATCTGGGTCATTTATCAGGTAGCTAAAAGAGTGTTTTTGCATAGCGTCCACTATCCCTTTCGATAAATTCATAACGGCTGCAATGCTAGATCTCGTAAGCCATTTCTCTTATCATTTACTTTCAAAGGAACAATCAAGATAGAGGTGTATGGAGGCTAACTCTGCCAAAATGCCTCAATAATGTCAAACTGTCTGTATTAGATCTCGAATGTGAGGAACTGGTTGATAATATATATGTGCAAATATTCAGTTCTCGTTAGGAATATCTTTTTGATTATATGTTTGTAATACAAAAAATTACAAAATGTATCTCTTATGTGTTTGTGCTCCACTTCTTAATTGCTATTCAACTTTGTATGACAATGACAGCTCCAAATTTTTGAGTAAATCTTCAAATAATCGCAAGATATTTAGAACGGTATTATTTTTTAAAACTTCTACTTGTACAATTGTAATAATAAAAGTTTAATTCAATTTGCCTCACAATATAGTTCTTAAAATTATATAGATTGTATGTAAATCATTGCTACTATTTTTTTATTCTTACAAGGTTTTTTCTTTCTTCTAAGAATTTGTAACATTATTTATTTAAGAACATATATATTATTTATTCCTTTAAGAATATGAATAAAATGTTAAAATAAATAAAGCATATAAAAATTATTTTTAATAAATGCAAAGAAAAAAGAATATTTCTATTTGCTGCTGCTTTATTATGATTAGCATTAATGTTATTTTTGTCTCAATTTAAATATCCACTTTTCTCTCTATCTAAAATATTTATTCATTTCCTATCCAGATATTGAGGAAATAAAAGCTTGATTCAACTTAATCCAAGTAAAGTTATTCCCAGAAAACATATAGTTTTACCTTTAGATGCATGTAATTATTTAAATAATGTACTTTTAAATAATAATGTAAATAGATGTATATAAATGTTTACTTATTAAAATTCTAATAATTAACTTATTTTTAATTTTGTAAAAATTCTCTGTCAAGCTTATGAAAATGAAAAATACTATACAGATATTTTCAAATTAACAATCTGTTTTTGTTAATATTTTAATTCTTTTTATTCCTATTTTTGCAATTCAAAAGGCTATTTAAAATTAATAATTGCACTTATTTTTAATCTATAATTTGTACTTATTAAGATGTTGCATGATTTTCGCATTAGATGCATGTAATACATATTTAGTAATGTCATAGGTTTGTTTTAATTATTAAAAGTATTGTAACTAGTTCTGCTATCATATTTTCATTTCGAAACTCATATTTAATGTAAAAATTGTGTTAAAATATTATTGCAAATATAATCTATAGGATTAAATTGTTTATCTAGTTGAGTAGTTCAAATTTGTAAATGCGGTAATTGTTTTTAAAATGCAATTTTTTTAAATTAAAATATAATATTAAAATAAAATTGATATTCTGATTTTATGAAACGAGATTATTATATGCAGGCATCTAGTGATTTCATTGGTAAGCTTTTACAGGATAATTGTAGAAAAATCAAAGCGACCTTAAAATACATTAAGAAAATGAACTAAAAATTCATTCTTTCTAAATTTCTTACGAAACATTTGCCCATTGAAGATTATACATAAATCAAATAAAAAAATATCTGTATATTTCAGATTTTACTTAAAAACTGTTGACCAAATTTGCTTTGATGATTAGAAACAAATGTGGCGTGAAAGTACACAACTGATTTTACACACGTTATTTCATTTTTTTCATGCCTACTTTTAAGAAGATATATTTATATTAATTTAAAATAAGCCGAAAAGAATGAATTTTTGTTACTTACGTATTAACGGTACCTTGGCGGTTCTTAAGTGTCGCCAATCTTTATTATTTGGAATAAAAATATTTTGAAGGCGTTTTGATTTTAAATGAAGTGTTTCATATATATTTTATTATTGGCGCAAGTGTCGCCAAGGTACCGTTAATACGTAAAATAAAACTACTTGCTATAAATAATTGTTTTAATTGTAAAAAAATCTTATATTTTATTAATTTTAGTTTTGATAATTCCTTTTTTACTTTCATGTTAATTAAAAGTACTATAAAAATATTTTTCATTTATTAACCTGCTTCTATTGATATTTTAACTTTGTATTTCTTATGATTATTTAAGATATAATTTTTTAATTGTGCATTTTACTATGAAGAAATTGGCATTTTCAATAATATCTGTGTAATATTATGAAATATTAAAAATAAACTATATATAAAAGATATAAATTTTGTGCCCTCATGCTTTAACAGGGTTATATTAGCACAGATTTATTTATCTGATTAGTACTTTTTTTATTTTGAGATAAATGATTTGTACAATTAAATAAGTGCTTAATAAATTTGTTTGTTTGTTTCGATTATTATTCTTTATTTAAGAAAACAACATGTAGCAAGAAATACATTTTTAATTATTTTCATCATTAATATTACTTATTATTTAAAGATTTCTCTCATTTTTTCATATTTGTTTGCCTTTTCTTTTTTTTTTTTTTTGCTTAAAACTTTCTTTTTCTTTTCTTGTAATTATTCTCTTTTTATCAGGTTTTTTTTTTAATGTTGTAAAAATTATTAATTTTTGTTATATAGAATGTTTCTATCATCTACAAATTAAAAGTTAAATAATAAAATATAAATGAATCATTACAATTTCTATTTTCTCTACATGCTTCATGTGAAATTATTAATTTATTTCATACATGTTTATAATAAATTGCAAGTATAAAAAAATTTACTATATTGTTCTGTAATAAATGTGTTTGTTTTGTTAGGACATTGTTCTTTATTTAAAGAAATGGCTTATTGTAGGAATCAATTTTTAATGTTTTCTTCTTTAATACGTATAAGTTTTCAAAAATTTTAGCTAATCTATTTATTCCCATTGGTCTTACTTGAGTTTTCCATTCCATTTCTTAAAGAATAAATCTTCTTTCCATGATTTTTCCCCCTTCTATAATGAGTTTTTATTTCTGTCAATATTTTTTTGTTATGAATAATAAGATTGCTATTTGTTTTGTATTATGTTTTTAGTAAGCAATTTAGTTGACAAATACTTTTTTGACATGATTTTCAGTGGTACATCTGTATCGAATTAGCTTATTATTTGGTTTAATCTACCATCTATGTCATGAAAATGAATTTATAAACAATGATTACATTCAGAAATAGATACGTATTTTTATTCTCAAAGGTCTGTTATGGGTTTATGATTTAGAACAAAACAATCAAAATGTGGAAAAAATATTATTTTTTAGTTGTTATTATCCTTACTCTAAAAGGGGAATGAATTCTCAAACACTTATTAACTGCACAAAACTTATTTTATACAGCTTAAAAATTAATATACATGAATACACAAATGTTTTTGAATTTAGAATATCATTCAGGAATATCATTAAATATTCTATTTTAAATATTTAGAATATCATTCAAATATTCTTTTCAGCAAATCAATCTTAATATTTATAAATCGATATACAATAAAAAAAGTCAAAGTTATTTGATTATAATCTGTTAGTTAGATACTCCAGCAGCATTGTAGGCAAAATTTATTAAGCTTTATGAATGGAAATTTATCAAACTTTAACAGATCGTAATGGGAATTTTAGATTAAATTAATTGTATTAATTAATTATTATTAATTATAATACATATTATAATATATATGTAATACATATATACATATTAATTGTATTAAATACAATTATGTAAAGAAACTAAGCTATATTATAGACCATGTTCGATACACGAAATAGACGGGAAAATTTACTTTTGTGATTCATAGAACGTATTGTGTCTTCGTTGCTCATCATCATTGGTGATAAATCCTATTCTTTTTTTAAAAATAAAATACACAGATTTCTTTGTACAAAGTCCTAAACGAATCTAAAAAACTTCATTAAAAAATTCAGTTATTAAACGCTATTAACTTATTTAAATTTAGTTAATAGTGTTTAATTTGTGTTTCCTGTGTTTCGTAATTAGTCTAATTCCTCATCGCTTTGCAAAAAAACGGTATGTAAAAACTCTCTAATATCAGGCAATTCTTCCCTAATATGTAAAAAAAAAAAATTCAGTCTAAGCTAATAATAAAAGATACTTAAAATTTATGGAATATTACACTTACAAGATGTAGACTTATAACAAAAGCTTCACTATTAGAAGTGTAATGTAAATAATAACATAAAATTTTTCATAACAAAAAGTCTACAGCATATTTGTTTTTATGGGCAAATATACATATGATGCTTAGAATAAATTCATTAAATACTATTTGGCAATATTCTATCAAATAATAGAATGCTAAGCCAATAAATGTCTACCTATAAGAATCAAAAACATTAATAATAATGAAATCAAAAACTATATACATTGCTTAGTAAAAAAACACACAAACTTGAATGTTATATGAATAGTAAATGCAAATTATATGTAGATACATATTGAAATGTATTAGAATGTCTGAGAATTCTCAATGATAACTATAATAATATTACAATAGTTTATATTTGAATTCTACAGAGAAGTGTTTTTTTTTAACATTTTCATTAAACATTAAAATTATAATTAATAATAATTAATTTACATTTTTTGGCCACACACAAAACATAATGCATTAAGAAAAAAAAAAAAATTGAATAGTGTCATTCAACATCAATCCCAACTAGGCCATGGTACCTACAACTTCCAATGTGATAATAACTGCTTTTCTTTCAAAACTTTTGGTGATGATTTCAAAAATACTAAGTAAAGTGGTATAAATGGTTAAGTGTATGATTCAATAGACAACAGCTTTTGAAAATTTGTCTAGACATTCTTTCTGCCTCCATTTTGACAGACACACCTAATGATATAAATGTTTGAAATAATCCTAACATGTGTTCTAGAAGTTCAATACTTATTTTTTTATTTTCTTTAGATCAAAATGATGTTTCATTTAAATCTCATTCTAAACAAACAATTTCATTAGAATTTTTTTTTATCATTTAAAACTTTTTTTTTTTTTTTTTTTTAAACAATGAATACATTTGCTTTCTTTAATTTTATTCAAATTTCACATACATGTAACTAAAAGTGTGCTCCAATGCCTGCCAAAAAAAAAAAAAAAAAAAAATGGAGTAAAGTTTAAATTATATTATTTTATTTCAATATAACTTTTAAATTTCACAAAATAACTTATAACACCTTATGCAGGGATTATCTACAAAATTCATTTAATAGAAATAAATAAAATTATAAATAAGGAAACATAAAAATTGTTAGATTTTCTTAAGAGAAAAATTACAATTTCTTATTTATAGGTATTATATTACATCTAGAAAAGTGTAAGTGACATAAGAATAAATATTAGAAAAAAAAAGAACTCCCCAGAAGCGTTATTTTATAATCTGAAAAATACCAAAAATTTATAATAATTTTCTGATGGGTTTTTCTTCATTTTATAATAAAAATGCAATGAGAAATAGAAAAAATTTTAAATCTTTTGCCTTCATTTTATAATAATAGAAAAATATAATTAAAAATTATTTATAAGGGGTTTTTTTTCATTTTATAATAAAAATGGGTTTTTGCCTTAATTTTTTATTTTTTTATTTAATAAAAAATGCAATGAGAAATAGAAAATTATTTTAATAAAGGGAGAAAGCCTTCATTAATAAAAATGCAATGAGAAATAGAAAAATTATTAAAAGGAGAAAAGAAAATTTTTTGGAGATTTGTGAAATAAAATGGATTATGAATTTTCTTTAAAAAGGGAAACAAAGAGAAAATGAATTTCATTGTGAAAAAAAATATATATATTCTGCCATTTTATCACATCCACTGTAGATCAATCCCCATTGTTTAAAATGTGATGGCACTCGCTACACCGAAGACTGCATCATAACTGAAAAACTAGAAAATTTCAGATGATTATCAAAGTAGCCAAATAATTTTTAATTATACTGTTAAGAGAATTAGATTAATTTAGAAATTTTTAATTTTTGATTGTTAATTTTATTATTTTTTACTATAACATAAATGTAAATAAAAAAAATATTAATTGAAATAGATAAGCAGCATTAAATTTAAATTTTTGTATTATTTACACAGACACACTAAATTTCTAGAATTAAAATTTTAAATCCAACTTTTGAAAAGTAATTATTAAAAATGAAAATTTGATTTTTAGTACTACAATAAATTTCTACACGTATAATTTCTAAGAATATACTTTCTAATACATGAGGTTAATAATATTACACAAATTTGAACCATCGTCATTTTAAATCACTTCTGTCAATATTACTTACATATTCTTTAATTACACATTCTTGTTTCATATTCCCAAATAGTTTTGAATTGATAATTTTCCCAAATAGCATGCAGTTAATTATGTTATGTAATTGTTTTAATACAAGTACCATGCAAGCAAAAAAAAAAAAAAAACTTCTTTTTTCACTTTGCATCAGCAACACATTAAATGAATTAAATGCTTCACAAAATAAGGTGGATCAATGATTTTCCCATTTAAACGATTCCAAAAACTAACTCTTCTTCAGATTCAAAAAAATTTACTGACAAATACAAATTGTAATTCTCATCAAGTATTTTTCGATGTTGTTCAAACTGATTTTCTAATTATATCCATTGTTTGAAGTTTATCAAAATATACTTTGAATCAAGCATTTTAAAAATGTAACTTATTATTCTATTAAAGATTCAGATGAAAAATGGATTTTTTTTTTTTTTTTTTTTTTAGAAGTTTATTGTATCCACTTTAAAATCTTTGTATTTTTTATTATTATTTTTATGACAGTTTTAGTATTATTATAGTTTGTGACAGTTTTTATGACTTAAATTTTCTGCATGAGAAAAATCACCTGGATTTGGGAAAATAAAGAGTTTGATCTTCGGTTGTTTGCTTCATACAATTATAATAAATAAATTTTATTAAAGGAACAATATCAAACACAAGTATTCTTTTTTTTTTCTTCTTTTACTGAACAAAATCTTGAAAACAATGTTTTAAATTGTCATTGCTCATTTTAGTCAATATATTTGCTAATTTTTGTCATCTGAACTATAAAAGTGTAATTGAATTATTTTAGAAACTTTAAAACTTTTTGAATATATTATGTTTCATTGCCTTAATTCAATTATATCTTAATAATTGTAAAATATTAATGTCATCATAAAAGCATGAAAAGTGGCAGCTTTACAGACAGCAAAGTAATGTGATCAGATATATGAATACTGCATTAAGTAAAAGGTATAATTAGATTATATAACTAGGCATAACTATTTTTAATAATTATGCATTAATATTTGTATTTTCTTTAAGTTATCTTTAAATATTTGCATTTATGAGTATCATTATTATTATTTACTGTTTAAAGAAATATATAACTAAACATAAATAGTATTTGACAAAATTAATATATGATAAATAACATGTATAAATGTTATTAACTTGACTGATGCGAAGACCATTCACAGATTTTCTAGGCAAAAAGAATAATATTTGCCATAATTATTTGAAATAATGTGCTTCTTGAATGAGTGAAAAAGCAAATTTTAGAATGAATTAATAATAAAAATATTTCACCTTATTTAAAAGAAACACAGAAAATGCTACATACTATTAGAGAAGCAAATCATCCTATGGGATCAGCATTAGTTCATCTTTATAAAAAGGGACTTTATTTGCTTTGGGAAAATGTGATAAATCATTAGTAAAATATATTTATTTCCTAGACATATGTAAAATTTGCTTTAAATAAGATTTTTCCAACATTACGACTGCAAAG
Source organism: Caerostris darwini (assembly GCA_021605075.1). Lineage (NCBI taxonomy): Eukaryota > Metazoa > Arthropoda > Arachnida > Araneae > Araneidae > Caerostris > Caerostris darwini. The sequence continues at coordinate 18,458 of BPLQ01000216.1, forward strand.
GAATATTATTTTTCAAAACAAGTCTGCTATCAGTTATGGTAAAAAAAAATGCAATAATTTAGTTTATTATTCTCCTACAAAATTATTTAGTTTTTTAATATTTGACATGTTATAAATTGTCAAATATAATGACTCTTACAATATTCATTGATTTAATTACAAAATGTGAAGGTATGACAAAAAAAAAAATTACAAATTATGATATTAAAATTCATTATCATCATTGTGTCTCAGAATTTAATTTAATTTTTCTTATAATACAAAACATTTTGTTCCTTAACACCAAATACAAAAATTTAATGAATAAAATACAGCACCAATTAATTCTCATGTAAAATTAAATAATTTAAAGTGCTAAATATGGAAGAATATGGAACTTAATAAATGTTTAATATTTAATTATTATAAAATTGAAATAAAAAAAATGATATTAAAATATTTTTTTTTTGTTGGTTTTGGAATGACTAGTTATTAAGAAAATGGTTTATATATAATGAAAAGTAAATGAAATCTTATTGAAAAAATTATACCATAAGAGTGGATAAACGTTTTTTGTTTTTTTTAAATTTAAATTGAAAATTTTAACATAAATACTTTGAAAAATCTTTTTTCTTTTTTTTTTTTTGAAAATAGTGAAACATATTAGATCACAGCTATTTGTCAGTGAATCAATTTTAAATTTTTGTATATTAATTTAAATTTTTACAAACAGTTTTTCTTCTTTATTCAAAAGCCAAAATTATAAATGTCTATTCCTGTATATAATTAAAGCTTATTAATTTTTTTACCGATATTTTCAAATGTTTAATTGTATATTAAAAGATTTAAATTTCTAATAAGAAAGCAGTCACCCACCAACTTATAATAGTACCGAAATATTCTGAAGGATTTTCCTGAAACGAGATACAATGTCGCTAAAGCATTCGACAGAGTGTGGATCGAGGGTTGATTTATAAAATGATTAAGTTTAAGCAATAAAAAAATACCATCAGAAACTATCTAACGAAAAAAAAGTGGAAAATGTGACTCCAAAGTATGGGAAATCGATCTTGGGACCATTTCTTTATAACATTTATATTAATGACATTTCAAGTATTACAAGATCACAAAATTATTTTAGCTGTATACGCAGATACATGTTTATTTACTACATTATACAGAAAATCTATCCTTTTTTTTTTTTTATCAAAATTATATCTACATTTTTGGCAACTTGAAAAATTTTGTATGGTCCTGTTCAACAATTGAAGTTAAAACATTCGTGTTAAATTAATAAAAAATATTTAAGGAAAAAAAATGTGTTTTTACTTTTCATTTTTTTTTTGATTAAGTAGCATAAATTAGATGACAAAGCAAGGATATTTTTTATATTAACATTTCCTCTTTCTTAAATGTTCTCATGATGCTCATGAAATTAAATAAGACTAAAAGTTAGAACTGCAGTCATTTTTTTTTTTTTTTTTTTTAAATTTTTTTGCAATAAATTAATAATGAAAAAAGTTTCAAGACAATTTCTAACCATTTTATGCAGTATATAAAAACAATAATCAGCCATTTTGCATGTCTTGTGACAATTAATTGAATTTAGAACATTAAAAGAAGAAAATATGAAAAAACATTTTTATTTCACAATTATTTTCTAATCTTATACATACAAATTAAATTTCAAATGCAAAGAACATTTATGATTCTTTTCATTTCACTTTTTTTGTTATTACACAAAAATATTTACCATTGGCCTTGGTTCTAATGCCTCTGGCAGTGAAATGCGGAAATGGTATATGGGATGTAGCAACAAGACAGTTTTCTTTATGCCATAGGTTTTGAAAAACTACACCGCTGTTACTAATTTAATACTACCCAGGAAACACTGTATGTACAAGATGCTACAAACGCTATTGTAACATTCCCCACAATGCTCAAAATTGCATTAGATCGAAACCTATGGTTTAAAGTGGATTCGAATCACTGCAAACATCCATGGCACTGCTGAGACTCGAACTTTTCCAACAAAGAATTTATTCTTATATGCAATGATTGTTTCTTTATTTAACTCATAATTGCTTTTTAAAAAAAAAAAGGACTTTAAAATGAATGAATTGTTTCTTTGAAGAAATTAGATTTCATTCTGTTTATCAAGATTATTATTTATTCTGAAATTTTTAGTTGCAGAACATATACTTTTAGATAGGTATATTATAATTTCAATTCTATTAAAGATTTAATTTAGATTATTTTTAAATAATGCTCTGTAAACATGTCCACAATGAATTCCTCCATTACGGCATTATTATTCTACCACTTTTTAATTTAATCTCCACGAATAATATGACAAAATTGTCAACAAAAAATTTCATACTTACCTGGCACTGGAGTCATCCTTGATCAAGAAAAGGATCTCCCGAGAAAAGGCCCATCATCATACACTTCGATGGGTTGACGTTCGCCACATCCGCAAACTGCGGTTGCTTGGGTGCATAATTTTTGGTAGTTGGGGCTGCGTTCGCGCGGCCCCAGATAATTAAATAGAAGATTTTACACAAAACAATACGAAAAAATGGTTCATATTATTATCTACTTGCATAGAAGATATTTTCAGTCGGTCAAAGCCCATTGTAAATTGTTAGATCATTGCATAATTTATATTAAAAAAGAAAAAATAGAAATTTTAAGAGAAAAACAAACATTAAAACAAAAACTATCACAAAGATACAAAAGAAACAGAACCGTAGCACAAATGAGCACCCACGCAGTAGCAGTTCAAATAAACGAATATGCGCTAAAAGGGGAAAATAAAACAAGCATAACCAGGACCATAGACAAAATTCAAAAAAAAAAAAACCTGTCTACTTATTAATATTTAATACATGCTTCGGTCTTTTACGGTAACAAGGAATTGAATTGTCATAATTAAATTTGGTTAAATCATTAATTACAGAATTATTAGAACTATTGATAGAATCATAAAATTTTTTAGCAATTTTAGCAACATATTCACGAAAGCTAGGCATAGATAAGGAGTGTTTAATTTCTTTGTTCCTGAATTAGCAAGTCAGTCAGGGGGGGGGGGAATGAGGCACCAATGCCTTAAAGGCTTATAAACTTAGGTACTATGATAAAATGGTGTGGCAAGTATTAAAGAGATAACAATAAAATGATACCAATGTAAATGAAATGACTTGAAAACGGATTAAGAACCAGTAAACGCAGCATGGTACCCATAGGTTAACTACCCTTGGAACATGATGCAAGTGGCCATCTATGAGTGCATAATCTCATTTTTTTTTTTTTTAACTTTATTGATAAAAAGACCCAGCACAGTAAAAATATATATACTTTGATTTTTACTGTACTTTTATCAATAAAGTATACTAGGTTAAATAAGATACAAAAATTAAATAGAGTAAAAGTAAAATAAAAAAGAATGAGGTGCATTGAGTAGCTATTCTGAATGCAACAGGGGTGTAGCAGTAGTGGCTGAAGTAATCTGGAGATTTGTATTAGCAATTAGATCAGGATGAGGTAGAGAATGTAGTGCTGTAGAGTTGATATGACTGTGCGGTGAGGATGAGTTTAGCTTATTTCAGTGGTTATTGTAGGATGAGTGGTGAGACATGAAGTTGAAAAAGTCCAGTTATAATCGGTAGATGTAGGTAGAAATTTGAATTCAAAAATTATTGATGATGTAAATTGAAAGATCTTAGAGGATGAGGCAGTGTGATTCATGAGAGATGAATATTGCAAGACTGAGGTTGAGCATGGTAACAGACAGATTATGTGGGGGGAAATGTAATAAAACAAAAAGATAACCAATTAAGATGCTAGGATTTGAATAAAATAAGGGGGGTGGTAGTAAATAAGAACATAAGGAATTAAGATGAAAAATATAAGAAAATGAATTAATAAAGGGTATTGCATTAAAATGAATGATTTAAATGGTAAAAGAAAAATTAAGCATAATTGGATGGTAAATTAAGTTAGAGATTGTTGAATATTGACACAGAAAAAACAATAAAAAATATTAGGTATAAAATCATAAAATAAAAATAAAACGAATAAGATAAATAAAATAAAAATTTATATACAGATTATATGAGCAATAGGAACGATCACATACATAAAACACAATAAATATAATACAATTGGTAGAAAAAAGAGTCGATTGCAGTTTGCAACAGCAAATCAGCGGTGAAAATCAAAACAAACCGAATCAAAACAAACAATCTAGTGGCGCCATCTATTGATGGTAACGGAAGTGTGCCCCGGAGTGAAAAAATTTTTAAAAATAAAAATAAAATAGTAAAACCTATGATCGAGAAAAATACACGATGAGAAAAATCAATCCAATAAATAAATAAAATAAAACGTGCGAGGAAAAGTGAGTAGGATGTAAAAATAGTGTTGTGTTTCGTGGCCAGGATCGAACCGACTACCCTCGGGTTGTCAGTCGGATGCTAAGACCACTATGCTAAATTGGCCAGAGGCTAAGGTGTGTAGATAGTGAGCGGCGGCAGCTGTGGAATGTAAACAAAAGAATGTGGAGCAATGAAAAGTGAATTTTTAGCTGTTGAGAATCGCTTTTGCCCGTTTTTTATTAATGATGTCAGTAAAATCATAATTAGGGAGAATCTGCAAGAGAGAGTTGTTAACATAGAGATATAGAGAATATAGGTAATATATAGAGTTGAAATAGCAAGGAGCATCAACAATCATTCTAATTACTTTGTTTTCAAGTCTTTCGAGAATGAGAAAGTTACTGTGGGCAGTAGAGCTCCAGACTGGACTTGCATATGCTATTATAGGACGAAGATAAGCTACATAAATTAGTTTTTTAAATTCAGATAGAGTGTCTACCTAAAACAAATTCAATAACCAATTAAGAAAATTTTATTCTATTTCTTAAGTAATCAATGTCAGCTTTATATGTTAGTTGACGATCAAGAATTACATCTAAATAATTAGCTTCTTTAGACCAGGAAATGTTAGTATTGTAAATAGTTATGTTAGCAGGATTATAGCTATTTTTCCTGGTAAATAGTACTGCTTCAGTTTTCGCTACATTAAGTTTAATTTTCCATTTGTCTAACCAAATTTAAAGTTCATTTATGTAACTTTTTCTGAATAATGTGTAATTGCCTCCCCTGTGTAATAATAGCTGTATCATCAGCATAATGTGTCAATTTAATCCTGTGGTCTTGTGGAACATCATTTGTATAGATATTATACAAGAAGGGTCCTAAGATCGAGCCCTGAGGAACACCTGCGAGAATATTACAACTTTTGGAGTCTACTTGGTTGACAGATACAATAAAACTCCTCTCAGTGAAGTAATGCTTGACGATTTTTATGAGGAATGGAGAATACTTGAATTTAATCATTTTAAAAATTAGTCCGTTGATCCACACTCTGTCGAAGGCTTTCGCCGCATCAAGGAAAATTGCAGCTGTGTCTTGCTTCCAAGAGAACCCTTCGCAGATGGTCTCGGTGATATTATATAATTGATGAGTAGTCGACAAGTCTTGAGTAAAACCAAATTGCTGCGAGATGACAATATTTAGATCTTTAGATTCTAGATTGAGAATGTCCGCTATGACTCTCTCTACTATTTTAATATATATTAGTACGAAGCTTATTTGTCAACAGGCGCAGGTTTTTAATACACTAGCAAA
>BPLQ01000218.1:0-11107 GCA_021605075.1 Caerostris darwini
AAATAAATAGTTTCAAAAGTAGCGCTAAATTATTTAGTTAAGTGTTACATATAGAAAAATTTATACACTTTTGATTCAAAAGTAAGCGATATGTTTTTCTTATTCTTTTTTTATTTACTTTCCAATTGTCTTCCGGAATTCAATTTAGGCCACAAAATTTATACTCTGAGTTCTATCACGGTTTCGATCACTTTTGTCTTCCTTTTTTGATATCAAAGCTGGGATTTTTTCTCCACTTCTGCAATCCCCGTTTTATTTTATATTATTTTTAGTTTTTTCTTATTCTATCTCTGCAAAAACTGCTTCAATAATCTTGGATGCCCGAAAATAAAAAGAAAAAAAAAGAAATTTTCCACCACGATTTCATGTTCATTTTGACCTATTCGCCATTCCAATTTTCATCTTTTTTTATTATTTTTTTTACTTTTTCTATCTTCTACAGTGAATCAGAAGAAAGTTAAAAAAAATGTTATGTTCCTGAGTAGAAGAAGCCTTGTAATAGGTTTTTCTACCCTGTAACGGCTTTATAACCCGCTATACATTTTCTTTTCTTTTATATCTCTCTTTTTTCATTTCAGGAAAGCATGGAAGTTTTTGAGACAAATGTGTAGATGTGCTCGCTTCACTATGTTTTTTCCTTTAAAAGGGCATTTTTATTACTCGGTTTGAAACAGATTTGTCTAAAAACATTTTCTACGAATGTTTTATTGAAAGTAGCGTTCTTCAGACTCCTTTTGCAAGCGTTCTACGTCAATGTTTTGACATATGGTGAAAAGTGGATCCAATGTTCTCCAGTTCTTAAAGCGTGTGAGTTTGTGGAGATATATGGCTCTGTAAAGGCTTTACATGGGGTATGAAATATGAGTAGATTTACGAGCAGTTTTCTTAGAATTACATGAATGTCTTTCGAATAATATTTCAGAAGAAGTTGATTTTTTTTTATATATTTCTGAAAACAAATGTATTTTTCCAAGTTTTTCTTTAAATAACAGAAGCCTTAACTAAAATAAAACGTATTTCAAATAATTCTTCTGATTTTATATAATTCAATAATTTAGTTTTTGTGTTAGTTATTTAAATTTTAAAATGCACTTATTTTTCAATATTAAAATATCTTTGTACATAGCTTTAAAAATTCAACTACTCATGCAGTTGGAAAATACAAGAAATTATTTATTTTATGAATTTATAGTTATGAACTAACTTTATATTAGAATTTCAAAATGAAATATGAAATTTAAAACTTATTAATAAGAAACAAATGATTTAAAATGGAATTACATCTAAAAAAATAATGATTGCTCATCGAACTATGCAAATTTTACTATAGATATGCATGAATATATCAAAATAATCCAGTATCATGTGCTTAATTATATTTTTTTTCCAATTATATAGATTTATTTAATATTTTATTTTAATTAAAATGTTAAACAATTATCATAATTAAAGGTTTATTCTTTTGTGCACAATTTTTGTAGTTGAGTGTTCATATACTTGGTGAAAAATTATTGTAATAGAGCATTTTTTTAACCAAGAATCATTGTAATTGATTTTTAATATTTTATTGAATAATTATTATTGGTTAAATGTGAATATTTCATACATAATCTTTTGCAAAATATAAATTATACATTTTAAAATATTAACGCTAATCTTTCATCAGTAAATAAAAATGTTTCATAATTAAATTTATTTGATTTTTTTTTAATAAATGTTCAAAATATTTTCTAGAGTTTCACGAAATGTATTTTAAACATAGTATCATGGATTCGCTTAAAATAATTAAAAGAACATCATTACTCGTATATTTACTTTTCAGATTATTTATAGAATATCAAATTAAAAAAAAACTAAGTTTATCTACAAGTTAAAATAGAAAAATCCAAAATATTTTATTTAATCAACATTTCTATGAACAATATATGAGAATGATTTTCTTATATACATTCAATGCAAACCAACAAAATAAAACATTATCAATTAAAATAAAAAAAAGAATTAATTATTTTCTGAAGTTTAAAATTTCAGAAAAAGAAATTGAGGATAATAAAAATTAATATAATAATAAATACAGGTATTAAATTTAATGTTATCTATAAGAAAAAGAAAAAAACAAAATTACGAAAATTTAAAGATAAAATTTAAAATATAAACACTAAATCCCTTTTAATAAAAATTGATAAGGGAAACTAAATTCAAACGAAATAATTAAATTCAGAATAGAAACAATGAGTAATTGTTCACCAAGTAAATAAACACTCAATTACAAAAATTTTTTACAAAAAATTAAACTTTTAATTACAATAATTGTTTACCAAAAAAAAAGAAGCAATTAATTATAATAAATGTTGTTAATATCCATTGTAAATACTTTTCAAAAGAGCTATGAATTAAAATTAATTCAACTTAGAACTTATTACACTCTAACAAAAAATTTTTAAATTTTAATTTGCGATAAGAACAAACAAACCTGTGACTACTATAATACTGAGGACTCAAAAATATTAGCAGTTATTCTTTTATATTTAACCTCAGTACAAAATATATAAATAATATATTTATTAATATATATGCATTAAGTGATTCTTTCTGATTGAGCGTTAATATATATATATATATATATACATAATACTATACTTAATACATACTATAACATTCCACCAAGCTATGCAATTCTTTATGAGAACATATATTTTATTTAATCTATTTTCAAAACAAGTTTGCAGTATGTGATATCAAAGAAATTCAAATTTTTACCCTCATTAATCATCGTATACTACTATCTGACAACCAATGCTATGCCAAATAAAGTAAAAAAATAATTCTGTACTATATTTATTCTTCAAAATATTAATATTCAACAATTCATATTGATCATTACATTTTACAACTAAAGAAAAGGAAATATAGTATTTAAAAAATTTCGTCAGAAAACTCAAGGAAGGACAATAAAATTTTATACGAATTTGAATACTTGAAAATAGTTGCGATTTGCCTCATATGTTAAATTAAAATGTGTAATAAAAAAACTATTTAATTAATAATAAAAATTATAATATAAAACCCCCTCTGAATCGAATTCCGGTGTCCTGTGTGACAGTTGAGGATATTGAGTACTATAATACTGAGGACGTATTCTCAGAAACATTAGGAGTTAAATATTAGGACTCTGAAATATTAGGAGTTATTATTTTATATTTAACCTTAATACATATCTGTAGCATTCCATCAAGCTATACAATTCTTTATGATATATTTTCTGCCATATACTTTATTTAATCTATTTAATCAATTTTTGTGTATGGTCGTTACTGTGAGGCTAGGGTCCTTATGGGCTAAACATGTCACTATGTGATTTTCTTCGATTTTCGTTGTTGTTTTCATGTACCTTGTGTTCTTTTTATTTTATTGCTTATTGCCTGCCATTGGAAATAAAATAAAACAATATTGCATCATATGATATCAAAGAAATTGAAAGTTGTACCCTAGTTGTACCTAGCATTAATAGTTGTATACTGCAACCCACCAATCAATGTAGTGTGAAATAAAAATCATGTCTTAATTTTTTTCTGTACGTTATGTATTATTCAAATTATTAATTTTTAACAATTGGTATTGGTGATTACACTACTACTATATGATTATTTATTTCTATAATACTGAAGACATATTCTCAGAAATATTAGGATACTGAAATATTAGAAGCTATTCTTTTATATTGAACCCTGATATACTTATATACTTTGAATATACGTATATATCTATGACCACTTATATTCTTGAGTTATGCTTTTATATTGCAGTTATTCTTTTATTCTATAACATTCCACCAACCTATACAATTATTTATGTGATGTTTTCTGCCATATACTCTATTCAATATATTTTAAAAACAATATTGCAGCATATGATTTCAGAGAAATCCAAAGATTTAACCTATTCAACATTAATCATTGTATAATACTACCTAACAATCAATGAAGTGCCAAATAAAAATCATGTCTTTATTTTGTAAGATATTTATTATTCAAAATATTAATATTCAACAATTATTATTACTGAATACATTTTATAACTAAATAAAAACAATAAAAGAATTGCACGAGTTATACTCTATTGAACATAAATCCTCGTATACTACTACCTAAACCCAATGTTGTGCCAAATAAAAACCATGTCATTATTTTTATGTAGGACATTTATTATTCAAAATATTAGTATTCAACAAATGGTATTACTCATTACATCTTATAACTAAAGAAAAACAGATATAGAACTTCAAATATTTTATCCCAAAGCTCATAGACGAACAGTAACATAGTATATCAATACATATGAATCTGATTCTTGAAAAATATTTTGCGATTTGCTTGATGTGTTAAATTCACTGAAAAATAAATAACTTTTCATAAGCTCATGTACAAAAATATACGGCAAAAATACATCTGATAAAAAAGTAAAAGAAATACCATCAAAGAGGCATTCATCTTCGGAAGTGAAAGAGAACCAGTCTTTTTCCCATGTGTATGAAGAATCGGTGTGAATACGATTCCTTTCTTTCTCAAACACAAAACCTGTCAGCGAATAATAAATGCGCTAAAAATGCAGAGAGATACTCTCTATTTCTCCAGAGTGGTGTTTGGGCTACGGAATCGAAGATTTACATTTCCATAACATTCATATTTTGCAAAAACGTTTTATATGCAGAAATGTAATACATTACAGGGTGAAAGAACTTCATGAATTGCAAAAGCGCTAATATAAGCGATATCAGCGTGTCGATGTTGTTCATTTGTTTCGTTATAAATAACAGTTTGCATATCTAACTCGTTAATAGTGTGGTTTAGAATACGGGATTGCTGCAGGAATTGTATAGAAAGTAATAACAAATGATGATTTATTCGTTTTGGTGCCGAGATTTGAATAACTTTTCTGAATTTATTTAGTAAAGTTTAGTTTTAGAAACTGGGAACTTCGTAAATCTATTTTGACAAAGTTTTTGAATTAAATAAAAATAAGTTTTGAAACTTGTGTCTGTTTTGTTATTCACTGTTGATAGATTATTTTAACTGGTTAGATGTTTGATTTACAATCATTTTAATATTAACTGAACATTTTTACAAGAATATTTAAAATTATAATATAAAAAATAATTTTAACATTTATCAAAGATGTTTAAAAGTAAATCTTAAATTTTAAATATATATTTTACCAAATCATAATAAGTACTCAATTTATATATTTGAAAATGTTTGTTAATGATAAAAGTTTAGTAAATGATATAAAAATCTTCTTAATATTATTTAAAATTTGTGGAATAAAAAATGCTTACATAAATACATACAAATTCGTAATCTTTTCAATATAACGTTATTGATACATGACAATTTGGCATATTTAATATTATTTTATGTTAAGTGAAATTAAAATAAAATGAAAATTGAAAACATGGCCCCATGTTGAAATTTTAACTGAAATGACGAAATGTTTTGTTTGCAGAAATGAAAAAAATATTATTTCTTTTAGATACATACAATTATTTATTTTGAACTATTAAATATAAAAATCAGTCTGCAACTAATGCTTTACGTATATATTATGATATTTATGCAATATGTTTCTCTAGTTTAAACGGTATAAAATTCAATGGAAAGTTAAAAAAAATAGTACTGTGCCATTATCTTATTTAGATATATATATATGGTTAATATTATGGTTATGGTGGCTATATATATATATATATATATATACATATATATATATATATATATATATATATATATATATATAGGGTATTTAACATATTACATGTGGTTTTCAACAGATGGCGTAATTAGAACTACTTCTTCTTCATTTGTGTAAAAGCCCCGTGAGGGGCCAATGAGAATTACATTCATATCAGTCAAATGTTATTAGGATTTGATGTATAAGCCATTTCGTTGAAGTATGTACTACAATTGTTTTTTACCTATAGATTTGTCGAATATTGTACTGAAAAAAAGCATTTGCGGCAAGTGTTACATTTTTCAACCTTAATTCTAAGAAAAGTGCAATCGAAGGTAATCGAATTATTGTTTAAGATTATGGAGAACATGCACCATCTGAAAGAAGTTGTCAAAAATTATTTAAAGATTGAAAGACGGTGATTTTGATACGGAAGACCAAGTACAACAATAACAACCACAACAACAGAAAAGATACTGGAACAAGTGAATCACTATTGGTGGTGAAATATATCATTAGCAATTGATGTGTGTGAATAGATAAAAAGCCCAACCCGAATAAGAGGACAGTTGTTTTTCAACGTGGCCACATGTTACGGAGCAAGTCAAAACCTATTTAGAAACTCTTTCATGTGAAGACTTAACACCGCCCACCATAGTTTTCATACATTACACCTTCTGATTGCTGCTTTTTTCAATCGATGACGCATGACCTAGATGAGCAGTACTATCATTGTGTTTGTTTGATTCTTGATCAGAATTCTATCATCAGAATCCATTTCGAATTAAGAGCACACGGTTTTCTGGATTTCAAAGTAAAAGAAATGATTATCTGGGAAGATACTTATAAAGTTAGAAGCATTTGTATGGTGGGGGAATGCATCTAACAAACTGTGCAGTGGGAATATTCTGATAGGAGAAGAAGGAACCTAAACTAAACTAAAACTAAACTTGGAAAACCTGAAAGAATTTGTCAAAAATTATTTACACGATTCAAAGACGGTGATTTTGATACGGAAGACAAAGCACACCGAAAACAAAGGGAAAGGTGCTGAAATTGGTGAACCATTACTGGTGGTGAAAGTATCAATAGCAATTGAGGCATTTGAATGATCATTGAAAAAGACAACAGCCAGAATTAGAGGACAGTGGTTTTCCAATATGGCCACATGTTACGAAGCAAGTGCAAAACTACTTGGAAACGCTTTCATGTGAAGATTTACGCCTTTCACCATAGTCTTCATACACTGCTGCTTCTGATTGTCGCATGTTTCAATCGATGGCACACAGTGTATCTGAGCAGTAGTACATTATTTTGAAGAAATCAAAAATTGGCTGAATTCTTGGAGTGTCTCAAAATACAAATCGATTTTCGGCGAATAATTCTTTTCCAGAGAAATGCAAAAAGTTATGTTCAGCTACGAACAATATTTATTTTATGAATTATATATTTAATGAAATTCATCTATCTAATTAAGTTTAATACCTAATGTTTACCATTACTTGTATAATTTTAATCAAAATCAATTTTTCTCGAAAGAACTTTTCCGACACACTGACGCAGGTATCATCAAAAAGTAAACGACTTGCAAAAGTTGCATTCATCGACATTTCAGGTCGCTTTACCTGCTGCACTAATGTTTTTGCTTAACCCAACCGAGCATCAAATCGATAATCCATCAGGAAAATGGGCATCAAGCACCGTTTTAATAAACTATAAAATTCAGTCTTTTCCAACTACAAATCTGAAATCGATATTATTCAACACCCAAGTAACACAGTGCCGACTGCGGTACGTTTATTTCAAAACATTTTATCCCCCAACCAGAAACGCATGGAGAATTTCACCGCTATCATCAGAATCCATTTCGAATTCAGAGCACACGGTTTTCTGGATTTCAAAGTAAAAGAAATGATTATCTGGGAAGATACTTATAAAGTAAGAAGCATTTCGTATGGTGGGGGAACGCATCTAACAAACTGTGTGCAGAGGAATCTACTGATAGGAGAAGTAAACTTCAGTAAACAAAAACTCAAAAGAGCTTATTTCGATTAAATAAACCCCATTTTTTTTTAGATTTCAGCTTCAGAGATTTAGAACAGAATAAAAATGATTGGATGAAACCGAAACACAGATAGTATTGCATTTCTGTCTTTAGATAGGAGAATAATGATACAGAACATACATGAAAAGACATTTCAAATAGGTATGCTTTGTCAATAGAAATATCTTTCACCAAGTTTTGGATTTATTAGGTTTCAGATATTACATGAATGTTTATCAATTGTATAGTTGAATCCTTGATAAATTATGGAAAACGTAAAGAAACTTTATATAAAAATTATATACAATTAAAGAATATAAAATATATTATTTGAATTTTATTTACAAAATGTACTATATGGCAATAATTTAATAAATCATTGCAAATACTAGCTATTTAAATATTAAGTACAAGAAAATATAACCTTCTAAAAAGTTTTGAATAATTTAAGAGTTTTCTGTTTATGTACAAGAATAGTTTCTTTTCACTTTGTTTGTTAGATAACGTTGCGTATCATAAATCACATGAATTCAAATAAATTTATACACTAGTTTTAAACTAAACTATGTTTATTTATAAAAATATTTCTTCTGTAAAGTGAAAATGTTTCTCTAAAATAATCTATTTTCTCTAAGGAACGGAGGTTTTTTTATTTGATATATTGTTGTCCAAATAATAATAATTTTACAAAGTAAGTAAGCAAGTAATAATAATAATAATAATGTATATATATAATTATTTTAAATGATTTTTTAAAATTATTTTAATTCATATTATACTTTTCCTTAAGATCTATATCTTCATAATTATAATTTATTTAATTTAAAATGATTTATGAGAATTTCGATGTAATGTAATTAAACATTTTCTGATTTGCATAACATTTAGAAATGTTATTATATTTAGTGCATTACGTTACATTTATTAATCAGAATAAAATTTGTTTCATTTTTATTTCTTTTATTTATAAGTATATAATATTCAATGAATTAAATCAGCTAAATACGTATTACAATAATGCTTCATATTATTTTATCAACTGTGTTTAATAAGTGCTAAAAATATTTTCAATAAATTTTAATCGTGATAACATAAACAATTGCCTTTTAATTAGTTTGATAAATAAAAAGTTCAAATATATATTTATTCTTAAATATTTATAAATCAATTATAAACGTGCCCATAATTTTTTAATTGTTTAAATTATAGCGTTTTTTTTTCTTGTAATTAATTTTACATACATTGATACGATTTCCATATATTTTAAGTTTTACAAAATCAGTTACTTTTAAAAGCAAGCTGGCAAAGAAAACTCAAATATAAGAAATATCTTCGTACATTCATAACATATAAAATAAACTCCGTCCCATATTACTATTCAGGTATCTTCTCAAGCGGAATTACTATAAACTATAGTAGACATAATTTTTAATATAATTATAATTTCACATACATTATAAGTCCCATATTTTTAAAAGTTTATAAAATAAGTTACTTTAAAAAGCAAGTTTGGAAAGAAAATTCCTATATATATATATTATTTTCATACATTCACAACATATAAAATAAACTTCGCCCTATATATCCATACAATCCATTCAGATAACTTCTCAAGCGGAATTACTGTAAACTACAGTAGATATAATTTTTAACATAATTATAATTTCACATACAATAAACATTACAATCCGATATTTTTTTTAATTTATAAAATCAGTTACTTTAAAAAGCAAGTTTGCAAGGAAAACTCAAATATATGAAATATATTCATACGTCTACTACATATAAAATAAACTTCGCTCTTATATTCTGATAACTTCCCGAGGGGGGATTACTGTGAGAAATGACTAAGTCTCCAAGATTATGAGTTAAACGGTTGAAAGTACTTATGTTTCTAATCGCCCGAGAAATCATCAATCCGTTTTCCTCATTCAGCTGAAAGAGGAGGATTAATTGGTAGGATTTTCATAAGCCACATCAAGCTGTTAGTAGCCATAGCATATTCAGTAAAAGCAATCTTCGTAGTTGCATTAAATCATTCATTTTTGATTTCCATAGATCTAAATCTGTTGAATCGTTCAAGTAATTATATATAAAAACTATTCAATAATTATTCAGCTGTTAGAATATAATGTTTATGTGGATAAAATAAAATGCAGCATTTGTAAAATCATATGAGTTCGTAATACATTATAATTAAAATAATTATTCAGTAATTATTTAGCTGCTATGAAATAATTAAATGATTAAAATAAAGTACTGCACTTCTAAGATAATATGAGTTCGTAATACATTATAATTAAAATAATTAGAATAAAAGACTGCATAAAACCGTTTAATTCAAATGATCTATTGAAATAAAATTTAATTCATAACAATTTATTTTGCGGAGAACAATGAATTAACAATAGGATATGTGTTAATTCATATATTTCATATATATTTGTAATTCATATATATTTGTTAATTCATAATACTATATTAAATCTATAGGAAATGATATAAAAGCATGAAAGATATATATAATTTTAAAGATTGAGAATTAGGTTTTTAATATTAATAAATTAAAAATATATATATATATTTTTGCAAATTGATTATAATCTTCATGCTTTTAAATATTTTTTAAATAAAAGTAGTCACTTTAATGGTTAAAACATTTTCCTAACTATAGTTAAAAACACAAGTTATCATTGTCTCACAGTGCTACGGGTAAGAACACATAAAAAAAAAAACAGTTTATAATTACTTAATTCGAACTTTTTGTTTTGATTTTCAATGTTTTTATGAATAAAGATCGATTTTAGCAAGAAATAAGTCTATAACTAATGTATTAAAAAGTATTTAACAAATATCACAAAGATGAAACAGATAAAAATATTACAAAACTGAAATCCTTTCACGTATTTCAATTTATCATGTGCGAACGTTAGTACCCACCTGTTAGTAGTACAGTAAAATTATCCAAGTGACTATTTTCCTAAAATTTTAATAAGTGTGACTGTGACAAAAGCATCAGTACTTTTCAATCCAGTGTAAAGTTAATAAATTTATTTTTTTTTGGAAAATGATTGTTAATAACTGCCACAAGAATACGCTTATTTTTTTTTAATTATTTGTAACCAAAATGTGTATATATGTATATACAAGCAGAACCCGACATACGTTGTCCTGTTAAAAAAAATGCATTGTAGAAAATTACATATCGCTAATGTATTATCCGTGTTCCAATGTATGTACATACTAAGTTTCATGGATATGGTTTGAACGGTATATAAGATAGCAGCACCACCATCCGGTGCAATTATTACCAATTTTCATACCGATTGGTTGAAC
>BPLQ01000220.1:0-30820 GCA_021605075.1 Caerostris darwini
TTAAGTCTTGGGTATTATATAAAACTCTCGTCAAATATCTTTTTCTAATTATTTTGTTGCTTTCTTCTTCCATTCTTCAAGTTTCTCTAAAGAACATTACCTTTCCATTTCATTGCTCATGGCCAAGAGTGATTCACGTTCACAACTTCCCCATTCATCAGTAGTTCAGAATAATCCGACTTCTGGTCGGCATGATCTTGGTATGGTAATCGAGCTTATGAGGAATGAATACAAAAATAGGTGTTAGTCTGGATACATTTGCAAGAACTTATTGCCCAGTTTTGATTGTTCTGTTTACAAATAAATCCTTGCGAGGTTCAATCTTTATTTGTTCTGATGTTTGAGGTACTTGAGAGATTAATATTGATGCAGGATTAGCTTTCCTACTCTTCAATAAAAAACTTGACCAACCAAGGTTTTTATCATTATTGACTTGTCGATAATTTGGATGATAAATATAGTATTACAAGGTGAAATGAAGATCTATATTGCATTGTAAAAATAGGCCAATTTAACAATATAAAAAAGAATTAATATAATTTTGTTTTTCTACAAAAAATAATATTGAAATTTGAATATTGTATATAACTCGTCAATTATCCCTTCCAATTATTTTGTTGTTCTCTTACAAACTTCGAAAAACACCTATTTTCGTTCAAACTTTAAAACCTTGTTAATCACAAAAACTTTCAATTTAAATAAATGAAGGTTGATTTAATAAAATGTTACAATAGACTTCTATATCGTTACATAAAGATTAATAATTTAAGCCTCATTTTTTTTTTCTTTGACTCTTTTTTTAAAAATCAAAATTTATCCGAACAATCAACTGCATTAAAATATTAAATATTAAAAACAATCGATTAATGATATTTTTTTTATAATGTCCCTATTTGAAAGTGATATAGAGAATATATGGTATGTACCAACGAGTACAAGGGAAAAAAGAGGGTGGTTTTAAAAATATATTCAAATATGAAAAATTTGTTCGTCTGATTTTGCACCAACTTTTCAAACCATCCTCTTCACAGGTCAAGCTTTTATAAGAAGTTACCCTTAAATTCTTCCTTGATAAAGTATGCATCTAGCATGCAGGAAGGGTTCTCATTCGAATCCACTGATGGCATGTATTGCAATCACTGATCATCAGAAACGAGCAGCCCCCTTGAAGAATATGAAAGCGTGTGTACGTTTGTCGGCATCAACAGTGTGACTGTCTGGTAGGGGTTTTCCAGTTTTTCCATCCATACGACACGTAAATGCACGGCAATTAGCCATGATAATCCTTTCTTCTATAGGCAATGTCCTCCTGTTTTCGATCATCGTTGGTATATTTTGGGGAAATTTAAGTAGAATTTAAAGTTCATCCGTTTGATGTATAGATACATATATTTATGGAGTCTTTATTATATCCATTTGTTTAAAGGAATATCTGTTTCTATCTCTCATGGATGGTATTTCATTATATTTACAGAAACATCCGCAAGCACTTCGACTGTCTCCTCTGGCAGACGTCGAGGTGCCAGGACAAGGACGGCCAAGACGAGAACAGGGAGCCCATCATGAAAATGTGGAGATACCTTCAGAGCTTCTGCGAATCAGAAGGAAGTAAGTCTCTAAAATTGTGAACTACACCGAATTTGAACGATGTTATGAACTTTTAATTGGGTGACTGATGTTATAAACCTTGGGCGAAAAATTTACAAAATGGAGTTTTAAACACTTTGACATAAAACTTTAAAACGCACTAATCTGAAAGCTTTTCGCCTATTACTAATTATGTTTCTTAGCTCAATGAAAACTCAATGTGTTAGATCAAGATTTTTATTTACATAAGAATATTGCTCTCGGAGGGAATTCACCGTTTCATAACGCATTTATAAGTATTTTATTCTATTTAAGTAAAATTAATTATCTTGAAGAAGCTACTACATGCTTTAAATTTAACATCACATATTATAAACAACCCCATATGTGTCACTCCAAACAGTAGACAGCCATGAAACGTTTGAAGGCATCTAGCACGAGGCATCTAAACACGTATACAGTTGTTATTAGAACTCAAATCCTCTCTTTCAAATTGTATCGCTATTAGTCACTGAAGACGATATGTTTCCACTCCATCATAACCGAATCTTGTCGAATGAAGTACCACTCCAAACGGATGTGACGGTGGATAGGTGTCAGGGGAAGCACATGTAATAGACGAACACATAAATTATTGTGAGCCAGGTGCTTCACATAAACGGTTAAAACTTCTGGTATAAACGGACACTAAGTGCTTTACAGATCGTACCATTTGTGTGTTGATTATTATTATCATGAAATTACTATGCATTTATATTAAATTAATACTTATTTTTATATTATTCCGCTTTTATAAAAAAATTTTATAACAAGTCTCACATTTGATATACATAAATACACAATTTTCTTTAATGGCTATACATATAATTTTGTATTTTTGTTATGAAATTTCATCTTAAATTTATAATTGATTGTTTTAAAAGCTTAGGCTTAGTTCTCATGGGGGACCAACTTTAATTTGAATAAATAAATAAATCACTCACAAAAAGACTCCTTTAGGAAAATCCCAGCCAAGACCCAAGATTTTAAAACGATCTCCCCGACTAAAAGTCGAAATGAGACTGAGCTAATAGTGTGGAATGAAGTGTAAGTCGAAGATGAGATTAAGCTAATAGTGTGGAATGAAGTGTAAGTCGAAGATGAGATTAAGCTAATAGTGTGGAATGAAGTGTAAGTCGAAGATGAGACTGAGAATTGCTAACTGGAAACAAAAGGCAGCTAATAGTGTGGAATGGCGAAAAGACTCAAAGGAGTTCAGAGCCTTGCAAGGCTCCAATTGCCTTGCTCCAATGAGCATGATGATGAAATGACTCACCCACAAGAAGACTCCTTAAAGAAAATCGCAGGGGAAGACCAAAAATTAGATGAGGAGAACAAGTCGAAGATGAGACTGAGAATTACTAATTAGAACCGAAAGACACCTAGTAGTGTGGAATGGCGAAATGTAGACGAGGGTCTTGCAAGGGCTGTAGCACCAATGGTGTCGATGATGAAATCAATCACAATAATGAACTTGGGGGAACAATAATGAACTTGAGGGAACAATAATGGAACTTGATATCTAAATCTAATTGTAGAATTTAACCAACACACTCGTATTTCTTTAATTAATAATCAGACGTTAAAATAACGTTGTTGAAGAAATCAATTTTCAAAAGCTCATTACTCAATATTTCTTTCACAGGCTGGTACACAAAGACATGCTTCCAGAGAGAGGACGTTAAGAGATGTGAAGGGCTATTGCCAGCGAGGGGTTATTCGACTGACACTACTTCTTGCAGGTGACTATTACTGCTTATATCTTGGTTTTATTTGGTTTATTTCGCTACTAATTATCTTGGTTTTACTATTTATTTGTATCCTTATGTTATGGCATCGTTTTATGCAAAACAACATGACATTAGAAAAAAATAAACCTAAACTTCAAAAGGTCGTTGAAACGTTTATCCTAATAAACTGAATTTATTTTTATTCACTATTAAAATATAGATTCAGAATATTTGATAAAATTTCTCGCATTCTTCTCTTAATTTTATATAAATTACTTTTTAACTATGTACTTTCAGTACACGAGCTCTTTTATGGAAAGAGATGGGAAAGTTGTATTTTTGTTAAAAAATATACTCATGTTTGTGAAAATTGCAACACCATGAAGGAATCGTCATAATTGAATGAAATTTAATACACAGTTGAGTGGTAGTGGTACAAATAAATGATTAAATGTTCAAAGCAAATAAACAATAACAAGAGATCGGAATCAGTATTTTGTGTAGCCACCACGCGCCGCAATAAGTGCTGCTACACGACGTGGCATGGAGTCAAACAAATTTTGAATGTCTGCCTGAGGAAGAGCATTCCATATTGTTTGTATGCGCACCCAAAGTTCGTCTGCAGAAAAAACAGGACGAGGATCACGAGCGAGACGCCGACCTACGAAATCCCACACATGTTCAATCGGCGACATATCCGGGGAATACGCAGGCCAAGGAAGAAGCTGTACCTGCCGCGTTGCAAAGAAGGATTGAACAGTCCTAGCGATATGAGGGCGGGCATTATCCTGTTGAAATACAGCGCCTGGCAAGCTTTGACGGAAGGGAACAACTTGGGGCTGTAGAACTTCACTGATGTACCGGTTGCTGTTCAGATTGCCCACAATTCTTAGCAATTAAGATCTTCCATGATATGCTATGGCACCCCAGACCATAACTCCGGGTGTTCGTCCACTGTGGCGTTCGATAATGCACTCCGGAAGGTGGCGTTCACCGGCATACCGTCTGACACGAATGCGGCCATCATGGTACCACAAATTAAAGCGGGATTCATCAGAAAACACGACATGCTGCCAATCAGCACGCCAGTCTCTATGCTGAGCGGCCCATTGTAGCCGCAGGCGGCGATGGTTTAGCGTAAGAGGGATCCTGTATAAAGGAGTCCTTGCGCGCAGTCCACGCTGCAGCAGACGTCTACGAATTGATGAAGCACACAATGAAACACCTGTAGCTATTGACCACTGTGTTGCCAATTGTCTAGAGGAAGCTGTACGGTCCGTCAGCGCCATCCGGACCAGGTGTCTATCATCGCGAGCTGACGTCACAATTCGGGGTCCACTCCCGGATTTCCGAGTTGTCCGACACTCGGCCGTCCACTGCTTCCAAAGACGCATCACTGTGCTGCTGTTACGCTGCACACGAGCGGCTACTGCACGATAAGACAATCCAGCTTCACGAAGGCCGATGATTCTCCTCCGTTCTAACTCTGTAAATTGTTCAAATCTCGCTCTCTTTCATCAAAGAGGCATAAGTAACGATTGAGCTAACGTTTACCACTAGCAGATAACCACCGATGACCATACACGCCTCGCTACAGCCGTCTATTTATTCGGATCCATCCGCCGTTCAGAGAGCGCTGCTCAGCATACGCATGCGCTACGGATTTAAAATTCTAATCATTCGCATATCATGCGCTAATTTGCATTTCCTGAAAATTTCAGCTCACTCGCGTAAGTCCTTCATGGTGTTGCAATTTTCACAAACATGAGTTTATAATATAAAATTTTTGTGAATATGGATTATTATTGCGACGAAATAATTCTGAGGTGTGCATTCGTAATTCATATTTATTTACTTTTATTGATATTTTGAATTTAATGTGCATATTTATTTAATGAATATTTGTATTTTATTAAATTTTAAATGGATATTAGTTTGATTTTTTTATGATATAATTGCCCTATTTACTTGCAGACATGAATGACCGAAGAAATCGTATAATAGGCTAAATATCTCTCTGAATTTTAAATTTTTATTGAAATTTTTCCTAGCAAAACTTGTTTATTTCATATTTTATTGAGATTAAGCAATACCAAATCATCTTTGTCACTCTCTCTTTCTCCCTCTCTCTCTCTCTCTTACTATATATATACATACACGCTGTTGTATTGTTCATAAACAGGCTGACGTAAAAAAAATCTGATAAATAAAACATACTAATCGCTGAATTGCAACCACCCCTAAAATTTTATTTAATATATAAGAGAAAATTTGCGTTACCATTTTACAAATAAAAATATCCCAATTAATCCTAGACTCCTGTACATTCGAAGAAGTCGCCAATTTTTCAACACGAAGTATATAGCCAATTTCTTTATGTTACCATAATTTAACTCCAGGAATTCTCTACTGAATGTTCAAAATTAGATAGCTTTTAGGGTGAATTTATAAAGGGTGTTTTCACCGTGAGGTTGTGAAATACTGGCTTTTCTAAAGAAGAAGATGCCTTCATTCTCATTACACCTTTGATACGCCGTTAAAATTCATAAGTCTACATTTATTGATATGACTTTCTTTTACTATGTCTATAAACAACGCACAGGATCATTGTTAAATATGGTAAGATTTATTTCATATCGAACTTCTTTAGTCATTATCAGATATACGTGACAATACTTACAGTTGGGAGTGGAAAAATTTAATTGTGCTTGCAAATGACGGGAAAATACAAAATGTTGTTTACTAACCGGTTCTAAGTGATAAACCTATTAAAAAAAGTGCACTACTAAAGTAACAAAACTAGGTACAACTTACACGATAATTATGTAATTTTTGCTAATTAAAATGTTGTTAATAAAAATAAAATAAAGAAAAGAATTGCATCTTGAGTCCAAACATTTTCAAACGCACGCACACACGTGTACATATATATGTATATATTGTATCTCTTAATATTTACGCTATACTAAATAAGCAACATATTGATTCATTATTTACATTTAAATATTTTTTTTATTGACATTCATGCTAGCAATTAAAAAAGAAACTTTTTTCTTTGATATAAAAGAGCTAATAGTCTTATTTGCTAGTATATTTACATTTTTTTTTATTATTCTGTATTTCTAATAATTCATATTTCTTATGTTATTCTCATCAATCTAATATAACTTCTTTCTTGGACGCTTTAATTAACAAACATGAAAGACCTCGTCGACTGGTATTTTAAAAAGTTAGTGTCTATTTGTGAGGAACATGTTATAATTGTTGTAAATATTCTCGAAATTGTTTACTTTTTGTTTAAGCTGCATCTTCATTTAAGAATGAACAAATTAAGTTCAGTCGAAATTACTCAGATGTAGATGCACTGTGTACGTAGATTCATGTGAAATATGATATAGATCGTATAACGATTTGATGTTTGTTGTACACTTGATATTGATGTATAAATGTGGACTCATTAGATGGAGACTCACTGGTGTGAAGTTTGGTGTTTTCCACTGTTGTGAATTAAAAAGACTTCTCCATTAATAAGTTGATTTGTATAATTTATGATTCATGGAAAAAATTTGATAATTTTGCTATGTGCGTTGTAAAGACTCAATGGCGATGGTTCATACTTGCTGGTCTTATAGAATCCTTTTTTGTATAGATTAGGGAAAAGACTAGCAAAACCAATATATATGTATAAATATCTATATATTTACACAATTATATTTATATACTTAAATATTATCGTTAGTTCTACCTTTCCGTCCAATGACAACATACTCTCTCTCTCTCTCTCTCTTGTCTTGCTCTTGTATATACTTCTTCAGACATTGAATGTCCGATAGCAAGGTTTCCTTGAATTCCACAGAAGCAGTCCACTGTATCTCACCGAATATCGGATGGTGCCCAGTTTTTTTGAATTTCCCAGAAGTAATCATGCCATCGAATGTTGTCAGATGGCATCAGGTTCGGTAGAGTTAAATTCATTATGAAATATTGATTTTTGATAAACCAGGGTACGTTGATGATTATTCAAACGATTCCATTTGGGAAGATTTGTGTATTATAAATTATTTTCTTGTTGCAGAGCCTTTTCCAGTTTCCGCGACTGCGTCTCCTCGGTGGTTCTGGTCGAATGCTCGACTTCAGACCGTCGACTCTATGGAACATACCTGATGGAAAAAGGCCAGCAGCGGGCATGGAACTGTCCTCGAAATAGTCGGTCTCCCAACAGCGCACCTCTGGCAGCTCAGGATGACTCAGATTCGATATCTTGTGAGTAAAATATTTTAATTGGTTATAAATTTATTATACATGCTATAATTAAAATATTGTGTTATTTACTAAAATCTAATAGACTCGGAAACATGGTATCATGAGCAGCTAGCATGCAAGAGGATTTGGATCTGCTGACGGCTTCCTTTGAAATCACTGCTTTCAAAAACGAGAAAACTAAATTGCGATTATGACAACATATATATATTGACTATAATAAGATAATATATATATATAGATATATAGATAATATATATGTCGACTTCATTTCATTAGGGCTAATTTTCATCAACGAAGTTGAATTAATAGGCACAAGCCTAGTAAACGATTCATACATCATCGCTATTGATTCAGGATTGGAAGTTAAACTAGTACAGAAAGATCGTAATTTATACACAATATCTATATACACAAAATATAAATATATACCCGGTTTATAAACTTCTCGAAGGTGTAAGATATATCTTGACGACTCGGAATCTCATAGCAAGACAAAGTCGGAAATGCTTTCCTGAGCGGTAGTGTATATAAAAAAACACCAAAAATTAAAGGACGTATGCAGAGATACATGATATGCGTTTTAGTAATAAATGCACATTAGCAAAATTAAGATAAATCAAAGAAAATGCACGAATCTAATAAGGAATAAGCTAATAAGAGGTAATAATACAGGCCTGTAACCTTCTGCAGAAATATCCCGGAAGATTCAGGCGTGTCTTTGACAATTACTGCGATAATTTTCCTGACAATTACCGCGATGCATTTTTAAAATTTACTGTCAATGGGTATGCATATATCAGTAACTTGGTACGCCCTCAAAAGAGGTAATCAAGATATGATATCTTCAGTGATTGAGCAGGGCAACACATGCAGATCCATTGTTGGTCAATTGAGACATCTAAACAGTTACGAACGCTACGGCTAAAATGGGCGGTGGGATGCATCGAGTTTAAGCTTGGAGTACGCTTTATTGGACAGCATTGTACAAATGCTGTTCCAACTGCGTATTGCACTCTGCAGTTTCCGTAGGGGCATACCCCTTAATTATCCATTCCTCCAGTCAGTCCTCCTACTACCACGCTATCAATGTATAAAATGAAGAGAGAACTCTCTAAACTCCAAATCATGTGCGATGTCATCTACCATATCTGGAAAGCATTTCAAATCCAGCATTACTAAGCAATTCCACGACGTCTAGGTGTCCTGTTCCCCTACTTAGAAATTAGTAAATCTGGTCTAAGATACCTTATAAAGTGTTTAATTGATGCGATATTTTACTTTTGTTCATTTTGTATAATTTGTACATTTGTACATTTTGTATAATTTACATTTTTAACTGTCACCCCATGCCCGTATATATATATGCATGCATATTTTTATGTCCTAAAGTGATCATAAAATGTTTGATAATAATTTCTTTTTTCATTTTCAGATGGCAGTTCTTGCTCTGTGGATTCGCGCTCCGAGTTGGAGCAATGTCGTTCCGAGTTCTACACTGCACAAAAGGAAGCCCGCAACAGAAACGACAGTGACATGAGACACCACGGAACGTGTTGGTGAGCGTGGTTCTATTTCACTTTTCAAAGCTATTTTCAAAATTTGACTTCCAATTTTAATTTACAAGGGTATGCTAACTCTTCGAAAAACACATTGCTTTTTAAAGGGATAGATAGATTTTTTTTTCTTTTTAATTTTTGTGACGCAAATGTAAAATTTTATAGAAAGATTCATTAAAATATCAATTGTTTACATACTTAAAAAATCATTAATTTAGTTTAAATTTTAAGTTTTTAAAGAAATAATAATAATAAATTTTTTTTGATTGACTAACTCTTGTACAGTGGTAGCATATGTAGTTAGCGTGCAGGACAGCGTATAGAGAGTAAATTACTAAGTGAACTCGAACAAAACTTCTTTTACAAAAATGTATTTTAATATGGAACTTTTAGCAAAAATATATTTTCTTTAATAAAAACTAACAAAAATATTTATTTTCTTTAATAAAAACTAACAAAAATATTTATTTTCTTTAACAAAAATATATTTTAATATGGGTAAACAAAATGCTATGAAAATAGAAAAAAGAGAAACATTGACATGAACAATAATTTATTTTATGATTATTTTGTAAATTTTTTACCAATACAAAATACTCACTCTACCAAGAAAGCCTTATCAGTCCAAATTCATGTTTACCAGAAGTCACTTTGACTGCGTGAACTATTTTCTGTGACGTCACTTCCATCTCCTAGAGTGCGCGGGTACTACTGGCATATATAAGTAAAACCTGAGATCCACTGACATTAAAAAAAAATAATTCTCATGCGTTTAAAAAAATATTTTTTTAAAAATATTTTATCACTTCTGAAAATAATTGCGTATTAAATTTTTTAATTCGATTGAATGTTAATATTTTACTTTAAATAAGATAAATAATATATTATTTTTGTTTCAATTTCAAATATCGTGCAATTTTAATAAAAATTGAAACTCATAAAACATTTTAAATTTAAAAAAAATCAATGAATTATAAAGAATTAAAATTTAAAATAAATAATTTTTTATTTAATAAATTAATATTATTGTTTACCTTTGTAAAAAATTTACCATTTTGTACAAAGGTAAATAATACACTTGTATAATGTACAAAATTTACCATTTTGTACAGCAAAATTAAAAAAATATATCAAATTGTCATATTGTCATATCAAAGGCATATTCGTAGACACACACACATGTATATATATGTGTGTGTGTGTGTATAGGGAAAAATAAATATATATAATAAAGAGTTTAAAGCTTAAAATTTACACAAAATTTAATAGCTGTTTTATTTTTAGATTCGAATTTTGTTGTAACCGAATACAAAATTAAACAGTTAAATTATTTATTTATCGATATTTTTATAATCGTTCCTAAAAATATTTGTTCTTAATGTGTTCAAATGTCTGTCAAAATGCATTAATCAAAATTTTTTTTTTGTTCTAATGCATCTGGCAAACACTTAGACAGCTTGGTCTTAATCTACTTTGTTTAGCGCAATTATAAAATTGAAACATGCTTTCAGAAATAAATATCGTAAAGATAAAAGAAAATTCCACAACTATCCTGCATCCAGGCTAATAAGCTTTGACAAATCTGATTTAGTACGCAATAAAATAGAAAACATCTAATATACTGTTTTTCTAATATTTTAACGTTTATCTTTTATTAAGCTACAGACGGATATCAAGTCCAATATTTAAAATTTTCATCAAAATCTGAAAATCTTTCAACATACGTTACCAATTATTAATATTTTTTAAAGTAAAATCGACGTAAGATGAAGTGAACTGCGGTCTGCGCACCCCTATTCATTAAATAAATCATTATAATAAATAACAAATTCAATTCATCTTATATTTTCTGCCCTATAGGAGGATAAATTCATTGTAATGCAAGCAATATATCTCATTCTCTCTTTTTCTTTTTCAATTCCTTCTATTAGCTCACACTCTCCCTATATATATCTTGTTCAAATTTTCAATCGTTCATAAAATACTTTTTATTCAGCCACTCAAGTTCAAATACATTTTTTTGTTTTTTATTTTTTTATTTTTTTTAATTAAGTTGCATATATCTACCAATAGATGGCACCAGACAAACTTAAAAAAAATGAATGAAATTTATTTATGAAGGACTTTCTGTAATAGAGTGAAAAAAAAGTAGGAATTGACTTTATTTATTTTTTTTTTTTTATATTACTTGTTTCTTTCTCTGATAGTGCTTTGGTGCATTACGAGGAATGCGTGGGGCGCAGCATTCGGAAATGGTGCGGTGATGGAAGCCGTGCCAGGGCGGAAATAAGAAACCTCGTGGCCGACATGAAGGAACGCTTTCCCTACCACAGCTGCGAAGACCACACTTCAACGGAATGTTCTTCCGCCCCGGCGATGCTGGTCTTCGCTGGACTGCCGTTGCTTGCCATGCTCATCCCCTTTTTGATGAAGTTCGTGACTCTGTAACCATCACTTCATACCAATCTAAACACTTGAGACACCAAAATCGTCATAAAACTCATGGCAATGCACGAATAGGGTGTTGCCTGTTTTATATATCTCGTCATTTCGTCTAAACTAAGGGATTTCAAGGACCCCTTTATGGTGTGCACCTAGTTTTCGTTAACAATTATTTCTTCTTCTTCTTCATTGGCGCAACAGCCACATGGTAGGCCAAGGCCGTCTGCCAACCGGCAGATTAACAATTATTTACCATAATTAAATCTACAATTCATGAATTCTAAATGTCTTTCCACCCTACGGTCTCAAGAAATCTCATTAATCAATCTTATGGGATACGAATATATATTCTACTTAAAACATTCTCCTGCGCAAAGATCATCTGCTAAAAAGTGATTTTCTTTGAAGTAAAAAAATTGAGAACATTTTCTTTTTTGTCCCTACATGAATATGCTTCTCTTTTGTAGTTCCAATGATAAACAATAAATTGGATAAACAAAAACATGCTAGTTTAGCAGATTACAACTTATAGTCAATTTTTGAATTTATTCATCTTGGAAACCCAAGAACTAATAATAAAAATTATTTTATAAAATCAAACGAATCGAAAGATTGTTACTTAGAACTCAACAATTATGATTATTGACTTTTCTTTATTTTAAAAATATAAAAATTTCAATACAATAATTCAAGATTTTTGCCTTTTTTCCTAAAACGGCATACCTCTTTCTTCCAGAGATTTAAGAGCCAGCATTAATCTGTACTTATCAACAATAAATATATTTTCACACTTCTGTGGATTTAACAAGAACAATCTAATATAAAATTCTATGGACAATGGAGCAGTAAAATTACATTTTGTTATATTTTAGAAATTTTTTTTAGGTACTTATTTGATTCTTGTTAGTATTGGTATAGATTTATATTGTTTTTTGTCAATAAAAAATTTTAAAATTTAAATTTGTTTGCTTTTTATTTCTGTTTATTTTTCACACAACAATTGACATTTGTTCCTTTAAATTTTTGTATTTTAAATTAGTTCTTTGATTATCCGCGTTATATGGCCTTTTTCATTTTCTTGATTTAACCATTTTATTTATTTTAGTCAACTTTTGTATAATCAATATTTTTATCAATATTTTGTATATCAATATTTTTATCAATATTTATCTTTCTTTTATTCAATTTCTTGATTTCGTGGAAAATTTAATAATTTTTTGAAATTTTTTTTAATTCGAATTTACTTACTTTGAAATGTTTTCTGAACTGAATAGGCTTTAAAAGAAATATTATTATTTTAACTTAACCTGCACAACACCAAGTACTGTCTGCTAAAAGAAAAGAAAATACGATATATTTTAAAAGCATAAATACTATAAGCATGTAATATTAGATATATATAAATAACATTTAAAATAAAAACTATGAAACATACATTTTTATCATTAAGAGTGAATTTTCTTTTATTTTAAAACATAATAAAACTTACCTCGAATGATATTGTTGGGGAAAGGCTTGAAAAAAAATTTACCAGTTAGCGTGGTAACCTTCTGATGTAGAAAAAGTCCTTTTGGAGCCTGACATGTGAAAATGTCCCTTTCTTTATTCCAGCTGAGGATAAGCAAGATAATTCCGTAAATTAGAAAGGTTCTAAATTAGATTTAAGAGTAAGGATATAGAGAAAAAAAAATTCAGAGCTTTGGCGCTGTTTGTTTCAAATTCTGATTACAATCAATTTTTAATTTAAGGTACAAGAACACTTTTAAAACGCGATTTTCGACCAAAATATCAATTTTACAATTTTTACATTTTTAAAAATACTTGTATTTTAAGCTTTCTAAATATCTTCACAGTTTGTTTCTACCCTTTTTAGAAGTAAAGTTCTGTTGGTTTAAACTACTCTGGAAAACGAGTTTTTAAACAGGAAGTACGATTTCAGTAGCCGGAAATGACACTTTTAATATATTTACCTTCGATATTTCCTCAATATTGACTGTAAAACTTATTCTAATATAAATAAAAAACATTAAATAATGATTTTTATCATTTGAAAAAGTTAAAATAGTTGGCATCACTTGATCTAATAAAGAATCTGGCTGCAAGTTTTTGTTCGAAAGTTTGTTTACATTTGCTGTTTTGTGTTATTATCGAATATCTAGGGGCCTGAATGGCCGAGTGGCTAGCGCTCTGGCGCTCGGTACCACAGGTTTCGGGTTCGAGTCCCGGTGGTGCCATGGATGTTTGTAGTGGTTCGGAATCCACTTTAAACCGTAGGTAACACGATCGTAGAGCGTTGTGGAGAGTGACATATTATTAAAAATGAGGAAAAACTAACTGTTCATATATATAGTGATTAGGGGATTATAGTCCTTGTTGCTTCACATCCCCATGTACCACTTCATTCATCATTCGAATATCTATGTAATAATTTACTTACTCTAATGTTTTTCATCCTAAAAATAATAAAAAAAAAAATATTTTTTTTGAAGAAAAAGAAAATACAAATTTTAAAAGTTTTATTTTTAATTTGAATAAAATATATTGAATGAAATGTTGCTGTTTGTGAATCAAAACTTTGAATTTAAACTTTGAAAAGAAAATAAGATCAAAACTTTGAACTTTTAATTTTAAAAGTTGTCAGCATTTTTAAAGGATATATGTAGTGAACTGTTATTGTAAACATTGTGTGTTATATTTGATTAAGAAAATTCTATTATCTTTTCTAAAATGTATTATAATTTTCGCAAGTTGGAAAACAAGGACATTTTATTTTAAAAACTTTTGTTATCTGTATGATATAGAATTTGATTTATAAACTTCAATTATTTGAATAATGTTGAAGAAAAATTAAAGTTGATAAAGAGTCCATTTACGTTTGAAGACATTTAAAGAAAATATAACAAATAAATAAATGTTTGTAATAATAAAGGAGAATTTAAAACTCAATAGCACCTTTATGTATGTTCATTTGTTTTCAGTTCCATGTAAAAGTTGGTTTTAACTCAGCTGAGTTGAATGAGATATGCATTTGATATATGCAGATATGAGCATTTCATCAATGCAGATGCAAGTGTAGATTTTCTAAGAATTAAAAATTGATATATTCATCACATCAGAAATTAGTGCTGCCGCACCAGACTTCTTTCGTTCTTTCCTATCATGTGGATTATTAAATCACAAATTTAAAAGTAGATTTTTAAAATGTCTCAATAATGTCACTGCATGAAAAATGTCACTGCCAGTTCCAGCCGTAGAAAAAAAAATTAATATTTACATGATTAGATTTGAAGGTTGAGCAAACCCAAAAGTGCTCTCAGTTCACCAATACTGGTGTTGTCAATTTCACTTTTGATTCGATCCCAGATATTTTTCTCTTTCTTTCAATCCTTAAATTTGTTTATTTCACAATTATACGTAAATGTTCGCCAGTAAAAGTATCTCCTATCTATTTTTTTGAATTAGAATAATTATTTTTTTTGCAAAGTCGTAGTCCAGGAAATCTTAATATGTTGCGAGATGGAGTTCTAACATTTCGATTAAGTTCACCGGATGACCATCTGAATCTATTTTTTACACAGCAATATTTCACGCAATTACTAGCTGTTTCTGGATCAGAGAAATTATTGTCGTCTGATGAAATTTCAGAGTCTGTTGAGTTTCACAGATAAAATCTTCATCACAGACACCTCCACTTAGATCACTTCTAACTTCATTTCGAATCTTTTGCAGTTCCTCCACTAATCCGATGGATGAATCAATCTCCACGGACCTAGCTTCACAGTCTACTATCGAAACTACTATATGTATTACTATCGAAAATTATAAAGCTGAAAAGGAAGTGAAGTCTCACAAATCACTCTTGAAGAATGCTATGGAATTTCTATTTGATGCTCGTGACAAAAGAAATTGTGATAAGAGGAGGTTATGTTCAAAGTCAGAAAACAGGAAGCTACAGGAATAATCTATTATATTGGTCTGAGCATGTATTTAAGGTGATGGAAAGAACAATTTAAGCAATGTGGGGAATCGCACGTCCCCTGGTATAAGCGTATGAGAATGGTTAAACCTTTTGCCTCTGTTGCTTTCTCATGGTGAATGATTAACAGTTTAAATAGTATTTGTTAGGAACGAGCAAATAATCGCAATTTTGCAAAAATAGAAAATACTGAGGAGCAGTTAAACAAACGACTCTTCAACCATTTTGATATGATACGTAGTTGTTGTTGTTGCCTTATTTCACATGATCAACAAGCAAGTTAGATCATGTCCCCAAATCCAAGAATCTTCCAAAACTCGTAAACAAGACGAGGACTAATGTTACGTCATCTCTGTCAAGACCTGCACAAGTGTTCGGGTGAGGCCTACTCTGAGCTAAGTTGGTACACGTCGAAAAAGTATTTGTGTCTCTTATCAAAAGAGGGGCACTTAATGTGTCCACTTACAAGCCTATTATTGGTGGTATGTACGAATCTATCAGCCTTGATAGTAAGGGCACCATCTAGAGCCTGCCTATTATACCGGAGGAGTTTTTCATAGCTGCTGGATTGAAATTTATATATTGGAGCAGATCTAGACAAGGTACAAAGAGTCATTTGATATTGATACATCAGAGGGGCCTTCCTTGGCCAAAAGACCAGTACTTTCATTGCATTAGAGTGAGGCTGGATCCACTAAAAGAAGATTTCCTATTGTTGTGAAAGCTGTTTAAGAATTTTTCGAATTGAAACAGCTGGAAAAACAAGATCTGCAAACTTAACATTCCGGCATATCTCAAAAATATTATTTGCAATTTCCTCCAGGACAGAATAGTTTCTTTAGAAGAAATACAACATACTTATAATCAAGGAATACCTCAGGGATACTGCCTGGGACCAATTCTCTGGAATGTCTTCTTAAATGATATTCTAGACATTGACTTAGGGCAGCATACATGTATACAAGCTTTCGCGGGTGACTTAGTATTACTGTTCAGCGCTCCAGCTACTTTTCACTTTGCAAACATTTGTTCCGACCCTCTTGCAAAAATCAATAATTGGATTATCACAAAAGGACTTTCCATTAATAAAGATAAAAGCCTTTTCACTATCATTGCACAAAAAAATTACTCCCATATCCCAAATATTAAAATTGGAAATAATAAAATTAAATATCAGAGGCATATTAAATATCTTGGGTAATTATCGACAAACAGCTTACTTGAAATCAACATTTGGACTACATTACGAATAAAGTCAGTTAACTAATGCATAAACTTAATAGAACTACGAGAATTTATTGGGGATCTCACCTAGAGTCAAAAAAGAAATTTACAAGAGGGTGCTGGAAAATATAATCACTTATGGATACGAAGTTTGGTTCAATGATAAGGCAAAACTCAATTTAAAACTTATTAAACTCCAAAAGATTGGTTTATTGAATATCATAAAATGCTCCAGAACTGTCTCGTCAGATGCCTACATGTGCTAACAGGAATTCCCCCCATCACACTGACCTTAAGATCCATGCTGCAGTTTTACCATCTAAAATATATGCAAAAGAGTATCGCGGTTGATAACCACACTTTCTCAGCTGAAGACCTAGAGGCATCTCCTAATATTGAACCTTCTTGGGAAAAATTAAAATTCGATCGGCGGTATCAACATAAAC
The DNA here is from genome assembly GCA_021605075.1 of Caerostris darwini. Lineage (NCBI taxonomy): Eukaryota > Metazoa > Arthropoda > Arachnida > Araneae > Araneidae > Caerostris > Caerostris darwini. The sequence goes on from BPLQ01000220.1 coordinate 17,264, forward strand.
CTGAAAGTGGATACTACATATATACTGATGGATCTAAAATGTGCAACAAGGTTGGTTGTGCTATGGTAGTTATGTATGAAGGAGTTGAAGAATATAATTGCATTAATTGTCTGAATGATGAGGCATCTGTCTATATGGCAGAACTGAAAGCAATTGAAATAGCAATAGAACACGTTTTATCCAACAACATCAATCATGCAAAAATTATTTCTGATTCCAGATCTATCCTCCAGGCTCTGAATAACCCTAATAATATAAATCCACCGATTCTTCTTATTAAAAAACTCATTGCCAACTCGTATCCAAGAATATAATTCATCTAGATGAAGGCACATATTGGAACAACAGGAAATGAAATTGCAGATGTCTATACCAAACAAGGCACTAAAAGTGACAACATAGACATCCAAGTAAAATTACCACCTAAATTCATCAAAAATTTAATCCATAAGGATATTAAGGTAAAATGGCAACATAGCTGGTCAACTTCTGAGAAGGGTAGAGAAGTCTTTGAAATCTTCCCACTGGTCAGTGCTAAAAGACTGCACGGGAACTTCTTCCTCAACCAGATTATTACCGGCCTCGGAGTAATAGCATCCTATCAAAGTAGGTTCTTCAAAGCTACAGATATTTGTTCCTGTGGACCTATGAAAGAAGATAGACATCACATCATCTTTGTCTGTAATAAATGGAACGATATCAGAGGAACATATTTTCCTAGCAGATATAAAACACTCACGTTGAAATAGCTACTTGTAAATAAAATCGCGAGGACTGGAATCGAATTAATAATGAAAAAGAAACTAGAGTACATTCTAGAAACTATGAATAATTAATCTGCATTTTGCATTTATACCCGAGATTTGTATTTATATTTCTTTTTTCTTTTTACTTATGTTTTGTCACTGTATATATTTTGTGTCTTTTGTAATTGTTTGTCAATATTGTCTGTAACTGTTTTGTAAATTTTTTGGATTTTAATAAATTGATTTCGGTCTGGTCCCATCTTGGGAGTAAGGCCGCTTGGTCGGGTGCGGGTGCCTGGAGTCTGAGCCGGGCTGCTCTGGTTCTGTAGATCGGGTTGCTTCCCCGGCGTCGATGATCTCTTTTCGAGTGCCCCTAGGGAGCGGGTCGAGTTATTCCTAGCTTATCTCCTACTATAGTCCAGTTTCCTAAGTGCTAAGTGGTACTACAACTATCTGATAAGATACTACATTAAAATAGATCTATGGGGCAATTATGTCTCATGCCAGTGATGATGCGAGCAGCAATTGATTGTACTCTCTCTGGTTTTGCTAAATTAGTGGCTGATGTACTGAAATAAATTTGAGAAACATACTTCAAAACAGATCTAATCAAAGAGGTTATGTTAATCTGAAAGTATTGGCATCTGCACGCCAATCTCTTCCTGTAATATATTTCAATAAGCCGAGTCTCTTTCTGCATTTATTTACCTGATAAACTGTGTATTTGTTACTTAAATTTCAGGATCCAAAGTGTAACTCAAATATTTAGGATTTTTTCATAGGGCAGAGGTTTGCCTTCCATTCTGATTTTAGACTGGTAGTTATTTAAACACAGAATTCTTGTGAACAAGCTAGAGATTGGCTAAAACTCAATATTCTGAACGGGTAGTGTTTACCACAGATTCAATTTGACCAATATAAGAGTTGAAGTTCCAGAGGACAATATAATCGGCAAATAGACCAAATTCGCCCCTTCTGGAAATATTTTTCTCAATGGCAGCAATGAACAAAGAAAAAAGAAGGAGGCTCAGGGCTGATCCTTGCGGGACACTCTGGATCAGCTTAAAAGTTTTAGAAAAAGAGTAATAAATTTCCCTCTTTCGGAGGCCTTTGCTAAACCAAGAAAAACAGCAATTGTATCCTGAGATGGTTTAAGATTGTGAGAGTCTTGAATTCTCTATCCAAAGTATAAAATTTGATCCACATTGAAGTGTCCCTTTCTAAAGCCATATTGTTCGGTTGGAAACAAGCCATTAGAATCTAGTTTAAAAAAAGTCTCTCCAAAGTAATTTTTTCCCATAAGTCTGTAGGAGAAGTTTGCTAAAGCAATGAGTTTGTAACTTTCAGGAGAGATGGCTCTCTTATTTCATTTTCTAATAAGAATAATCAGAACTTTTTTCCAATCGCATGGAAGTCTTACTCACTGAAATATTAAGAATTCTCTCCAAGATGAGTTGAGTCTTACAAGCTCTGCTTACCCTTATTGCTAAGTCTTGAGATCATCAGGCTATGAATATTATCAGGCTCTAAAGATTTAAGTGGATGAAGGGCACTCAATGCAAGATTCAGCTCTTGCATTGTAAAATTATCTCTGAAAGTAGGGTTTCTCGGCTGAGAACTACTGTAACCCTGAACTATTTTCTTGCACAAATTTCTGTGTCTTTATCCATTTCAGTAGAATTTATTTTACTTATCTTTTGATAGTAAGATCCCAATAAATTTACCGGAGCTGTGCCGTCTGGGAAAACCTGCCTATTATAATCTAGGATAGGGTTCCAACCACCCTTTTGCTCAGGTATTTCACAAGTTTTTAAAGTTTGGTATTTGGGGTTCGAGCATCTATAAATTTGCATATTTCATTCCATCTCCCTCTCTTGAGAAGAACTTTCGTTCTTCTTATTTCTGCATTTACTTTGCTTAGGCTCGATCTATGAGAGGAATCATTTGACATTTTCATTTTCTGTCGTAGTTTATCTTTTTCTTCAACAGGGATTGAAATATTGGAGATCTATGGGGTGAACGGCTTATGATTATCCCTAGGAACAGCTTAACCAGTAGCCATTTTCTTAAAGAAGATGCATCTGGATCTTCAAAAGACTTGCTTTTAGTGTGAGGTTTTGAGAGAATATCTTGATCTACTAAATATCTCTACCAGTTGGCTTTTTTTAAATTCCAAAAGTTTTTCTTATTTACTAAAGTTTTTTGTTCCGCCTTACCTGCGTTAATATAGATAAATGATCATTGCTAATATCTTGTAGTATTGTTCTGTGGCGGCTTTGTAAAGGTTGCGTAGTGTTATTAAAATCCAGACGGCAAAATAAAAGACGATAATCAATTTTCACAATTACAGCATCTTTATTCTACTTCGAACGCCAACTACGTTCTTGTTTTCATTCCAGCGGGAAAATTCCCTTTTTTTAACAGTGAAAGTAGAAGTCGTATTGACGGCAATGTTTTGTATTTTCAGCAGCAGAGTCTGCCGTTAATTCTGTTGCTGATTCTGGTTTTCCGAAGGATTATTTTTCCATGCACATGGAGCTTTGCATTTATTAGGAAAACATTTTTCTCGAAAACGAAAATGGTAATAACAGTATTTGCCAGAAGGATTGTAAGAGCGATTGCGAGAATGACTTCGATGAGAAGAAGAGTATCGACCTCTATTTCTTGGTTGGGAACGAGAGTTCCTTGTGACATGCTGTTTTTCAAGTTTATTATCCAAAGATGCAATTTGTTGTCGTAACTCAGTTATGGCATCTGATGCTGATGAAACATTGCTTACGCGGTAAAGTTCTTGTTTTGGTTGCATTTCAAGAATACGATCCGCCATTAATGCCAGTTTTTCAATTCCTTCATCACTAACTAGCAAAATATTCCGTACGGAATCAGGCATTTTTTGTAGAAATAATGTTGTTAGCATCTTGTCAGTAATTCCATCAGTAGCCAGGTTTCTCATCTTTTGTAAAAGTTGACTGGGTTTAAAATCTCCCAAATCAAGTCCTGTAAGTAGTCTCTGAAGACGCTTATTTTCGCTTTCTTTAAATGTATTCAGCAAACGTGCTTTAGCAGCGGTATATTTTGTTCTATTATCATCACTTATAATGTCCCACAAACTTTCAACAAATTTCGGTTCTAATTGCGAAACTAAGTAGTTGAATTTTGTATCCTCGGCTGTTATTCCACAAAATGAAAATTGTGCTTCAACTTGAAAGAACCATATTTCTGGTTTTTCTGCCCAAAAAGGAGGTATTTTGACACTTACCCGCGCTACTTCATCTTTTTTCGCCGATTCATGAGATTCAGTCATTTTGTAAATAATTCACTGTTTGCAAACAATTCACGGGTCACCAAATATATGGCAGCTTTGTAAAGGTTGTGTAGTGTTATTAAAATCCAGACGGCAAAATAAAAGACGATAATCAATTTTCATAATTACAGCATCTTTATTCTACTTCGAACGCCAACTACGTTCTTGTTTTCATTCCAGCGGGAAAATTCCCTTTTTTAACAGTGAAAGTAGAAGTCGTTCAATTTGTATTCCATTTTACATCAATAGGTGTCGCTACAGTTCACTTGCAGTAAGGGTAAATGACGCAGTAAGAGTGGGCTCACGATAGGCACGTCTAAAGGTAGACCTCAGCACTATAGCTATAAGAGGAGTAAGTAAGACAGCCATCGTTAAAAATAAAATGAACATTGTCCTCCATAAAGTTAAGTAGCTCAATTCCTCTCTGATCGTTGACTACATTTGCCCCAAATAGAATGTTTAGCATTTAAGTCGCTTAAAAGAATATTGTCTTCATCAGATATACCAAACAAATTTACAAGTAGGGTTTTCTTTATTGGGAGAATGATATATGTTAAATATGGTATGATTATTCCCCTTCCAATTTATGTTCATGCACAGCATTTCGAAATCCGAACAAAAAAACTGTGTAGTATTAGTATAACGATAATCTTACAAGAAAAGACAGGCTGCCGCCACCTATTTCTTGTCTATCAGCAAGAAGTATGTGATAGCCCTTGATTTTAAACTTGACGTGTTCTTTTAATATTGCCACCTGAAGAGCAATGATTTGAATCTCTAGAATTCCAGTCAGATCTAAGATAGATGATACGAAATTCATAAATTTAATTACAGTTTGAAGCTTTTAAAAAGAAATGATTCGTAACATATGCATAACATAATACATAACATATCATTGCATTAATGACTCGTTCAATTCATACGAATCACATTGATTCGAGCCGTCACAACTACATTATTGAGGCGCGCTGTTTAATAACATTACTTAGGATTATCAAGTTAAAGTTTTAATATATTTAGAATTATGAACGTGGAAGTTTTAAAATCAATACCTGTAGTCGGTAAAAAAGTTCGTATGACTATTAACATTCTATTTATTACAAATACTAACTCCATTTATATACGTAAATTACCCAATTCAGTTCTGTTATTTTATCTTTATATAATATAAATTTTATATGTATATTAATAATATTATCATTCAATTTTGGGACAAGTTGATTTCCCCCAGTTTTTATGAGTTTATTTAATTAATATCTGAAACACAAAACAGTTCTTGTGTTCTAAACATGAAGTTTAAGCTCTGTGTTGTTATTTACAAAACTATACTTTAAGCATATTTCTCACTTGCAGTTATAATAAAGCATTCATATTTTTAATTATTCATTTTAATGTTGTTATTAATAAGTAGAGAATTTATGTAATTCCAAAATAAGTAGCAAATAGAAAGTAAATATAATCAATGAATAAATAGGAAAAGTGAGAAAAATAGAGCTCTTTTCCAAAATGTTTACACTGAAAATTTTTTTACTGACATGTTACAAATTTGGGTTCTTATTTATAGAAGTAATATGAATTTGGATGAAATTTAGATAGAATTAGGAGAATAGGTGCAACTAAAATATAATAACAGAAGTGTAATAAAAAGAATTTTAAAAAAATTAAATATTGATATAATAAAAATGAATGATTAACCATTTAATTGATAAATTTTTGCTTTTTAAATGAACACAAACATTTCTGATACTATATCTTAACTGAAGAAAAACTAGCAATTATTTACTCGATCATTTTGGAGAACTGAGTGTTTCTTCATATGTGTGTTTACAAATATTTTCCTCCAATATCTTCCTTTTGAACTTTTGCTTTATAATTTAGTATCTCTTTATAAATTGCTATTAAGTTGCATATAACTGAGTGATATAATTGTAATTAAACTAGAATTGTAAAAGTTTTTAGTAATCAATCTAATTGATTAGTTTTAGAATAATTTTATAATCTTAACTCTGATTATTTAATGCTTCTTAATGGGATTATTTTATTATCAATTTGTATTGGTAACATTACTTATTAGAAAAAGTAATAAATATTGTAAAACATTTACAATTTTTAAACTTCCATTATTTTATTTTAGTTTTATCTTATAAAGGTTTTAAAAATGGTAAATGTTCATCAGCTTAATTTCACTTAAATCAGTACCTTAAAATTTGTTTAAAAAAATAACAAAGGTTATATATCTTGATTTTTTTTTTTTTTTTTTTCCAACTTTTAATTTAGGTTAGAAATAACCGAACAAGGGAAGCTCTTCAAGCTTTGCAGCGTTCAGCTACTGATCCAGATTTATTTGTATCATCTCCAAAATTGATGTCTAAAACTGAAAAGGTAAGTTTTATAAAAATAAAAAACCTTTTTGTGTGTTGAGCTGAATTTTCAATTATATTGTTTGAATGATACTGTTGTGGAGCATTTATTAACTTTCCTGTTACTTTTTTTATTAAGAAAAGAGTAATTTAACTACAGTAAATCTTAAATGTATCTTACATGTCAGAATATAAAGAAAAAGTAGGGTATAATTGATGTTTTATTTTAATGTTAAATTTGTAATTTTAAAAGTTAGAAAATATGAGTTTTAATTAAAGTCATAACTGACATATTATTATATTACTGTTTACGATGCTGGCTTACACATTAAAAACAAAAATATTAATGTCCTGTTTGCAACTTCATTGCAATGCTCCATAAAAAGAAGCAAAATATTGAAATATGTAATCTAACAGGGGATAATGTAATATAAGACTATTCATGTTTACATATAATCTAGATTTTATTTAATATCTAAGTGATGTGTAAATATGAATTACAGGAATAACAGCACAATTTTAAATTTAATATAGAATTATTATAGATATGTTTGAATGTTATGTTGGTGGGGCATAATTGCACAAGAACTAATTTTGACCTAGCTGTAGTATTGTTAGTAATATTTCTATGTCTAAAATTGATAAAATTACAATTCCATTAAATCAATTGAAATTTACTTTCCAGTACATAATAAAAAAATTAACAACAATAATAATTCAAAATTGGTTATGAAATCTTGACAATTTATCTAACTCAGGGTTTAAAAATTTTACTGTTCTTATTTAAAGTAAAATATGTCAATTAGAAGCCATCTGTTTTTCATTATATTCTACAAAATCTTCATTATCAGAGGAATCTTTTGCCAAATAGAATTTGATGCTGTTTTGGAGTCAGATACTGATTTAAATGGTTTTGAAGGTGCCTTTTTAAATCTTCTGTTCAGTATTGCATCTTCAGAATTCTGATTTTAATCCATAGTTATTTAGAGTTTTCCAGTTAAACTTTCTTGAATTTAGTTTGGTATTTGTATAGATTTTATGAGGTACAGCTGGAAGATTATGTGTATGACAGATATAGCAGTCTGAGTAAATTTGGGCTGTATTGGAGGTAAAAGTTTCAAAATTTGAAATATACTAATTCTACTTGACAAACAGTTCAATAATATAGCTATCAATCATTATAGATACACATTATATAGGTCAAACTTATGTTGTAATAGGTTTGACTATTGTTTCTTATGAGGTTGAAGACTAGTTAAATGATTTTTTTCTTTGCTTCGGGAAACAATATTTTCTGAGGAGTTTTGACTTTTTTAATTTGTTTTTATTGGCACTTTGGGCAGGATTTCAAATTCAAAGGATGAGGCTCTTAATAATTGACTCATTTAAGTTCAGCATGACAATTTTTGTAAAAATGGCTAGCAGTTGCACAATTTGAGAAAGTTTGTTTTTTATGCCAAGCATTCTCAGAATGTCCAAAATTCTGACAATGAAATAATTGGAGTGGATTTGGGATGTAAGGTTGTATGTGGCAGTTAAGATATAGTTTTTGGTAGATCAATTACTTAGTACTTCAGGCCTAGGCATTTTGTTCATTTAATATCGGAGCTTTTTTTATGGTTATTCTGCAGGCTGGAAAAACACTTTGTGAACTTAATTTTGATATGACTTTTGTTAGAAATGCATGCTTTTTTACAGAACAATGGAATAAGCTTCGATAAGACAATCGCCATGTTTTAACTTCTTGAAAGTTTTAAAGCCATCACCTATAGGCTGCAAACTTTTTGTATTTTAAGTAGTACCTAGTAGTTAAATAGTGTATCAAAATATACTTAAGAAAATGCTACCAAATTTCAAACTTGGTAAAGTTGATACTGAGAACCGAGTATCTAACTATTGTTTCTTTGAAAACAAATTAATGACAATTCAAAGAACAAAACTAATGACTATTTATATAAATAGCAATGAAGATAATGAATTATAACAATTCTGCAAGAAAATGATGAAATGTGAAATCTCAATTATAGAAAAAAAAAAAGATAAAAGTATGAAGGTAAAGATTATGGGGGAGGTAGTCCTAAGACAGTGATATCCATGCACATCTTTAAGAGATGCACACCCAATGGGGTACCTGAAGATAAAAAATATCTTCTAGTAAAGAAAAGCAACGAAATTTTATCAGTGTTTTTTTCATTAATAAATTTCAATTAATTTTGATCTTTCATATATTTTTAAAATATCTTAACATTTCTAAAGATTAATTTATTTCAAATCAAAATCTAATAATTTTCTTCCAGATTTTTTCAAGTATATTTAAAAATATCTTCTTTTTTATGTAATAATGATTAACAGAGTAAAAGTTTTTTCAAAAGTCATTTTGAAGTTTAACTCGCAACTAGATCTTATTCAGATTTTTTTTTTTTACCTTTGGGAATTAATTTATAAATTGTGAAACCTGAATATTGTTTTTAATGTGTGTTTAAATGTACTTGTATTAGACTCATGATTAATGTATTATTTTCATGTTTTAGAAAATTGAAAAATCTTCAGAGCTAGCATTCAATATAATAAAAGGTGATAGTTCTAGCAAAGAAAATGCACCTGTTAGGCGTTCTAAACGAAAAACACCCAGTACTCGTAAACAACCTGATAAGAAAATATCCTATGAGAATATTGAAAATGTTTCAACGACAGTTCCTAAAGTAGCATCAAAATCTAAAAAGGTGCCATCTAAGAAGAAAATTAAGACAGATCTAAAGAATTCTAAAACGGATTCTTTAATACCTTCCTTACCAGATGTTTTGAACACCTACTGAAAACAGTAAGTTATACCAGCTATAACCTTATATTTTATCGAGTGTAGATAAAATATGTTACATTATAATATTTCATGTTCTGTTAGGCAAAAATAATTTTAAAAAAAATATGAAACTATAATTACAACTACAGAATTGCAAATGCTTATATGAAAAAAAATTGCAAGATGAATTAGCATTCAAGCAATAAAAATAAATTTTTTTTGTTATTTTTTACTGAAAATTCCATTACTATTTTGTTGATTAACAATAAAAATATTTAGTAGCAGTTGTATTGAACATGAAATATTTTAATTATGAAAATTTCTTATTCTGATTTTAAAAAAAATATCAATTCAGTTGATAAATCTCAGTCCAGATAAGAAATATGTTTGGTTGATTTAAAAATCTTCTTTTCTGAGTTTTTTTTAATTTTTATTTTTCCTTTGTCTTAATAAATCTCATGATTTATGTTTATAGTAAATCTATTCCTGTAAATTGCATAAAATCTATTCTATTAAGTCTTTTCTAAATTTAAAAATGATTGATAATATATTTTTATAATATATAGGCAATATTTTTTAGTTAAGTATATTAATTACTTTAAATTTTAATTGGATATTTTATTCTTAAAAATTGAATTGAATTAAATTTTCTTGTTAAACCTAATTGATAGGAATTTGTATGTTTTTGTGTGTATTAGAAAAATCAAATTTCTCTTTTGTATTATCAATAATGTCTCATTGTTTTCTTAGAACAAATAACTGTAATCAATAGCTTTACTTAAATCGCCACTAAACTTATCAACAATTTTATCTTGCCTAAACTCCTACCAACTGTTTGTGACAAAAAAAAAAAGGTAATGCTGTCATAAAAGTAACAGCTGAAGTGTTCAGTTTAAATCTATTAAATTATGGAAATTTAAATAATTATCATTAATGCATAATTGTGTTCTTTCAGAAGAGATGGAAACAACAGTACTTCCATATAGAAGTGTTTCTGAAATTGAAAACATGCTTACTGCAGGTAAAGTAGCAATTATAATATTTTGGAATTTTAATAATTATTTCCAATTTTACATTTTGCTTTTATTAAAAAATATTTCAAATTTTTAAAATAAAATATTGAGTTAATTTAAAAAAACTCGAAGTTATTTTACTAAAAGTGCCAATTTTTAAAGAGATACATTTGAGAGTCAATATAAAATGAATCTTTTATGGGGAGACAGAAATAATTCTAATAGCAGTTTATTTGAAATAGTTCTGACAAATTCAAATACTTTTAATAAAAGTAATTTTATTTGTTAGTAGAACACATGGAAATGTTTATTTTCTATTAGTCACATGAAATATGGTTCTAAAAATATAAGTATTGCTATGTCAAATAAAAAACAGAATAATAAAACTATATCATTTTATTAAATGTGTATAAAAATTGCATTGCCTGATGTATTATTAAAAGTGTTTTTATTTAGTGAATGTAAATAAATTTAATCATTGTATGTTTAAAATTTCTGATTGAAAGATAAAGATTTAAGATGGTGTTTTATTGTATTTTATGAGGTTAAAATATCATGCATGTAGCTTTCTACATTTTAGATATTCCTCCTGAAAGTTATTGGAAAGAATTGGCCGAGCAGAGACGGATAAGCTTGGAACAAACATTAAGAGAAAATGCAGATGTAAGAAAAGTTCATCTTTTTTTTCATTTCTAAAATTAATTTGAAAGTTGTTGTTCAATGCTTTATTTATGTAATCTGTAACATATTATAGTTATTTTGATAATAAATTTAAGGTTTCATTATAAAAATAAGTTTTGAAGCTTGCATTTTATAAAATTAGTGTATTAATTACTGTAATTTTGTATAATTTTAAAAAGATACATCTGATCATAAATTGCTACTTTTTTTTGAGAAGGGAGAATGAAAATTTTACATTTTTCTTCTGTAAAAAATTTCTCTTCAGTAAAATTAATTCCATGTTAAAATCTTGTTTGAAATTAAAAGCATCATTAGACATAGAGAAATCATGAATTATGATATCTACTAATGTAATTAATAAGCTAGTAATGATGCAAGACTTATATTATTTTGCAGATTAGTCTATAATATACTTATTGACAGAAGCATACATGAAAGTGATAAATATTTTGTTTGCAGTATTTTCATTTGGTTACATAGTATAGGTTCTAAGTGCCTAGCATATTTTAAAATTTAATATATCAAACAATTAAGGTAAGAGTGGTGCCTAAATTAAAATATTTTGAATGGTAATGAATTTTATTTAAGTAAATGAATTTAGTTTCGATATTTTCCCCATGGATGGTACTGAAACCTAAGAATCACGATTAAAAGGATCAAAGTCTCAGCAAATAGTCTTATGGGTTAAATTTGGAACTAAAATTTTTTATTTGTTTAAACAAAATAAAAAGAGTATTTTAATACAAACTCAATCATCATACATAAATTATATTAAATTTTTTTACTTTTTTAATTTTGTGATTTGATCTTTATTGACAAATACAAAGACTTCTCAATAAAGATCATAAATTTTTGGTCTTTTACAAAAATACCCTAATTACATTTAACTCGCTTTTTTCCAATCTACAAACACATGTTGGAAGCCCGTATCCTCTTTTGCAAATGATTGAAACTTGTCCCCACAGCTTTTACTATTGTCTATAAGGAAAAATGCTTTCCCCATAGGTGTTTTCTTTTGAATTTGAAAGAAAAAAAATAATCTTGTTCTAAATCAGGCCAGATAGTGGACAGCCAACACGCATGATGTTGATTTTTGAAAGATAGTCAACATCAACATTGGCAACACGAGGGACTTGCATTATCATGTTGTAGAACCATCATATTACAATAGACATGGTCTTAGAAGGTTTTCAATACACTTCTAAAGTATATTTCATTTACAGTTGGTATGTGGTATTATGACTTACCCATACAGCATTCTCTGAATATCGAAAATTATATAACTATAATCTTGTCAATAGTAGCAATTAGTCCTGCCTTCTGTGGTGCTGGTATGAGGTGAAGGATACTTCCATACAGAGTTCTGTTTCTTGGATTCAGGTTCAAAATTGTAGAAGCCAATTTTCAGCATCGTGAAAGAAACATCGCATCATTTATAGCCTTGATTTCAACTCCAGATAAACCTCACATGCACATCTTTTTTTTTTTTGAGGCAGGAGCAATCTCCGGAACACACAAGCATGTGGGCATTTTTTTTATAAGAAGGTTTTTTTTTTTTTTATAAGAGTGACACCCAATGAAATGCACTGCCAACGGCCGTACCATGCTGAATATACCGGTTCTCGTTAGATCACCGAAGTTAAGCATCATTGGGCGGTCAGTACTTGTGTGGGTGACCACCTGGGAACACTGCGTGCCGTTGGCAAATTTGGGGACCTGAATGGCCGAGAGTGTCTGGCGCTCGGTGCCACAGGTTTCGAGGTTCGAATCCCGGCGGTACCATGGATGTTTTTGTAGTGGTTCGGAATCCACTTTAAGCCATAGGTCCCGGTCTTTTATGACTGTAAGAGCGTCACGGAGCAAAAGTCAGGCTTCTACCTACGGGTGCTCCATCACAACAGAAGCTGCTTCCTTCCTTCAATCATGAGTCCATATGGCTCGTGGGCTTGGCCAGCCAAGTGGGATAAGAAACAACAACAACCCAATGAAATGCTTATTCGTTGTAATAGATGTTTCAACATGACTCAATTATTTCCTTTTACTATCGCAGCAGTAGTGGTGGTGGTGTTTACTTCCATTAGAGCAGTCACTGGAGTACATGCTGCTTTTTAAGTTGATTGTGTCTCTGTTGTTGTTGTTGTTGTTGCCCCATCCCCTTTGATTTAGAATCCTAAACCAAGTCCAGTAGATCATGCTGCATCAATAGATCGTAAACTGTCCTCCCTCATTCAACAGTTGCCTCACAGTGGCACCAATACAACTATGAGATGAAGGGAGATGCGATGAATTCGAGAACAACGACAAAAGGGCATATGTCTTCTCGTCTCCATTGAAGGTCAAACTCTTAATGTGGCCAGTCCTTAGTCTAGCTAAAACCGTCTGAGCAGGTCTAGGACAGGAGCACTGTATGGACATACCAGGATATTTAGCGGCGTACCATGCATGAATTGGTGGCGACTTCCAAGAGGTATTCACTCTGGCTAAAGTCATGGAATGAACTCTGAAGCTAACAGATTGGAAGAAGAAGCTTTGGGAAGTTCGCAACCTTCTAGCGAGCAGATCCAGCAATTTCATTTCCGTAGATGCCCACATGGGAGGGAATCCACTGCAAGCACACCGATCCGATCTGGTCCAAAACAGCTAGTTTGGAAAC
>BPLQ01000222.1:0-18286 GCA_021605075.1 Caerostris darwini
TTAAAATTTTATTCTAATTTGTATTTCTATTAATTACTTTTATACCATGATGAGGGTTATCGATACTCGAAGTTCAAAATCAAAAACAATTTTGAAAGATTTCAATTTTTATTAGGAATTCAGCTAAAATCTGCAGCAAAAATCGTAATTTGGTTAAAATTTGAAATGTACAGGTAATTTGGTCTATCTAATTATTGGTACTTTGTCAATTCTAAAAATGAAATGAGCTGAAGCAATTTTTTATCGGACAGAACTTTATTATGTATTTATAGCAAATTCTTGAAAATCATTATAATTAGTGTTTCTTTCTGATTGTAACTGTGGGCCTGAATGGCCGAGTGGCTAGCGCTCTGGCGCTCGGTACCACAGGTTTCGGGTTCGAGTCCCGGTGGTGACATGGATGTTTGTAGTGGTTCGGAATCCACTTTAAACTGTAGGTCCAGGTCTGTTCTGCCTAAAGTGTGCACGAGGTGACCGTAGAGCAAACAAACCAAACTGCGAGAAAATATAATAATTTTTTTAAAAATGGCAACATATTTTTGTGCGACATCTGCGGAAGAATATTCTTTAAAAAGAGTAGTTTGAAACAACACTGGGTCTGCTATCAGTCCATGACGGGCTAACATCACACAAATGCGAAATGTGTGATAGATGTTTTGTTCTTAAGAATTCACTGCAACTACACATGCGCACTCATACAAAAGAGAAGCCAGCGAAATGTTCTTTGTGTGAAAAAGTTTTTTACACTTCATCAGATTTGAGACGACATTTGGGAACCCACACAAAAGAAAAGCCTTTCTCATGTAATTTGTGCAATGCGGAATTGTAATTTGTAATCAAATATAAAATATAATTATTCATTGAAATAAAACTTATTTTAATTTTTACTTTAAGCTATGTTTCAATTATTTATGGTGATAAAATGCTATTAACGCGAATTTACAGCTGCTTCACTTAGTCCACCTGTGTAAAAAGGTTAAAACTGCTGAAATGTATGGGACACAGTGCCACTGTCTTTCCTGTTCCTTTATAAACGACTTCTTTTTCTTCTTATACGTGGTTCTTTCAATTCTCATCCTGTGAAGAGGCGGCCTGATGGTCACTTGGCTGGCTCTTTGGTACCATAGGCTTCATGTTCGAATCCTGGAGTGGCATGGATGTTTGTTACTGGTTCGGAATCCACTTTAAACTGTAGATCCCGGTCTATTTAGCCCTCATGTGCACAAGATGACCGTAGAGGTACAAATCAAACCAAACCATCCGGTGAAGAGGGTTATGGGTGGGATGATATCTCATCATGCCCTGATCTATTTTCTTCAGAGAATAGGGATAACTTCAAGTTGGGAAATAAATTATTTTATGATATAAAAGAAAACATTGAGGTTTTTGTTTGGTTTGCGAGAAGATACTTCGAATGTATAATATTTCTTAAACACAATATATGGATTTTCAAATAGTTTTCATTTTCAATACAATTATGTGGATAAATATAATATAAAACAAAATAAATCAACACTATTATAAATATTGGAAAAAAATACTATATTTATTACATAACTGCAAAAATAAGTTTTTGACAACAGAAATTAAAATGAGTTACATTTCATTACGAAATTAAGAAAAGCAAACAGAAAAACCTACATTTCGCAAAAATATATACACACACAGTTGGACCCCGATTGTCGCTGTTTCAGTATTAAAATGTAGTATTGGTATTTCCCGAAATTGCAAGCAGTAGCTGGTATAGTTTTTTCGAAAACTACAACTTCATGGATGGTGTAGAGAATACTAATCTATCCTTGGAATAAGGTGAATGACACATGTTTGAATAGAGTGTGGAAATGTGTGCCGGAGCTATTGCAAAGCTGCTTGCACAAAACAATGCATTGTTGATGTCGACGAAATGGTCAACTAGCAAATGAAACGGGGTTGGATAACATAAATACGCAGCATATTGAAGATATAACTGGTCAACTACTTTAACTGGAACACCAAGAAAGGACAATTTTTTTATCAATAACAGCATGCAATGCAAAAATAGTTGTTTATGCAAAACTTTTAATCATCGTATATCTATTCCTAACAATAATACATCGCTATTAAATATTCATTTTTCTTCTCTTTTCGCATACCGTAGTTATTTTGTCTGTCATAGAAAATTCGCAAAGAAATTTACATAATGGCAGTTCACTCATTGGTAAAAAAGGATGTTTTGTACAGGATATTCGCATTATCTATTCTGGGATTTTTTCTTATTCAGAAGAATTTATAGAAAAAAAAAAGAATTTTGAAAAGAAAGAATCTCAAAATTCGAATAATTTGAAAATTGAATATAATTTAATTTTTTAAAAAAGGACTTAATATTCATAATGAGAGTGTTAACTTAAAAGACACTACTTAACAGAAGAATTTCGTTGTAAACTAACTCAAATATTTAAATAAATATTAAAACAATATCATATCAGCCCAAAGTCTAATGATCAACATATATATGGAAGTTAAGTATCGAAAAAATTCTAATCCAAGAATCGTTTTAATATATTTTCACCAAATCATTCGTCAGTCTAAATCGAAACCTAAAAAGTAACTACTCATACTTTATAATCGTATATACTCAGCATAATCATAGCTGATCTAAATTCTGTATGAAGATAAGTTTGATCGGACGAAACGATAAAATATTTGAGATAAGATAAGTTTCCGATGAAAGATAAGACATAAAATACAATAGATTTTACTAAAGAAGAAAAATTATCCAATAAAAAAATCACTTAGCATTTCTGAATCAATAATCTTTTAATTTTTTCCTAGAAAAATAGGTTGTTTAAAAATTCTTTTGCTAACAAAAAATTCGTTAACTAAAGCTGAAATGTTATCATCCTTAATAAAATTTTTTTTCCAAATACCTTGATTAATTAAGTTAAAAAGAACAATCAACCAAATGGATTGAATTAAATGCATAGATATGCATTCAAATAATATGACTTATTATAGAACATGGGGACTGTATAGTCGAGTTCCTATCGTTCTGGTCGCTCTTTGCCAGGATTTCGGGTTCGAGTCCCGGCATTGCCATGGATGTGTGTAGTGGTTCGGAGTGCGCTTTAAACCGTAGGTCCGTAGCTTATCCTCAAGTTACACGAGACAGTGCTAAGTGCCAGTGAAGTGGTTCAAGCTTGGCCTTATCAAAGTCTTAAGGCATCAAAGACAACTCTAAGTGTTTGCCAGCTGCATTAGAAAAAAAATATAGAATTATGAATTTATTATTT
This sequence comes from Caerostris darwini, assembly GCA_021605075.1. Taxonomy (NCBI): domain Eukaryota; kingdom Metazoa; phylum Arthropoda; class Arachnida; order Araneae; family Araneidae; genus Caerostris; species Caerostris darwini. The sequence goes on from BPLQ01000222.1 coordinate 3,270, forward strand.
TTTTATGTATTGCTTGAAATATGGAATCATTCTATTTCAAGGGTGTTTTACGAAAATGTATTCTCCAAAATTTTCTCCGTGAATTTGATTTAAAAAAAAATTTTTCTATTAGAATGGATTCCCTGCTAATGTACATGTTGGGTTTCCGTATTCCCTATTCGTGGACATAAGCATTCGCCACCACTACGGAAGATGTGTAGCCGGTTCAGCTTTAAAAGGAGGGCACGTATCGCAGTCTCTAAAGCATGCACCCATATTAATTCACTACATACTAGAGCAAACATATCCATGGCTGACAAAATAAAGGGATTTTAATCCTCATTTTTTGGAAACACAAAGTCCAGTGTATCTTGCTAACGTAAACGTCCTGTAACGTAACGATTTATCCTATAAAACGTTGATTTACACGGAAGCTTTCCGTTCAGCATCGATTGTCCTGTTACAATAACACACTACATGCATTCCTATATATGATCTAGATTACTAAGGAATATATATAAAATAAACTCTTTAAAATATCATACTAATTTACCTCCAACTCATAAATTCAAAAATTATCATAGATTAAAAATTAGCATGGTCAAAATATATTGTTAAAATATTACATTATTAAATAAAAGGTTTATTTCAAAATTAAATATTTTCGCTATTAAAATTTAATTCTAATATGCATATTATTTAACTTTTACATCATAATCAAGGGGATTATCGATACTCGAAGTTCAAAACAAATAACCCTATTTTCAAAATTTTTAACTTTAATTGGAATTCAAAAACAAAAGATAATAAATAGGTTAAATTTTCTTTTTAAAATCAACGTAAATCAACGTAATTTTCCTATCTATTTAGTTATTGTACTTTCACAGTTCTAATTAATTATTGTAATTCAGAATTCTACTAAAGAAATGAACTGAATTAATTTGTATTGGACAGAACTTTATATAAAGGAATTTACAGCAAATTCTTCAAACCATTATAATAAACGTGTTTCATTCTAATTGTAATAGTGAGAAAAAAAAAAAATTGTTTCTAAGAAGAAACTATAATAACAATTTTTAAAAAATGGCTGAAAAGAGTGTCACGACTGCGATGGAAAATACCTTTTTGTGCAACGGATGCGGAAAAAATTTTTTCTCAAAAAAGAAAATTGCAAATTCACTTGGAATGTCACTCGGGATCGAAGCCTCATGAGTCTCACATATGCTATCAAAGATTTGTGAGGAAAAGGGACATAAAGAAGCATTTGTTAATTCATGATGGGGTAAAATCGCACAAATGCGAAATATGTGGAAGAGGTTTTGTTCAGAAGGGAAATCTGCAACGCCACGTGCTTACTCACACGAAAGAGAAGCCAGAGGAATGTTCTTTGTGTGGAAAAGCCTTTGCCAGAATCATCAAATTTAAGAAAACATTTGAGAACCCACACGAAAGAGAAGCCTTATTCATGTGAGTTATGCAATGGGGAATTTTTCTCTGCAACATTAATTTGAAAAGACATTATCGCATCCATACCGAAGAAAAACCGTATGTGTGTGACATATGCCAAAAAGGATTTTCTCGAAAAGATACCTTTATCACGCCACACAAAAACTCACACAAAATAAAAATGTCAAATTTTTTGTTGTGTGCGTAACGCTGTTTTATGAAAAGCGTCATTCAAAGGAAATTGAACCTTCACTACAAATACGAAATGATGTTGTATGTATATATTTGTCATTTAATTTTTTATTTTTAAAATTTTACTATGAAACATCTTCATTTTTAACATAAATGCTACTTTTTATTCAAGTGACGTGTGTGGATTTTTAAACACATGAAATATTTTTGTCTGATGCTATTGAATGTTGAGTGCACGACGTATCAGTTTAGGTTATAGGAGAAATCAATATAAATAAATAGAATTTTTTTATTATTAGACAAGTAATGAAAGATGTTTTATATAAAGCTGGAATGAATTTGTACAAATTGAGATTTTTATTGTATTGATATGCATTGTTAGAAATGAAAATTACAATAGATATTTTAAAATATATATTTAGTGTGTATGTGTGTATTAATTTAAACTTTCTTCATTATACTATAGAATATTTAATATCATTTAACACTTTTATATTTGGTATGTCTAATCATATGTAAGATTTTAAGAATAATTATGACTTATTTAATTATTTAATATTTGAAAGGATGTATTTAAAAAAACACAATTTAATAAATATTTATATAATTTCTGTGCAAACAGATTTGTTTCGTATATCGGACGAGTCATCTTTGGTGATATTTTCTAGTTTGTAGTATAATGATTTTATTTCTAAATAATTGCTGTATTGAAATAAAACGCAGTTAATCGTTGAAATAAAACTTGCCTTTAATTTTTACTTTCGGCTATATTTGAAATATTTATGTCGTTAAAATGTTATTCATGTGAATTTACAGCTGCTTCACTTAGTCTACTTCTGTAAAAAACTTAAGAATTCTGTTTAAAAAAGCTGAAACATATGGAACACAGTGTTAATATTTCTGCTGTTCATTTATAAACGATTTCTTCTTTGTTCCTATATTTTGCGTCTTACAATTCTCATCCTCTGAAGTGGGCTATGGGTGAGATGATATATCATAATGCCCTGCTCGATTTTCGTCAGTGAATATAGACAGAATAATTTATTTCCTATCTTAAAACTATGATTTAAAAGAAAATATTGCAGGTTTTGTGATCTCAAAATGAAACGCATGCAACCATGTAATACATGATTAATCAGTCTGAGGATTGCTCATTCCTTGTAGAAGTTCCCGGTGCCTAAATGAAATGAGTCCTGATTTGCAAAGACATAAGCAATAAACCATGTTTAATTTTTGCAGAAAACTCAGTTGAAAATAATCATTATTCCAAAGACATTTCTGCTGAGATTTTTTTCTGTCATCAATCAAAAATTGAGCCTATTCGAATTTTATATATATCTTTTGTTTTATACTGTATAATTTTTTTCATTAAACATATGTAGATTATTTTCTCTTCAAATAGCAATTCAGAATCGTTTATTAATTAGATTTTTAATGAAAAACTAAATGGGTTAAAATATGTGTATGTCTGTTTACTCTAAACTTATCGTCCATATACTTTCAGCGCAGACTTCCACTAACATACAGTTCTTTTTGTATATTCAGATCAAATAAATCAATTCCTCAATAATCCGTTTCCAATATAATTGAATAGGCCATCAAAAACGCGAAATTTATTTTCGGATCATCAATAATATAGCCTAAGTAAATAAACCTAAGGAATTTTAAAACATTTCAAAAATAATTTAATAAAATAAATTTTACAATTTTATACAAATTTCAATAGTAGGATTTTTATAAGAGAAACAATAGTCGAACGTTTCATTTCAATCGCGAATGCTTTGAATCATGTATTATGGATCGAATTCAGTTAACAGCGGCTCATCCCGAAACTCTAGTATTACGGCTAAAGTTAAGTGTTATAATGCTATTTATATTTTTGTTAATTGTGGTAAAATCCGCAATGTTATCAAAAGAAGTGGAAAGCAGTAAAATATTAAGTACAACCACTAAATATTTACTTTGATGATTCACATCTCCAATTCAATCCATTTGCATCTCATTTTAATCGATTTGTTTGACAACGAATTTCCGTTTGTAAAATCTCCAATATAACCACAGGTATTAAATGAATTGCTACAAAACTTATTATTGTTCTTTTATTCTAATTTTTAACAATAATTAAATAACTACAGCAACATTTTGCGCGCAGGTAACCTACCCAAAAATCAATGAAATACATGCAACTCTAATCGTAAGAAAAAATAAATTGATTTGAGTTTTTGTGTTGTTGTTTCTTATCCCACTTGGTCGACAGCAACATATCCATAACAAGACCACGAACCCATGTGTACTTAGAACGACTAGTCATGTTAAAGGGTAAAAATGCATCTTATTTTTTTCCTTGACCTTGCGGAACAAAGACATGTGGTACCGTAAAGGATAAATCTGACTTTACCCCACCCGGTTATAGCCCTGGCCACTGGGTACCCATTTTAGCCACCTTTTGCAACATCCATCGGCTAAAGTGGGGCTATTCTAACCCGGATAGACACGAAAGATCTCTCTTTTTTAAATATGCGTTTAATACGTATAATTTAATTCTTCGGCATTTGCAATAAAAAATGAACAGAATGAATTTTATTACTCGTCTTGAAGTCCAAGTGATTGAATTTAATGCAATTTATATCAACATAAAAATTACATCATGTTGAAAAAATTTATTGGATATTAAATTCATGATTAATAGTATAAATGTGTTCAAATTATTGCATATTTTTGCAAATCATAGAATCACAATGCACAGACTAATTCCTACAGTGTTATTTTCTGTTTTACTTTTCCGTGTTGTCTATTTCTCGATATTTATCTTCATCACAGCGATCTCTTAAAACCCAACTTCGTTCAAATTCAACTTAGAAAATGAAATTAAAAACCGCTGAGCTCCATTGAATCCAAACATTTGTCAATTCCATATTGCCAAATTTCTCTGGTGGATATAGAACACGAAAAATTATTTTCTTCCGGCGAAATAAATTCAGAAGCGACACTTGCGTAAATGGATTTTGCATTAATGCAAACTTATCGAAATTTTCACTTGAAATATTTCTAAGCTGTGATAAGTGCATTTCAGGTATGATATTTGTACATTGAGAAGAATCAAGTTCATTTGGCGTCAAAAATTACTGTAATATTAAAAAACAACAACTTACAAGCATTCTTATTGAATTTTTCTATAGTTTCAGTATTTGTAAAGCTTAAATGTTCTAATGATTTCAGAAGTTACAAGAGAAATTTAGAAAATTCACCTTTTCGAATAAGTCGCTATTTTTATTTTAAAAAAAAAATCTACATTGCTTAAAGATTCGGAATCTCTGTAACTTTCTTCTAAATGGAACATAAAAAATTCCGTGCCGCTGTTCAAAGTAGCACATGATTAAATAATACCATGAGAAAGCCATTGCTCACTACTGTATTACAACAAAGATCTAATGTTAGGCTCACATATTTAATGTTAGGATCACAATTTTTGAAACCCTCTTATATTCAATACAATTATGTGAACAATAGAGTGGCAAAAACTTCTTCATTCGAAGCGGATTATATAATAAAAAACAAAATAAATCCACAATTTTTAAAAATTTTCAAAAAAATTAAACTACATTTATTACATGACTGAAAGAATACGGTTTTGACAAAATGAATTCAAAGGAGTTACATTTCATTACTGAATTATGTAAATCAAATAGAAAAATACATCTCACAACAATATATACACACACAGTTGGACACCGATTGGCGCTGTTTCAGTATTACAATGTAGCATTGGTATTCTCTGAAATTGCAAGCCGTTGCTTATATAGTGTTTTCGAAAACTACAATATCATGGATGGTGTAGATAATACTAATCTATCCTTGGAATAGGGTGAACGACACATGTTTGAATAGAGTGTATGCCCGGAGCTGTGCAAAGCTGTTGGCACAAAAAAATCCATTGTTGGTGTCGATGAAATGGTCAAATAGCAAGTGAAACGGGGTTGTATAATAGAAATACGCAGGATGTTGAAGATATAACTGATAAACAACTTTAGCTGGAACACCAAGAAAGGAGAATTTGTTTTTATCAATCACAGCATGCAATGCGAAAATAGTTATTTATGCAAAACTTTTAATCCTCCTATTTCTATTCCGAAAAATAATACATCGCTATTAAATATTCATTTTTCTTCTCTTTCGCATACTGTAGTTATTTGGTCTGTCATAGCAAATAATGAAATTTGCATAATGGAGTTCCCTCATTGGTAAAAAAAAAAGGTGCTTTGTCCAGCATTATCTATTGTGGAATGTTAATTCATTCAGAAGAAATTATAAAAATAAAGAAACTCTTGAAAATTCGAATAATTTTAAAATTGATATATTTTAATTTTTTGAAAAAAGACTTAAAATTCATAATGAGAGTGTAAACTGATAAGACATTACTTAATAGGAGAATTTCGTTGTAAATTAACCCAAATATTTATATAAATATTAAAATAATATCATATTAGTCCAAAATCTAATGATCAACATCTATGTGGGAGTCAAGTATCGAAAACATTCTAATACAAGTAACATTTTAATATTCTTTCACCCAATGATTCGTCAGTCTAAATCGAAACCTCTAAAGTAACTACTCATTGTTTATAATCGATATACCCAATATAATCATAGTTGATCTAAATTCTGTATGAAAATAAGTTTGGTCGGACGAAACAATAAGATCTTTGAGATAAGATAAGTTTCCGATGAAAGATAAGACATAAAACACAACAGATTTTACTAAAGAAAAATTATCCAATAAAATAGTCTTTAGCATTTCAAAGTCAATAATCTTTTAATTTTTTCCAAGAATAAAAGGTTGTTTTTAAATGCTTTTGATCTAACTAAAGCTGAAATTTTAACATTCTTAATAAAAAAAATTGTTCGAAATACCTTGATTGATTAAGTTAAAAAGAACAATCAGCCAAACGGATTAAATTAAATGCATAGATATGCATCCAAATAGTATAACTTATTATAGAATATGAGGCCGGCTGGTCGAGTGGCTAGCGCTCTGGCGCTCTGTACGACAGATTTCGGGTTCGAGTCTCGGCGGTGCCATGGATGTTTTAACGGTTCGGAATCCACTTAAACCGTAGGTCCCGGTATAACATGATCGTAGAGCTTTGCGTGGGGGTGTTGTTACTCGGCGTCCGTAGCTTATCCTCAAGCTTCACGGGGCAGTGCTAAGTGAGTAACGTCTGCTTAGCGATTGCTTTAAGGCATCAAAAACAACTGTCTAAGTGTTTTCCAGCTGCGTTAGAAAAAAAAAATTATAGATTTATGAATTTATTATTATTTTATGTATTGCTTGAAATATGGAATCATTCTATTTGAAGGGTATTTTACGGAAATATAGTCTCCAAAATCTTTCTCTAGGAATTTGATTTAAAGAAAAAAATTCTATTAGAATGGATTCCCTGCTAATGTACATGTTGGGATTTCGTATTCCCTATTCGTGGACATAAGCATTCGCCACCACTACGGAAGATGTGTCGCCGGTTCAGCTTTAAAAGCAGCGGTCTCTACAGCGGAATTTCCCAATGACATAACAATTTATAGGAAATTTCATGGTAGATTTTTTAAAAAAATTTACATTTATATACGTGTGTGTGTTTTCATTTATATGAAACTATTTTTTCCTTTGCATAACATGTAATCTCAACATATTTTAGGCTAATTCGATTGAAAATAAAACCGCATGCGACATTTTGAATTTTCTTGAAAACTCTCAGCTTGAGAGAAATGCATTTAAAAATTATAATTATCTGTAAATTTAGAAATATAACACAAAGATGTAAAATTGTAAGGGTTATTACTGTGCCCAAAAAATAAAACCAATTTTCAATTTCAATTTCCCGGACATATGGAATTTCATTTTTTTTCCTAGGTTGTTGGCACTGTCCTTGACATCTGTGTGAAATTTCACATCAAAATATTCATTAGTGTTTGAGTTACGTTTGGCTTTGTGAGACGCTAAATGTGGTTTCGGCGATTTTTGAAATGTCTGAATTAATTGAGCCAAGAAGTTACATTAAATTTTGTTTGCAGAATGAATATTCGTGTTCAGAATCGTATTGAATGTTGCAGAAGGCATTTGGTGAGCAAACTATATCGGAAAGAAATGTTTAGAAGTGGTATAAACAATTCAAAGAAGGCAGAGAACGCGTTGAAGACGAAGAGCGCTTTGGTCGACCATCAACTTCAACCGACGCAGCTCACGTCCAAAAAATTAAAGATTTGGTACTTGCAAACCGTCGATTTAAAATTAGAGACTTTCCTGATGATGTTGGAATTTGAAAAGAATTGTTCAATTTCTTTTTAGATGTTTTGGGCCTCAAACGCATCAAATCTCGATTGGTACCGAAAACTCTGAATTTTTTGGAAAAACATCGTCGCTGTTAATTTTAACTATATATTATTAAATGATGATGTTATACGACAAACATATTTTTAATCAAACATCTTTTTTAATTACTAATGAATCTTCCTTCGTATGTATTTTTTAAAATATGCGCACGAAGCTTCGAATCATTTCAGACCTTGCCGGACGAAAAGTCTAACGAGAAATTGTAAAAACTGCCTTTCATCATGCTAAGTAGGTTTAGCATGTCAACCATGTTTAATACATTTTTTTTAAATTACTAATGTCGATTCATAAATAACATTAATTAAATGATCATTTACGATGTTATTAAAATATCAATTATTATTTATTGCATTTTCTGTGTTTAAAGGCATTATGTTTTAAGTCGGGGATAATTCTTTGGAGAGTGACATGCAAGATTTATGACTGCCTATTGTGCGTCTTTAAGAAAGGTCTGTCATTAAGATAAGAACAGCCGTTCTGAAAAGTATAAATCTTTTTGCACTACAGAGTCAAACTTCCCATCCAACCTCGCCTTTCAACAAAAGCAGGCGGAATTTTAACCAATCGTACAGTCCGGCCTTCAAATGAACCTTAGCAACAGTGCCGACCACATGTTTGTCATTTTCGAAGTTGCCAATGGCACGGAGGAATATTCCGGAGAACATGGATTATTCGTTGAACAGGGATCTGGTGGCATTTTTCGCCAACCTCGCAGAGTTCATCTTCACCTACTATAATTTCTATCAGAAAGTTGCCCCAATAAAGAGGGATTTTGAACCCGTGAAGATTGTTCTTTTAAAAATACCTGCGGACTGTTTGAGCCACTCTTCCGACAAAATCTCCTCTTTAGACGAACTTCTGCTATGTAAAATTTATTATCATTCCAAAATGTTCGCTTGTAAAATATGTAACGTCATTGTATAGTGAAAATGTTATATTGTATTCTTGTATATGAAATAACAACTATTTTTTTTATCTATTTATTGTTTTTACTTATTTTATTTTTTTCACTCTGCTATTACTCTTATCCACGATTATATATTTATCGTTAAGGAGATTCTATGTTAGTAATAATTTTTGAAGAATAGTTTTTTAAAAAATACATTGAAATATAATTTGAGTAATTATGATGGAAAACTGACAGAATAAATGTGTGCCACTTATTTTTCGTAAGTTAAATGTGGATAAGTTATTCATTTTTTGGAAGTTGGGATAAACGTTTGGAAAATGGCAAGTATGATTAGTTAATTAATTGTAGTTTTCAGAGAGATATTCCGCAAAGAACAGGTGTTCAAAACTTCTTTTTCGGAAACTTCTCTTTCCTATGCAATTTATTTCGATGACAAAATGTTTTCTTTTAGAACGATTTTAAGCACTGCGATCGATTTTATGTGTTTTGATTATGATAATTTTCTTTGCTTAGATATATCTTTGTCAGGCGCTTGTTTTTTTAAACTAATGAACTAACTTGTATAATTTTTACATATATTAACACTCTGCAATTATATATTATTAGATAAGGAGTACTACGCATTGAAGGACAATACTACCATTGTTGCATTTTGTATTACCTGTTAATCCTCCATTCAATTGCAGACAATGTGATCTGCTTAATTACAGGTTATACATTCTGCCATTACATACTAACTTCTATCCTAGTCATTTAACAACTTAGTCAATGTGATTCCTTTTTGAAATAACATCATGAATCTTTGTTGGACAAAAATAGATTTTAGTGTGTTTTCTGACAGTGTGTGAGCCTGAGAACTAATTTCCAACGATGCTTCTTCTACCATTGACGCCGAAGCAGTTGTTATAATGAATAAAATAAAATTACCAAGAAAAATACAGTACACGTGAAATCTTAGAAATGATACTTGGAACATTTTTGGGTCAAGGATAACGTTTATTGAATAACACATTAAACAAGAAGTGGAAATTATGGATAGGAACACAAGAATTCCAATGTCTTTGTCAATTTGCTCCACAACTGATTTTATTACGGAATAATCATGCAAAAATTTCTCAAAGCTAGTCTCGTTTCTTTTTCTATGCGTTGCTGCGATTTGCTTGATAATGTGGCAGATATGGTTGCAGACAATTGTGTAAAAAAATCCAAATGATATCGATGGCAATATGTAGAATATTAAATTTCGTATTTCGAATAATGTGTAAGCAACATTATTATAAATTTCGTCGTGTATTTGATATCCAACAAGATAAAAAGACATATTTTGAAACTCCTGTTTGATTAGCAATTTGTAAATGTTTAAAAAACTAGTGAAAAAATAGTGCTTATAATGAGAGTTTTAATCCGTAACCAATTAACACCTTTGCTAATTTTAAATATATTGAGAGTTTCAGAAATTTTCTTCAATGTAGTAATTTTTTGGATCAGAATACAATGCTCTATTATCAGTACAATGTACATAAATGATATGGATAGTACCATAAGAGAACTGTTGTAATGTACCAATGCGGAAATTGTTATAACAATGTTAATCAATAGAATTACAACATGCAAAAATAGTCTTATTACAGTTTCAACAGTGTTGGGTTTCGAAACTGATATTAAGGGAAAAATTGCACCACAATAAAATAAAAATGACGTTAATTTATATGGTGGATTCTTCTCCATAGCATTAAGCACATAAACATTAGAGAAAATGACTATTAGATAGTTAGAACTTGCAGAAATACATATTTCATAAAGACGCTCATTTTCAGAGGTTTATACTCAACTACTATCATCATTTATGTTAGAAAATTTGAAGTGAATCGTTTTATAAATTTGATGGTTCCATAACAACAAGTTCTTATAAATATTGATACTTCAAATTGCTTACAAGGGCTTTTAAGGAATATTAAATAGCGATTTCGACAAAATCCGATTTTTTTTTTCAAAGAAAAGTATTGAACTCCCCATAGGAAGCTAAAGAGTTGACATTGTATTGTCAAAAAAAAGAAAGAATCAAATATCTTTGAAAATAATTCTCATTTAATTTTATGTGTTTATCAATAAATTTACTTTTTAGTATCTGACATTGATTAATGATTTATTTTGAATTAAATCTATGACAATAGAAATCAATTTAAATTATGTTGCAACATCATCATCATCATTGGCGCAACAGCCCTCTAGTGGGCCAAGGCCATCTGCCTAGTGGAAAATTAAATTTTGTTGAGCTTTTCTATAACTGAAGAAATAGCCTTGATTTTTTTAATACTTTTATTATATTTTTTTAATTTTATCCTAAGGTGAAATAAAATTACAAAGGAAATATAAGCTATCTGCCTTGTGGCGTACAAAGGAAATATTGTTTTCCTGTCTTTATTTTTCCCATTTAAAAAAAATAAATGGATAATGAGAAACATTTCATATTGTAACTTTATTAATTTTTAACACAGTTCTCTAGTTTTATCAGTTTGTTGCCACTGGTATAGATTTTGTAGCATATGCAGCGCTATTCAGTGTACACACATTACATTTAAATCCAAGAAAAGTGGAATGAAAAATCTAACGGGAGAATTATCAAATTCACATTAATCAGTCATGAGCATGACTGAAATTTTTAGCAAGCAAACAACATTTTAGTAATTTAATTAATATTTACTTTCCGTATTTTAAATAAATTAAGAAAAATAAATTCCAATACACATCATGCGCATGAGGAAACTTTGAGACAATTCTAGTATTGCTGGATATGAATTAATTTTTATAACTTTCTGGCAATAATTCGAATTTTCATAATTTTTTGGGTTTTTTTAAAATACGCGTATCCCACTTTGGAACCCAATGGCCTTATTGATTGAACAGGGGGTGATTAGTCATAGCGAGGAATTCAATGTTGAATTATAAATTCAAATATAAAAAAGTCCTCAATTGTTTAATAAATATTGTAAAAAATTACGAACGATCATTCATAAAAAAGAGTGAATGTATAAAAAACTGAGTGAAGAGGAAATTGGAATACATGGGGATATGTTTCTAAAATCTCACCTTCAATGTTTTTCATCTGAGTGAATCAAGCACTATTGAAAAATGAAACAAAAACAGAACAGCAAAATATTTAACAAAGCAGTAAATAGTTAATAATTAATGAATTATAAAATGTTATTAATTTTTTGGTCAAAGCAGACTTTTATTTGCCTTAAATTTCTGCAACTCCAAAATTTCAAATTCACGTCCTTTTGTGGCTCATAGTAAAAGAAATCCTGATTTATACATAAAAGCCAAAAGCAGAACACACAGTCCAAATGTTATATTTTTTATAAAATATTTCTTGCAACATTAAATGTACAAATAACTTTCAAACAATGATTTGTACATTTTTTACTTGAATTGATAGAAAACTTTTCAGTGAATGAACTCTCATTTGACCAATAGTTGTTACTTAACTTGAAATATCTCCGGAAAAATAGTGCTCATAATTAGAAATTTAAACTTCAATCAATCAACGCCTTTGCTAATTTTAAATTTACAAATTATTTCAAAAATTTTTTAGCATATTAATTTTTTGGATGTCAACATAAGTCCTTATTGTCAGTACGATGTGCATGACTAACATGGACAGTATTCTAACAGAATTGTTATAATAAACCAATACAGAAATTATTAATAAAAAATGAATACAAATGAACAAAAATGAAATAAGTGTTCCGGCTATAATCCCAACAATGCATTATTTCGTAATCATTACCACAGGGAAAATTGCATCACGATGAAATAAATATAATTTTATGGGTAAAACTTTTCAAATTTTTAAATATTTCTGGCACTTTATACGGATTTTTTTCGGTATTTAATGAATCAAATTATACACTAAGGTGGTTTTAGATATTGCAGACATCTACTGCCATCATTTTTGTTGTTGATTACAATGATAGAATTAATTTGGAAAAACTCATTGATTAGTTAGCTTTGTCAATCAGCTTTTGGAAAAATCGACATTTCAAAATATTTGAAACCATTTTTGAAATTTATGTTTGAATTTTGACATAGTCTTATAATTAGAGTAATACATTCGTTCTTTTAAAAAAATTATTAAAAATCAAAACTAATATTTTAAATAAATAAACCATTCACTTGGAAAAACCAATTAATAACATGAATAACAATTTAGTGTTGACAGTGAAATAGAGGCTGTGAAATTGATTCTATAATTATTCTGATTTAATAAATAGTTTAAATTACTTAATAGATGATTTAATTTATATATTTTATTTTCATTTTTAAAATTATGTTTACGATTTATTTCCTTTTTTATACATTTATCAATAATTTTTTGAATAAAATTTCATGATGATTATATTTATCTATTTATTTTTGCCCTTTGATAAATTTAATTTGCGAAATGATTAACTTGTTTTTTTGTACCTAAATCATACTCCTCTGGTCTATGAGAAAACGCAATTTAGTTGTTATTCCCAAAATTATTATTTAATGAATAATTTTTACAAGAAAATATTTTTTTCACTTATGTAATTGTCATGGCTTTTTATTAGGTGAAGAAATTAAATGAGGATAAGGTAAGATTTCTACAATTTGCAGAATTTTCATTCTTTGCATTTGTAATACTTCCTAAGTAAGATCATTTGTATTCAAAGGCATAAATATATTATTATTTAACGTATTATTATTGAATTCAAATAAATTGTTGGATGTCACTTACGGCTCCCATTAAACAATTGAATTTATCTAAGAGAAAAGGGTTATTTATTTTCTATATCATTAGAAAGTTTTCTAATGTTTGAAGGATTGGAATTCTGCTTTTAAGAAATTTTACTACCGAGGAAGTTAGCTAGACTAAGGACTGGACACACTAAGAGTTTGACCCTCAATGGAGACGAGAAGACATTTACCTTTTGTCATTGTTCGGCCATCGCGTCTCCCTCTCATCTCATCGATTGTATTGGTGCCTCTGTGAGGCAACTGTTGAATGGGGGAGGACCGTTTACGATCTATTGATGCAGCATGATCTACTGGATTTGGTTTAGGATTCTAAATCAAGGGGATAAGCAACAACAACATAAATTTTTAGCATAGCAAGTAGTGCAAATAGATTTCCAGCAGGTCAATCAAGACTTTACTACAGTTTATGAGTAAGCGGAGTTGAAGCTATGCTTTTTCCAGTTTTGGGGCTATTTCTGACGCCATTAGGCTGTTATAGTTGCAATGTAATTGTCGTCATAGACTGGTTCATTTTAGTGAAGGATTATGAAAGATGGAGAACATTTCCAGATGAGACGTCATAGTTGTCTGCAACTCATAAGATCTCTTAATATAGTATACATATAATATTATTTCATAATTTGCTATCTTACTGTCATTTCAGACATCTGCATTTCATAGAGCTATTGAAATATTCTTGGGATTAAATTTAGGGTTATTGTTGAATTCAATTAAATTGTCGGAGATCACGTCTCACATTAAAAAGTAGAATTTACATAAGAGAAAGAGGTAATTTAGTTCCTATGTGCTTAGAAAGTTCTAATGCTTGAAAAAAACGTAATTCTGCTTTTAACAGCTTCTTAGCATGACAAGTGGTGCAAGTAGATTTCCAAGAGTGCAATGTAGGCTTTACTGCAATTAATGAGTAAGTGGAGCCTTCTGCAATATTTGGGCTAATTCTGATAGCATTAGGCTGTTATAGCTTTAATATAAATGTCTTTTATCCTTATGTATTCGCAGATTCGTTCATTTTAATAAAGCGTTATGAAAGATGAAGAAATTTTCCAGAAGGCACGTCGTCCTAGTTGTTTGCAACCCATAAGATCTAATATACACTGAAGTGACAAAATCCAGTCAATGTTCGGTCCAGTCGAACCAGAGGACCGAGTCCATGCCATGAAAAAACAGCTCACACCATTACGGAGCCACCACCAGCTTGAACAGTGCTTTGCTGACAGTTTGGGTCCATGGCTTCGTGGGGTCTGCGCCACACTCGAACCCTACATCAGCTCTACCAACTTAAATCGTGACTCATCGGACCAGGCCAAGGTTTTCCATTCA
>BPLQ01000223.1:0-16382 GCA_021605075.1 Caerostris darwini
TAATGTAATGAATGTGTTTTTGAAATGTAAGGCGGCGGTCCAGTATGGAGACCAAGGTATTTGTACTCAGTTACAAAAGGCACTGGTTCGTTAAAAGATAAGGAATTTGGGTGAACATGTGGAGTGGTTTCTTTTAGCGGTGAAAGATGAGAACTGCACATTTGCTGGTATTAACTTTGATTTTCCATAAAGCAGAGCCAAGTTTGTAGCCTATGGACAAAAGATTGAAGTCTAAAATGGTATTCGTGGAGTGCTGTGTAATGATTGCGGTATCGTCTGCGTACATAGCTGTGAGAAATATTTTCGTCTCGCGGGAAGTCATTCACGTAGATATTAAAAAATCAGTGATATGGATCCTTGCGGGAGGCCACATTCCATTTTTCGCGTAGTAGATGTAGTATTATTGACTTTAGTTTGAAACGAACGGTTTTCAAAGAAAAGATTTAATAGCCAGAGTGAGCGGAAGAGAGGGTAATTTTGAGTTTGAATTGAACATTAGACCGGTATGCCAAATCTTGTCCAAACGCTTTCGCGATGTCAAGAAATAGTACCGGTTAAACTTCGTTGCTGAAGCCATGATTTATTAACTCAGTGACCCTGAATAGCTGATGTGTGGTGCTTAAGTTTTTCTGAAGCCGAATTGTTCGGGGATTAAAATATGGCTATTTGTCACAAAAATTCTTTAATCCGATTTAAGATCGCGAATTCGTAAATCTTGCTGAGAATTACTAAGGAGAAATTTGGCCTGTAGTTGACTGGTAAAAAGGATTTTGCCTGGTTTTTATGGACGGGAGTAATAATGGCGATTTTCCAAGCCTCGGGGAAGTAAGAAATATTAAGCATATCGTTGAGAATGACGATTAACCAATAGATGAATTTTAACGGAAGATGCTTGATCATATTATTGTTAATTTTATCAAAGCCTGCAGCTTTTTGGTACTTAAGTTTTTAATAAAAAGTTAACTATTTCCTGTGCTGAGATGCAGAAGTTATAGTTGACAAATTTCTTTCACACATCAATGACTGTTAGTGTTGCATCGTTCAGTATGTCCAAAACGGATTGAAATGTTCGTCTTACGTAATATGTTTTATGTGTCGCAAATACACTTTGATTTAACGGTTGTATCAAGGATGTAATATTAGGCTAAAGAAAAGAAATTTGGATTTTCTAAGACCGGATGGTCAGGTACATGGTCTAAAATCAAAAGAATTTTAAATTTAAAATCCTTTACCAAAATGCTTTCCGGCAGACGTCACCACCTTGTCCAGTTGCAACACTATCTAAAGTATGAATTTTAATATGCAAAGAGATCGCTTTCGTTATAGGTGAATATGTGACGCTATGTAAGGGCTACCGAAAAACTTTTCAGATATAATGAATTAAAAGAAAAATGAATTAAAAATCAGAAATATATATTTCACTTTGAACATTAAATTGAAAATGCATATAAAGTGTCAGATTGAGTTTATAAAATTAGCGGAATCACCATAATTTTGAATCGTATTACTTTCATTGTCGCAGCTATAAAAATAAAAGCAATTTTTTTTTCAGAATTTAGGCCGATAGTGTTAAATGAAAGTAAGTCACGTACAAAAAGTATTAGATATTTTTTTTCTAATTAGCGTTAAATCAAAATAGTGTAAAAACAGAAATGAGTGTATAGTGATTCTGAGTTGACAGAAAGCCAGGAAATTAATATAATTATTAGTAACTATTAAATTATTATATTTGTATGCTTTTGTTGTAATAACCAATAGCAAATCTAAATTTTTATTTCAGACTATCTCTCAACCGATAATGGACGACCTATTGAATGACGTAAAATCCCTGCATTTCCCTTTAACCCAAATGTGCCTCACAAAAATGGCGATTAATATTTGCAAACACCAAGAAATTACATATTTAATCCAACGGATGCCTTTTCTCCAAACACTTGAGGAGCGAGACAGTTATCGAAAAACTCATGAATGGAAGAGAATAGAACAATTGTCTGTTGATATCATTTCTGATTTATCGATACCAGAAAAATTAAAATTTAGAATTTTCCACACAGTTTGGCCTGTTTGTATGGAAATAAACTTGGTAACTTGTCATTACTTTAAGTTTTTGTTTTGCGGTCCTCCCTTGACCAACATCGATCTCCAGAACAAATTGGAATGGACTTCGTATGGAACAGTCGACTTGGTAAGGACTGCAAAGGTGTTCATGAGAGACGAAATTCTTAACGTTAATGAACGTTACAGACTGGCCTGTTACTATTGTCTCGAAGATGATATTCCAGAGATATGGGCCAAAGTGGTCGAAAATTACGAAGCCTCGCTTGATTTTGAAAGCCATCCACGAAGTCTGTGGTTAGATCAAATGACACTTTATTGGGCTTGCTATGCGAAAAAGGAACCAAAGTGCTCAAAGATGTTTTCATACAAAAATCTCTTCATTTATGCTTCTAATTATAGTTTAATTGAGGCTGTAAAATACTTTTTCGCAAAACTGAGTATTGAACAAAAGAGGCATTTCGCTTTGGAGAATGTAAATTCAATGATTCGCAAATTCAACAACTTAAACCAATTCAGCGAATTAAAGAGTTTTAGGGAAACAAGTGATCTTTTATTCATGTATTTTTCATTTCTTACCCCAAGCACACAGCAATATTTGTTGAAATTAAATCTTTGGGCAGTTATGTTGGCTTTTGCAAAATTCCCAAGGACGTCATCCCTCATGGAGATTCCCAGAAAATACGGGAACTCCTTAATCCTTAACAATTTTTCGAGGATAGCTCTCACTGCATTTTCCAGGTGCGTAGGCGAGATCGATAGCTTCCACCATAGAGGTTTATTTCTGGCATTTCTGTCTGAATTTCCTCAACATCTCGGCATCGACAACGAGGACCTAAAAGTATTATTTACTCATCCAAGATACCATCTGGTTAGACTCATGACGTTCAACTTTCCTTTCCTTCTTTGTGAAAAAACTCTACAAGAAAAAAGAGAAATTATTTCGCAAGGTTTAAATGAATGTAATTTTAAAACGAATTATGAATTTGACAAAGAAAGTTGGATTTTCCTTAAAAGACTTATTAGTAAGAAATTTAGTTGCATTAAGTCTTTAATTGAGAAGGATTCCAAATTTTATTTTATTTTCAGAGATCAAAAGAAACGGACAAATTTTCTAAATTCATTTAACCAGATTTCAGAGGATTTAATTTAATTCGACAATGCAAGTTTCGAATATATATATATAAATAAGGAAAATGATGGAAATTGATATTTGATCAATCCCTGATATATATTATTAGTTCACGGAAGATGTTAAAACAACAACTGTGTATGGTGATTTTCCTGAAGAAAGTGGATTTGAACAAATCCCATAACTGTTTTAGTGAAAAGATGAAATAATACTGTTTAGTCGTTAAAATGTATTATTCAGTAAACATGATTATTAAATGTAGAGTGGGTAATTCAGCAATAGTGATTGAAACACAAATTATTTATTCTAAACTGTTTTACAAAAGAAGCAGGTAATTAAGCTGATATTTTTCAGAACAAAAAGGATAGTTTTATTGGAATTCTAAACATTATTTGTGGAAGTAATTAATAAATATTAACTTAAATTTATTTTCTTTAAAACATGTTGTTGATTTGTGGCATCTCGAGTTACAAAGTACAAGTTGAGTTACTTTTTTTTAACAGGCTCATCTTTTTGTTTTACATGGTATTTTGGATTCTTCGGTGGAACACTTCTTAAATTCTTCACGCCAAATAAGGATAACTTTCCTGCAATCTCACTCAGACATAGGCTAATCCTTGGAACAGTTTCGGAAAATGTTGTAGTAGCTATTTGAAAAGTAACGGGTAGCCAATATTTTAAAATGCCATCTGGTAATCTCTTAATTTGTTTAAATAAATCACCCCAGAGAGTTGTTGTTTAACATCTTCTGTGAATTAAACCTTAGAGATCTAAAGAAATCACCATTTTATCATGTTACATTTATATCCTCCATTTCCATCATCTGTCTGCGAGATATACGCAGTCCAGTCACATTAATATGACCGCCTGTCAAAAGCTGGAATATACACTCTTGTATATTCTGGCTTTAAGTGGAGTGTGGAATGTGGTATTAAGTGGTATTTAAGTGTTATTAAGTGTTATTAAGAGGTATTTAAGTGGTATTAAGTGGAATTCTTTCTATACACTCCACTGCAATGTGCTGCCACCTGTATTTTGTGATGGGTTATTTCACTTTGCGTCGAAAATAGGTGGTGGTCACATTAATGTGAAATCTTTTGATGACATTCGTTTTGTTTATATGAATGATAATATTTTTCTTCTAAATTTATAAAAAAGTAGTACTTTTATTATATAGATATACACAGTCCAATGTCATCAAAAGACCAGTATTTTAAAATTATTTTCTCTTATTTATTGTTAAATTCAAATATGTTTTATTCCTATATAGGCTTTTATAAAATGTCACGAATTTATGCCTTAACTACTTTTACATATTTGTATTTCTATTGTTTAGAATTATTATGTTAAATTCGTATTTATAATATTATTTAACCGTGGAAGCTTATATTGAACATTTTGATATGTGAATATTTTGAAATTTCCTTTTATCTTTTATGGATACTAAATTTTGTGTTCTAGTATATATATATATTTTATTTGATAATACATCCTGATATTATATTTACATCCTGAAGGAGTTTCATTTGTTAGCATTAAATTCTGAAAAGATTGAGAATTATATTTTGAAAATTATAAATTTGAAAAGTTTGATGTAATAATAAAAGAGAATAAACTGTTAAAATATTGAACTCTCATTAAATAATATTTCTTATGTAAATAATTTGTAAGTTATGTATGTCATTTTGTAATGTTGTCTATCAGTACGCACTCAACATTGGGCGCCAGATTGTAGGGTTGTGAGTTGTGAAGATGGATTGTAAGGGGTGTAGTTGGGTTGAGACTTGAAACACTGGTTTTAGAACTCACAGCTTTATTGACACATGCACAAACAGCAGACACGTACAATTAGCTACAGGCAATATTTAACACATTTAAAGACATATACTTACAGATGCTTGGAATGATTCCAATTCTAAGCTGAAAATAAAGATGCTCAATGCTCAAGTGCTCTCTAGATGCGCGAAATATGTTTCTTCTTTTTGTGAGAGTCTGTAAGCCTAATGCTACACAGTGTTGTGCTAAACATATTTCCTCTCGTTACGAGAGAATGCAAACTAAACTTTTCTCAACAGAAGTGAGTGATTGAGCTGTGCTAAACGTTTCTCAGTGGCACCTGGTGGTTGCGCTGTACGTCCTCTCGGGTGAGAGTCTCGAAGCCTACTGTTCATTTCTCCTGAACGCCACAAATCGGTTCACACCGCAGTTCGCTCCAAGGTCGGAGATTTTCGGAGTTCGGTCGGAGTTCTAATTGCCTGGTCTGCGGCAGACTTTAATTATCACACGGCGGGATTCATGAAACCACAAAGGGCTTATTTTGAAAATAGGCGAAAATTCCGTCCTGTTCAATCACGTAAATAAAAAAAAAAATAAAAACAACCCTTCTGGTCGACTCAATCTCTCTGGCAAATCTCTCCTCTTTCTTCTCGAAAAACTTCCCTTTAAGAAAATCCGTCAAGAGCGGGAGGAGGGGTCAGCTTCCCTTACTTCTCTTTGGAGAAGACATTTCTGAACTCATTGTCTATCACCAATCACAATGAAATAACTCATGGTGTAGGCTATGTTCCAACTGTAATTGTTTCGAGTAAAGACCGCACAGACAATGGCTCATTTCATGAGTCTCATTACACACAATAACAAATTTTTAAATGCGCATTTTCAATTACATAAATTACATAGTTTTTATTAAAAATAAAATTAGTTTAAAATTTCAATATTCAACAAGATAATAAATATAAAAGGGATAAATAAAACATATTTGTTATAGATAAAAATGCAGCAAAAAGCAGCAAATGCAATTTTTAAAAATTAAAAAAATTTAGCTAGGAAGTAGAAAAATTAAGCAGGTCGGTTAAGAATCAACAATCCAGTTAATCAATCACAATCAAATTAATCAATCCCAATCAGGTTAAAGAGGTTCCCGAAATGAAATTATAGTAATATTTTGTTGGCAAATAATAACAACCGTTTCGGTTTTTAAAAATATCTGCATAAGTTGTAAAAGGCATAAATTTGTATTCATGTAAAACTAGCATAATCCGCCATGTCCCACCAATAAAAAAGAAAAATGCATTGTAGAAAATTACATTAATATATATTCTCCATGTTCCAATATATGTGTGCATGCTAAATTTCACGGATATTATCTGAATGTTATGTGAGATGAAATACTGCAGCACCCTCTGGTGGCAAGTTACAATGAAGCGAATATATTTTCCATACACGAATACATAATATTACCAATTTTCATAGCGATTGAATGAACTGCATAGAAGTTGATAGACTGTAGCACAATTTGGTGGTGACTTACAACTACGGATTGCAATACCGGTATTTTGAGCCATTTGTACAAATTTGTAATACTGGTATTCACAAAATTAAATACCGTTTTTTCGGTATTTACTAGAAATTTAGAATTCTTATATGTGAAATTCTTATTCTTATCTGTGAATTCTTATCTGAAAACTAGAAATTCTTATCTGTTCAAACAAGGTTGTAGTTATGAAGAAAGTGCGTAATATTTCGATATGTTTTAAATTGTTGAGTTTGTTATTCACGTTGTATTTGCACATCATACTTTAGAGTTATTATATGTATTTATACTCATAAATAGTACCCCATAATAATGAATAAGAATAACTTTAAAGAACATAAAAAATCAGTTGATAATACTTCGGAGAGAGTGAGAGTGACAATAAAGATAATGACAATGTAATTGTTGAAGAAGATATTGCTAATGAGGATGAAATATTAACCCATCAAAAATTGCTTCCTATAATTTATAAAGTTCAAAAAATTGTTAAGATATTTAAACGTTCCCCTACAAAAAATGCCATTTTACAAAAATATATACTAACTGAAAATAAAAGAGAATACATGTTAATACTAGATTCTAAAACACGTGGGAATAGTTTACTCCTAATGATGGAACGTTTTTTGAAACTGAAAAATCTAATTCAGAAAGCAATGATCGACTTAAACCTGCAAATTTATTTTTCCGATAGTGAATTCGACTTAATATCCAGAACTGTATCAGCTCTACTTCCAGTAAAATTGGCTGTTGAGGCATTATGTCGGAGAGATTCTAATTTATTAACAGTTAACGCAACAATAAATTTCATGTTGCAGTCACTGAAAGAACAGCACACATCACTATCTGAAGAATTATATATTACACTGAAAAATCGCACAGAAGAGAGGCATACCGAACTAGAAAATTTCTTACAGTATTTACATAATTATAATGATTTTAAAAATGAGAATGAAAAAGAAGAAAAGATATTAACTAATTCAAATTTGATCAAGTTTATAGTGAACTTTCTTAAATTTTTTTACCCACAAACCTATCCACATTCAGAAGTATTCGGTACAGTTATCGAAGGTTATGATGACACTAATGTCGATAGTGAAAAGGAATTGTCTCTTGAACAAAATTTAGAATTGGCGATAACTAACAAAAATTTCAACAAAAGAAAATACAATACAGAAATCAGCTATATCCTAAACAATCCGACGAGAAATAGATTTATTTGAAGATGAGGGATTTAGAGGTAAATACTTAGAAAAAGAATATCGCGCATTGCTAACAGCACCACCAACTAACGTAGATGCTGAAAGAGTGTTTGTTTTCGACAGCTGGTAATTTTTGCACAAAATTACTTTCCAGGCTTAATGATAATACGATTGATGCAGTATGTTTTTTAAGATCACATTTCAAAAATTTGTAATAATACCACAGACTGAATAGTGATGTTTACACTTTTTTATGATTTTAATAAATAAGACGTTCCTTTACTTTTTTGTTATTCTTTATATACTATTATAATTTATAAGTTACAAATTTTTTTTGTGATATTTACATTCTCTAATAAAAGTGGCAAATAAAAAAAAAATTAAAAAAACCTGTGTTTTCTTTCTTTTTTCTAAAATTTCTACTACCAGTATTAAAATCGGTATCCAGGTATTAAGACCAAAAAAAATACCGAATACCGGTTTTGAACTTTTGGTCCGATATTGCAACCCCTACTTACAACAAAGAGAATAGAATAAAAACACTCTCCATGTTTTGTCAAACACACACAAAACATTTCATCAAAGTCGGTCAAGCCGCTAAGTGACAAACACACACACGCAAGAAAACCCGAGTTAATGGGGCTCATGAAATTAGAAATTGTCTGTGCGACTTTTACAGGTCCAAATAATTACAGTGGAATATGGATTAAACCATAGTTATTTCCTCGTGGTTGGTGATCGACTAAGTTGAGAAATGTCTTTTCCAATGAGAAGTAAGGGAAGCTGACCCTCCCCCGCCCTTTTACGGAATTTATTAAAGGGAGGTTTTCGGAGAAGATTGGGGACAGTTTTATGGCGAGTCGACCAGAAGTGTTGTTTTTCTTTTTCTCTGAATGACTGAAAAGGCCGGAGTTTCCGCCTATTTTCAAAATGTGCCCCTTGTGGTTTCGGGAATCCCGCCATGTGATAATTAAGGTCTGCCGCAGACCACGCAAGTAGATTCGTCGTAGACTCGAGAAATCTGAAAATCTCCGACCTTGGAGTGAACTGCACTTGTGATTTAATAGTGCAGGTTTGATCAACAATTATATTTTTAATTTTCATTTCTTTCTATAATAACTCAGAGTTCTGTGTTTGTATATATATATATATATATATATATATATAGTGTCTTTAAATAAAGATTAAAATTTTCCCATGATCCTGAAAGTGGCCCTCTACATGAAGCAGTTATAGGTCTGCTAAAGGTAAAACGTTAAAATAATATAACAATAAAAAAATTCCTTTTAAAAATAAATTTTTGCTTACAGAAATTATTACACAAGTAATCTTATTAATAGAATTTAAATGCCAAATATTTAGTAATATTAAAATTACATTTCATTACAACTAAAAAAAAATGAACCATTTTTTTAAATCATTGTAGGATAGAAGACTTTTTATTCCCTTCGTGTCAACACTCTGGAAGTATTAATAGCCAACAGTCAAGATTGTGGTCAAATATCGCCAAGCTGCCATCCTTGTGGTGGCGCGGGTGTTTGTTAGTAGTTCGGAATCTACGTTAAACTGCAGCTTCCGGTCTAATTAGCTAAATGAGTGCACAAAATGACCGTAGAGCGATAAACCAAACCAAACCATATTATCGCATATGTTAACCCTTTGCACTCGAGGGCTCCGGAGCGGAGCCATTTTAAATTTGTCTTCAAGCCCGAGGGCTCCGCTACGGAGACAATGCAAATAACAGTATAAATAATGCGTTCTTTTAATGCGTATATCAAACTTACATGTGAATATGATTTTTCACTAAAATCGCTTCGAGTTGCTGGTAATAATGAAAAAAAACTTCGAGTGCAAAGGGTTAAAAGTCACATGAGGTGTTTGATCACGTGAGGGCTATGTTTGCCTGAAACTGGTAACGCCAGATGCCTTTCTGTTATAATACTACTATATGGTCTAAGACAGGGATGTGCAAACTGTTTCTGTCGCGGGCCAAAAATCGAAGAAAAAAAAGTTTGGCGGGCCAAGATAAATTTTTCTAAAATTTTAAAAATATTTATAATATTAATAGCCATTTATTATTACCATAATATTTATTGTATAACAATAATATATGTATACTTAATTTTTGAAATATTTTTCGAATAACTCAGCTACTCTATAGTTTTAATAATTTCACAACTATTCACAATGATGCTATATGTCCGCAATCTTTCCATACGCAATCAATAATATTAGAACTCGCACCGAAAGATAAAGCCGCTGGCTGGAGCTTAAAATGCGCGGTCGGCCACATGTGAGGTCTAATTCACCTATATTGGATTCCATATGTCTGCTCCCCGAGAAAGGTATAACGCTTGTTGGCGCCAATCTACACCTATAATTAACAAAGAACTTTCGCTTTGAAAGCTGTCTGTGCTTGCTATGTCTGTCGATTTATGTATTGTAGAACAAAAATAGAGAAAGTAAAAAGTTCATCAGTCTTTTGAAAAAAAAAAAAAGGAAGAAAAAAATATTTAAACAAAGTAAAAAAGGAGATGGATATATATTATATAAATATATATTCTTTTAATTTGCCTCGGACCGGCAAATTAAAATTCTATCCGCGGGCCGGATAGAACCTTCGGGCGGGCAGTAATTTGCCCATCCCTGGTCTAAGAGGTGCTAACGATGGGTAGCTTTTAAGGAAAGGCAGTTCTAGAACTTTTACGCTTATTGTACACGGAAATGAAATATCCATTCTATTTAAATACTAACGGGATAACTTTGAAATAAAAAGTCATTAAAGTAAACTTTTATTGTACTACGTTATAATTATTCAAAACTTTTCTTCTTCCAAAAAAAAAAAAAAAATAAATAAAAAAAAAAAAAAAAAAAAAAAAACTTTGAAAAAATGAAACAACATTTCAGAATAAGCAAAAGCCGTCTACAGATCCACTGAGATGATATTATATTATATAACAAGCAGAACCCGGCATTCGTTGTCCTGCCGAAAAGATGCATTGTAGAAAATTACATATCGCGAATATATTCCCCATGTTCCAATATATGTGCATGCTCATTTTCATGAATATCGTTTCCACAGTCTATAAGATGAAATGCTGCAGCCCCTCTGGTGCTGTTGTTATCGTGTCCGTGGATTTAAAATATTATTATTAAAGTTAGATCAAGTCAAAAGTCTTCACATTAGCGGCCTCTAGCAACGGTGCCGCTTCGCTATACAGTACTTCTCTTAAGTTGGCCTCGATTGGCACCCTACCCAATTGCAAAACATGGGGAGTGAGCGCTGGGCATTCTAGAATGTGCATAGGTGTTAGGAAAGCGTTGGTATAATTTCTGCAGGGGATGTATTCCCTGGTCTTGTCTGGGAGAATCTTCATCCCTCTGTAATGATTAGTTCTGAGTCTGCTAATAACTGATGTCAACTTCCTAGGGCACTTGAAGTCCGTGATGAGTGGCTTCTTAAAGTTAGGAGCACCATCTAGTGGCAAGTAACTGTAAAGGGGATAGCGCGAACATATTTTCCATACTTAAATAAATATTATTACCAATTTTCATGGCGATTGGTTGAACGGTATAGAAATTGATATACTGCAGCAGCATCTGTTGGCGACTTACAACAAGCATAAAAACATTCTCCCTGTTTTGTCAAACACACAAAAAAAATTTCATCGAAAATCGGTCGGAGTTGTTGTTTGTTGTTTCTTATCTCACTTGGCTGATGCCAAGCTCACGAGCCCATACGTACTCATGATTGAAGGGGAAGGAAGCAGCTTCTGTTGTGATGGAGCACCCGTAGGTAGAAGCCTGACTTTTGCTCCGTGACGCTCTTACAGTCATAGGAGACCGGTACCTACGGTTTAAAGTGGATTCCGAACCACTGCAAGCATCCATGGCACCGCTGGGATTCGAACCCGAAACCTGTGGCACTGAGCACCAGAGCGCTAGACACTTGGCCATTCAGGTCCCAAATTTGCCAACGGCAGGCGGTGTTCCCAGGTGGTCACCCACCCAAGTACTGACCGCGCCCAATGATGCTTGACTTCGGTGATCTAACGAGAACCGGTATATTCAGCATTGTACGGCCGTTGGCTAGGAGTTCAATGAGAAACACACGTACAGAAGATTTATATATATATAAAGTTATATCGATTGCAGCGCCACCTACTTGGTCCACTTTTGCATCTAAACCAGGGATGGGCAAACTTCGACCCGCCGGAAGTTTCTTACCGGCCCGCAGATAGAATTTTAATTTGCCTCGCAAAGAAAGAAATATATATTTATGTATTATATACTCATCTCCTTTTCTACTTCGATTAAATATAATTTTAAATATTAAATATTATTTAGTGACAGACAGATTTCAAACAGAATTGGATATTTTTACCATGCGTTTCGACGTAAATTGTGAAGCAGTGAGGTCGGACTTGCAGGTTGAATTAATTGAGTTGCAATCGAACTATCATCTCAAGCACTTGTTTCTAAATATACCCAAAGTTAGGGTTTTACAATCATTATAGAAAGTAAATTTCCCAAATTTAATATCTCATGCCCAGAAAATCAGTGCTATGTTTGCTTCATCTTATATGTGTGAACAAGTGTTTTCAACTATGAACCTCAGAAAGAATTATTTTCAAAAGTAGACTGGCAGATGAGCATTTAGTCTCGTTCCTTAGAATCAGTACATCTCACTTCCAACCTCAATCTAAGGAACTTTTAAAAATGAAATCGTAATTTCATTTATCTCATTAACATATTTAAATTGTAATACTTGTATATTGTTTTTAAAAGTTTAGAAAAATTTATCTTGGCCCGCCAAACTTTTTTTTTTCATGTTTTGCCCGCGACCGAAAAAGTCTGTCCATCCCTAATCTAAACCATTCAGGGACCCACTCAAACACAAAAAAAAATTAATCAAAATCGGTCCAGCAGTTTAGGAGAAGTTCAGTAACAAACACACGTAAAAAGGATTTATACATAAAAGTATATAGAGATATAGAAATTTACACGTTCAATTAATTGAAAAGACAAGGAACCATCTAAATTGGAGATTTTTAATTTTAATTTTATGAAGAAAAGTTTTTGCTGCAAATTTATTTAATTCTCATGATTTTAAAGAAACACATTAGTAACAGCTTTGAATCATGTTAAAAAAATGCTTTATAACATTATTTTCGAATAATTTCTTTACAGCTTGAATATTCCTTCTTAAAATATAATGGCACTTGCCGAAAATCTTGATTTAACGCGATTTCAGTGGATCAGGTTTTCAGTTGGAAAGTTTTTTTTTATTACTGATTTCCTTATACATTTTAACCAATAAGAAATAAAATATGACCCATTAAACAAAGTTAATAGAAATTTAAAAGTAAATAATATCTTTTATTTACTAGTAACTAAGGAAGATAAGTTTCAAAAAGGGTGGAGAGTAGATACATTTCCCCATACAAATATTTAAAAATTTAATAAAAATCTCCAATGGATGTTGAAACTGTAACGGTGCTTCCTCCTACGCACTCCTGTGGCGTTCAGGTCTCATCAGTAGGCCTCCAGACTCTCAGCCAAAAGAAGTACAGCGCAACTGCCGGCCGCCACC
The DNA here is from genome assembly GCA_021605075.1 of Caerostris darwini. Classification (NCBI taxonomy): domain Eukaryota; kingdom Metazoa; phylum Arthropoda; class Arachnida; order Araneae; family Araneidae; genus Caerostris; species Caerostris darwini. Next base: position 13,293 of record BPLQ01000223.1, read on the forward strand.
GAGAAACATTTAGATCACGCCGTTTTGTTCAGAAACATTTAGTTTGTATTCACTCATAACGAGAAGAAATATATTTAGCACAATCTTGTGCAACATTTGACCTACAGACTCTTACCCAGAGAGGAAACATATTTAGTGCATCCAGAGAGTACCTGAGCATCTTTATTTTCAGTTTAGAAGTGGCATCCTTCTACGTATCCATAAGTAAATGTTCTTAAACGTGTTAAAAATTGTCTGTCTAATTGTACGTGTCTGCTTTTTGTGCATGTGCCAATAAAGCTGTGAGTTCTGAAACCTGTGTTTCAAGTCTCAACCCAACAACACCCAGTTACACTCCAGTTGCACAACCCGCAACACTACAATCTGGCTCCCAACATAGGGTCTGCTCTAAAGGACAACACTACAATATGACAAATTATTTATATGAGAAAAACTATTTAATGAGAGACCAAAATTTTAACAGTTTATTCTCTTTATTATTACATCAAACTTCTCAAATTTATAATTTTCTAAATATAATTATTAAGCATTACATAATATAATTCTAACAAATGAAACTCCCTCTGATTTAAACATAATATCAGGAGGTTTTATCAAACAAAGTATGTATGCTAGAACACAAAATTTAGTATCCATAAAAGATAAAAAAAAAATTTCAAAATATTCATTTCAGAATGTTCAATAAAAAGCTCCCTTCGTTAAATAAAATTATGAATGCGAATTTAATATAATAATTCAAAACAATGGAAATGCAAATGCGTAAAAGGCATAAATTCATGACATTTCATAAACACATATATAAAATAAAATAAGTTTGAATTTAACATAAAATTAGAAAAAATAATTTTTAAATTTTGATCTTCGTTTTTTATAGTTATAATAAATTTTTTTATTTTGCTGACCTTTTTTTTTACGTGGATAATAACATTTTTGTTTGCAATTTTTATAAAAAAACAATACTTTTATTTTCTCTCCATAATAACATTTTTGTTTGCAATTTTTATGAAAAATTCTCTTCCTCCCTCTCTCTGTCAGTCTCTCTCTCTATATATATATAATATGTAGTCTTATCTCTCGTGACTCTTTTGAGAATTTATATGGGACAAAATTAAGTTAACGTATGTTAGTGAATTATTAACTAACACCAAAGGAAAAATTGGTAGACAATCGGCGATGATAAAAAAAAATTGAGTGGAAAAACTCGTAGAGAAGCTGTTACCAATTTTAGATTAAGAACTGGATATGAGTGCCTGGTCGAACATCTGGCCAAAATAGGGACTGTGAACTCTGATATGTGTGTTTTATGTAAGATGGAGCAAATGAATAAGGCCATCTATTGGTTTGCTCTGCACTGGACTCTAACTTGCAACACAATGGTGATTTGTGTACTCTTTACAGGAGGGCCAGGAAAAACATGTCCCGATCACGGACTTTCATTATGGTGGTTTAGTTTTAAATTTTTAGCCTAAAAGGTATTTAATTTATTTTAAACTGTTTTTGGGGCCTATTGGTCGTTTTTTTGTTTTTAAAGAAAGTATGTCTTTCCCCTTTGAAAATTTTTGAGTTTGATTTATGTTCTATTTATTTCACGATAAGAGGCCAAATGTATATGGATTGAGTTCCATTAAAAGACATTGCTAACCTATATATATATATATATTTATTAATTCAAACTTCCATTGATCAAATTTTACTAAAATTAAATCATCTGAAATTTGACTAAATAATTCAGAGATGTTGATTGTCCTTCTCATGAATTAAATAATCAACACACGTAAATTTATTTCTAATAAGAGTTTTAAGGAAAATCCAACTCCCTCTGTCGAATTCATAATTCGTTTTAAAATTACATTCATTTAGACCTTGCTGTAAATAATTTCTCTTTTTTTCTTGTAGCGTTTTTCCACAAAGCAGGGAAAGGAAACTTGAACGTCACGAATCCAACGAGATGGGGGGTGGTTAATAAACTTACTGAACTTGTGGTCGATTCTGAAATGTTGAGGGACATTCAGACAGAAATGTTAGAAATAAACCTCTGTGGTGGAAGCTATCGATACTCGTCTATGCACCTGTCAAATAAGGGGATGGAAATCCTGAAAAGAATTGAGAATTAGGGTGTTCCCGTATTTTCTGGGAATCTCCATGAGGGATGATGTCCTAGGGAATTTTGCAAAAACCCAACATAACTGGACGCAGATATCGGTTTCCAACAAATATTGTTGTATACTTAGGGTCAAGAAATGAAAAATACATGAATAAAAGATCACTTGTTTTCCTAAAATGTCTTTAATTCGCTGAATACGTATGAACTCCGGAATGTACGAAGGAATAAAAAATTACCTTTTTAAAAGCGAAATCTCTCTTTTGTTCAAAGCTCAGTTTTGCGAAAAGTATTTTACAGCCACAATGGAACGACAATTAACTGCATAAATTAAAAGGTCTTTGTATAGAAAACCTCTCTAAACACTTTTAGTCCCTTCTTTTGCATAGCAAATCCAATAATACGTCAATTCATCCATCCACACACACTGTCTTGATTAGCTTGAAAAATATAACGAGCAATTTTCGACCACTTCGGCCACTCCTTACCAAATCGACTGTTCCATTCGAAGTCCATTCCAATTTGTTCTGGAGATCGATGCTGGTCAAATTACCTAACTACAAGACGTGAAGGTAATGATACATTACAAGTTTATTTCCACACAAACTGGCCAAACTGTGTGGAAAATTCTAAATTTAAATTTTTTCTGGTATCAATAAACCAGAAATGATATCAACAGACAATTGTTCTATTCTCTTCCATTCATGAGTTTCACGGTACCATGCTCGGTCTTCAAGTGTTTGGAGAAATGCATCCGTTGGATTAAAGATGCAATTTCTTGGTGTTTGCAAATATTAATTGCCAATTTTGTAAGACACATCTGAGTTAAAAAGGGGAAATGCAATGACTTTACAACATTCAATAGGTCGTCCATTATAGGTTGAGAGAGATAATCTGAAATAAAAAATATAGATTTGGTATTGGTTATAACAACAAAAAGAATACAAATATACTTAAGTTAATAGTTACTAATAATTATATTAGTTTCC
>BPLQ01000224.1:0-41588 GCA_021605075.1 Caerostris darwini
TTACGCCAGTTAGCTGAAATTTTCAGGAAATGCAAATTAGCGCATGATATGCAAAGGATTAGAATTTCAAATCCGTAGCGCATGCGTATGCTGAGCAGCGCCCTCTGAAAGGCGGATGGATCCGAATAAATAGACGGCTGTAGCGAGGCATGTATGGTTATCGGTGGTAATCTGCTAGTGGTAAACGTTAGCTCAATCGTTACTTATGCTTCTTCGATGAAAGAGAGCGAGATTTGAACAACTTACAGAGTTTGAACGGGGGAGAATCATCGGCCTTCGTGAAGCTGGATTGTCTTATCGTGCAGTAGCCGCTCGTGTGCAGCGTAACAGCAGCACAGTGATGCGTCTTTGGAAGCAGTGGACGGACGGGTGTCGGACAACTCGGAAATCCGGGAGTGGACCCCGAAATGTGACTTCAGCTCGCGATGGTAGACACCTGGTCCGCATGGCGCTGACGAACCGTACAGCTTCCTCTAGACAACTGGCAGCACAGTGGTCAATAGCTACAGGTGTTTCATTGTGTGCTTCATCAATTCGTAGGCGTCTGCTGCAGCGTGGACTGCGCGCAAGGACTCCTTTATACAGGATCCTTCTCACGCTAAACCATCGCCGCCTGCGGCTGCAATGGGCCGCTCAGCATAGAGACTGGCGTGCTGATTGGCAGCATGTCGTGTTTTCTGACGAATCCCGCTTTAATTTGTGGTACCGTGATGGCCGCATTCGTGTCAGACGCTATGCCGGTGAACGCCACCTTCCGGAGTGCATTATCGAACGCCACAGTGGACGAACACCCGGAGTTATGGTCTAGGGTGATATAGCATATCATGGACGATCTCAATTGCTAAAAATTGTGGACAATCTGAACATCAACCGGTACATCAGTGAAGTTCTACAGCCCCAAGCTGTTCCCTTCTTTCAAAGCTTGCCAGGCGCTGCATTTCAACAGGACAATGCCCGCCCTCATATCGCTAGGACTGTTCAATCCTTCTTTGCAACGCGGCAGGTACAGCTTCTTCCTTGGCCTGCGTATTCCCGGATATGTCGCCGATTGAACATGTGTGGGATTTCGTTGGTCGGCGTCTCGCTCGTGATCCTCGTCCTGTTGCTTCTGCAGACGAACTTTGGGTGCGCATACAAACAATATGGAATGCTCTTCCTCAGGCAGACATTCAAAATATGTTTGATACCAAGCCACATCGTGTAGCAGCACTTACTGCTCGCGTGGTGAGGCACAAAATACTGATTCCGATCTCTTGTTATTGTTTGTTTGCTTTGAACATTTAATCCTTTATTTGTACCACTACCACTCAACTGTGTATTAAATTTCATTCAATTATGACGATTCCTTCATGGTGTTGCAATTTTCCCAAACATGTGTTTATTTATTAATGTTGTTCTGATGCAGATGACAATACAGAGATAGTTAATCTTTATACCATAAGCAAGGGCTGCATTATTATTGTATATAATGTATATATTAATATCATTGTATATTTTAAGTAAGACTTAAGCAACGTATGTAAAAACAATCTTCTTGTTTCTCTCGCAATGGGCTATTTTTGAATTTTGCATATATATATATATATATATACACTATCTGGAAGAAAGTGATGGGACACCCCTCGAAAAGTAGAAAAGTCGACAATACAGCTGACGCATGCGCAATAATATGTATCACGTGTCAGCCATATCCTATAAATACTCTGTAGAGTCGACTAGAGTTGCATTTTGTCAAGATGCCGCCACGGGAAGAGTTGTTTGAGTCCGAGAAAGGTGTGTTGGTTGGATTGCATCTTGTCAAGGTGTCAATTAGGGAGATATCCCGTCGCCGTAATTGCTCAAAATCAACTGTAGCACGTGTTGTGTGTCGCTACAAGACTGAGGGACACTGTCAGAACAAACCCCGAAGTGGACGACCTACAGCTCTCACCAGCAGGGACCGGCGGGTGCTCAGCAGGGAGATTCGAAGTAACCGTTAAACATCCATAATAACATAGCTAATGAGTTTAGACAAGCCACAGGTGTGGCCGTTTCGACCAAGACTCTTCGTATCGAGGCCCATAAGTTAGATTACACTGGACGTTCGGCGGCCCATAAGCATTTGATTACAAAAACCAACAAGAAAGCGCGCCTTCGATGGGCCAAAGACCACCGTACTTGGACTCTGGATGACTGGAAACGCGTCCTTAGGAGTGACGAGTCATTTACCCTTTTCCGTTCCGATGGACGTGTTTGGGTATGGCATTTACCAGGAGAACGCCTTTTGCTCGAGTGTGTCGTCCCAACTGTAAAGTTTGGGGGAGGAGATTTGATGGTATGGGCCTGTTTCTCCTGGTATGGGGCCGGCCCACTGGTGAAGGTTGATGGGGCAATGAATGGCGATAGATACTGTGATATTCTCAACAATCATGTCCTTCATATCTTGTGGGCAACGTACGGTATGGATAATTGCTGGTATCAAGACGACAACGCAACATGCCATGTTGCAAGGAGGACTCTTGATTGGTATGTGAACAACAACGTTAAAGGCATGGAGTGGCTGGCGCAGAGCCCTGATCTTAACCCAATTGAACATCTCTGGGACGAATTGGACAATCGGATGAGGGCCTGCACCGCACTCCCCAAAAGCAAGCCTGAACTATGGAACTTCCTGTTAAACATTTGGAAGGGAATTCCTCTTGCCACTATGGCTAATTTAGTGGAAAGCATGCCCAGAATGGGTTGCAGCTGTGATCACAGCCAAAGGAGGCCCTACCTCCTATTAATTTTAATAAATATGGGTTTATGTCGTTATAGTGTCGTGTTCCGTCACTTTCTTCCACATAGTGTATATATATATATATATATATTACAATATACACAATATATATATGGATATATATATTGTAACTCTGTTTCTGTTCCAAAGTAGGCATGTCAGACAAGCTTATCTTCTGCCAACGTCAGTCAGCGGAATGGAACCTAAAAGTAAGCTCTCATTTTGAATCTATAAGTTCTTGTATGCAATGAAAGCACCGTCCACACGGGAGTGAGATTTACATCGAGTCAACTCCTATGCGAACTTATTTCTGTGTCTTCAACTGACCAGGAAATACAACCCACGTTATTTTTAGCTGTAAGGGACAGCAGGTCGTAAACGGGATCCACGAGAATCCCTTTTGATGTTCGGTTAAAAGTCGAATCTGGTCGGAGCGGGGCTCAGATACATGATTCTCTCAGAGGATTCCATCAGACCGATTTTTAAATGATTCGCGAAGCTGACACGCCTTCTGTCTGCACACGGTTTTAACGCCAGACACACCGCTGACCAAAGGACATTGAATTCCGTGAAAGAGTACTATTCCTACTTTTTCGAATGCTTAAGTAACTCATAAGTCCACGTAATGTCTCCAATTGATTCCAGTTTTTTTTTTTTAATTTTCTGCCATAATATTGCGGATTTATGTTTGGTGATATACCATGATTTATCATACCTAATTTATTTAAATTTCATTCAGTAATTCTGCAGTTCTTTCAGAAAAAAAAAAAAATCATAATTTTGAACATTTCTGTTATATTATCAGAAACATAATTTCAAGAGGAAAATAAAAATTTTATAGTTATATTCTATTATATATGTATATTGGAGTTTTTGTACCTCACCGTACCTCGTGTTAACATATATGTTACTATAAATAGTCCATCCACAAATTACTTAGACAGGGCATTTATGTTCTAAAAATATTTAACAATTAACTGCTTCGCATTTGAAAATAATAGGAGGGAGCATTAAAGTTTGGGGAATGTTTTCCTGGCATTCACTATAAGATTTACTGTCATCATTGTGTAAGGCACGATGGATCAGCACAAGTACGCATCTGTCCTTGCGGACCATGTCCACCCCTACATGCGAATTATTTTTCCTCAGAATGATGGCATTTACCAGCAGGACAATGCGAGGTGTCATACAGCTCACAGTGCGTGGTTCGAAGAGCACCAGGATGAGTTTACCGTACCCGCCTGGCCAGCAAACTCACCGGATTTAAACCCAATCGAGAATCTGTGGGACCACCTCGATCGGGTTGATCGCGCCATGGATCCTCAAATATGTAATCTAACACAGGTGGCCAAGGCACTGAAGTCCGCATGACTCAACATCCCAGTGAACACCTTCAGAAACCTAATTGACTCTCTTCCTGCCCGTCTCGCAGCGGTTCGCTCTGTCAAAGATGGTTATTCTGGTTTTTGGCAGGTGGTCACATTAATGTGACTGGACTGTGTTGAAAAACTACAAAGGGACAGAAAAAAATTTAAGAACTTTTTTACCTCATTTTCTTTCTACGCCATAAAAAAGGAATAACAAAGTTATGACAATAGATGAAAAAAGTGGCATAAGTAGTATTTGCCAGATATTTGAAGAAAGCAGCAACGCCACAGAAAAAATACCCTCATTTAATGAAAGATATTGTCAAAAAAAATTGTATGGGTAAAAAGGTTTTTAACGGAATATTCATTCTTACACAACTGCAAAACCACGCCCTTTAACTCTGATATCGCTTTCTCTCTAAAAGATAATACAAAACTATAATCAAATAACATTGAAAATACGTAATATTTTTACTAAAACACATTCGTTATTGTTGTTTTAATTAAAAGGATATTTAAATTATTGTTTCCAAGAAACAAACATTTTCATTTGAGGCCATTTACACCTACAACTGCATACATGAAGTCCTTTCAATTTTACTTAAGAACTTCCAAGGATTGGGCATTAACATGGTGACCTCAATTTACCAAAAATGCTTTGTGACAAGTTGTCAATGATAGTATGTTGAAGGATACTACAATGTAGTGACTTTCCTGTCTATATATATTTATATATTATATCAACTTTCGCTGCAGGTAAAATCTTCCTTCATTATTTGACGACTCTACATGCAATATTTTTGAAGACTCACACGCCCATTCTTGTACCATTGTGTAACAGGTATATTCATATCTTAGTAGAGAATAGCTTAATATCATTTCTTGTAAATCTGAGTGTCGGCTTCACGCCAGACGCTCTTTGACAATAGAGAGGTTTTTGCATACCGTACGTCAGTTACCGTAGGACGTCCGTTAGCTTTTTCTCCCTAGCGCGCATGCTCATAGGAAACTGAGCATGCGCGCTAGGGAGAAAAAGCTAACGGACGTCCTACGGTAACTGACGTACGGTATGCAAAAACTCTCTAATAACAAAAAGCTAAACAACTTACAGAGTAAACAACAAGATCACCAGCAGAATTTATATCAAAAACTATAAACATAAAGTGATAAACTGAAGGAAAATTTCAATCAAAAACAGATATTATTTTTCTTTATTTTGAAATGAGGAAAATCGTAACTTTCAATGTCTTTCCCTGTTACTCTCAATACTAGTATTCGTAATGTCTTCATTAACTGTGCAAACTCCCAACTTGAAAATCCTACTTATTTTAACCTTAAATATACTCACCCTCATAGCGCCTGAATGGCCGAGTGGCTAGCGCTCGGTGCCGCAGGTTTCGAGTCCCGGCGGTGCCATGGATGTGTGTAGTGGTTCGTAATCCACTTTAAACCGTAGGTCCCGGTCTAATAGGATCATAGAGCGTTGCGGTGGCATTGTTACTCCGCGTCCGTGGCTTATCTTCAAGTTGCACGTGCCCCCTGGGTAAAGCAAAGTGTGCAGCGCTTGCCTTAAGACGTCCATGTCTGTTTGCCAGCTGCATTGGAAAAAAAAATACTCACCCTCATCAATAATTTATAAGGTTCCTTATTAATTACATATTCTTATTATTGTACATTCAAAAGGATTCGTGAAATAAATCGCGCAGTATTTTGTGGAGTTTGCAAAGTATAACTCCTTTATATTTCTATGATTACACTCTTGATATAGATGATTAATATAGCATATAGCTTGCTAAATTTAAAATCAGAAATTTGCTCGTTAACTGTTATTCAAATTATTATAAATACCAAAAAATGTGAAATTTTTATTATTTGTTTTGCAGATATTCAAACATGTTTTCAATTTGTAATTAAATTGTATGAAATAATTTTTTCCATTGTATATAATTAAATTGTATTAGTTCCTCAACATTAATATTTAGGTAACCTTATTAATTACTTACCCTTATCATTATTTATTCAAAAGGATTCGTGAAATAAATCGCGCAGTATTTTGTGGATTCAATAAGTTAAAGTCTTTAATTTCTTCGATGATTACACATTTCATGTAGAGGATTAATATAGCATTGAACATAAAAATAAAAATTTGCTTGTTAACAGTTATTCAAATGTAATAATAATAAGACATGTAATTATTTCATTATTTGTTTTGTCGTTTTTGCAATATTCTTTCAATACATTAATGGTATGACACAATTTTTAAAATCAATTTAATATACTCTAATGCTCCACAAATGTCTCTCTTTTGTTTCGCAAATAAAGTCTTTCACTTCTTGAAGTACCTTATACGCAAGTATGCTTTCAATGAAAATAAGAAAAGTAGGAAAGTTATAAATGTATTACATATATATACACTCAAGAACCAAAACATTATGACCACCCCTACATTTTGCAATGAACTCGCCTGGATGACGTGGAAGGCACGTGATTAGGTGGAAGTGGTATTTAACTGGTATTAAGTGGTGGTATTAATCCATGCCAAGGCGGGTTGAAGCTGTGTTGCGCGCCAAAGGTGGGCCAACTCGTTATTGACAGGTGTTCATAATGTTTTGGCTCTGGAGTGTATATATTATCCAATTCACAAACATATATTTAAGTATGAGGATTCATTTCTTCTGCTCACCCTATTTTTAAAACAATTGTCAAGATATTTATTCAGTGCAAAAGATTGTTACGAATTACTTTTAAACTGATTTTCTGTTATCAGCATGAACACTAAAATTAAATCACACATTAATATATTTGACAAAGGAAAATAATTCCAATTTAATATCAATAGATTCACATTCAAGAACTCTAGCACAAATATAAAAATTCATCATAATATGTTCATTCATAAACAATTAAGAATCAATTTTTTCTTTAATAACAGCACTTTTAAATAGAATCAAAGAAATGAACTCAAGAATATGCTTTTAAAAAATGTGTCATGTTTCTATTATAGTAATCTGTAAAATCATTATTAATAAAATGTTTTTCCACATTGTGGTCATTTTTCTTTCTTCCGAGAAATAGTACATAAATTATACCTGCAATTTAATTTCACTTTAACACGCTAAATTTAATAATGAGATTGGATTTAAAACTCGTTGTTGTTGTTACTCGTCCCACTTGGTAGATGTCTCATCAAGCCCACGAACCCGTATGGACTCATGGTTGAAGGGGAAGGAAGCAGCACCCGTAGGTAGAAGTCTGACTTTGGCTCTGTAATGCTCTTACGGTCATAGGAGACCGGGACCTACGGCTTAAAATTGATTCCGAACCACTACAAACATTCATGGCACCGCTGGGACTCGAACCCTGTGGTATCGAGCGCAAGAGCGCTAGCCACTCAGGCCCCTTTAAATCTTTTTTTTTTTGTTCTAATGCAGCTATCAAACACTTAGGCAGCTTGGTCCCGGAGGCCTTAAGACAAGCGCTGCATAGACGTTACTCACTTTGCATTACCCAGGGGGCGCGTGTAATAACTTGAAGGAAACCACGGATACGGAATAACAATGCCCCGCAACCCTCTACGATCCTATTAGGACCGGGACATACGGTTTTAAAGTGGATTCCGAACCACTACAAACAACCATGGTACCGCCGGGACTCGAACCCTGTGGTACTGAGCGCCAGAGCGCTAGCCACTCGACCAATCAGGCCCCTTTAAATCTTTACAGCCAGATAAAACACAGGTAGATTTGAAAACGACAGAAATTCTACCCTGTCAGATGAATTCTTGATCGTAGGTTGGTTAACCAGTCATTTTATTAATAACCATTCTATTAGAAAATAAATGTCTCGGTGTTTTAACATGTGATTCGATTTTGTCATGTGGTTCGATCAGGAATTCATCTGACAGATTAGAATTTATGCCTTTAGCAAATCTGCCCGTGTGTTATCTGCTTTGAAGATTTAAAGCTTTAATCTTACCTCTTAAGTGAAATTAAATTGCAGATAGGGTGGATATTCTATTTCTTAGAAAAAAGTACACAATGTGGAGAATTTTAGGAAGTTACAAACGACAGGGAAATTTATTTTCCAAAAAATGATTGTACAGATTGCCGATAATAAAAACCCAACCCTATTTTTAAAAGAATATTTTGAGTTGAATATTCTTACACTCTATTTAAAAGTGTTGTTATTAAAGATAAAATTGAATCTTAGTGGTTTAATAATGAACATATGATGTATTTTTAAATTAGTATGAGAGTGCTCCATTGGGAATCCATTCATTGACGTAGTTTTTCTTTGTCAAATATACTAAATTATGATTTATACTTAATGTTTATGCTGATATCAGTTTAAGGTAATTCGTAACAATCTTCTGTCAAATAGGTCCTTTATAATGAATATCATGACAGTTGTTTTGAAAGTATGGAGACCTGACAAAAAATAAGGTCATTCCCATAATTAAAAGCACGTTTATGTATATATATATATATATATATATATATATATATATATATATAATTGAAATTCAACGTATATCGCATTCAATGTAAACTTGTGTATGAGTTCATTTCCACAAGTGAATGATTTTAATTGCGAAACAAACGAGAGACATTTGATAAACATCCGAACGTTAGAATATATTAAAGTGATTTACAAAGATATTTACAAATCACTAACATACTTATTAATTTGAATAACTGTTAACAAGCAAATTTTTATTGTTATTTTCCATAACCTATATGCTATATTAATCGCATGAATTATCGAAGGAATTAAAGACTTTTACTTTGACAACTCTGTACTGACAAAATACTGTGCAATTTATTTCACTAATCCTTTTGAATACATAATAATAAGGGTAAATAATTAATAAGGGCCCATATTTATTATTGAAGAGGCTGAATACATTTTTTTTATTCGAATGACTACAATTAAGAGTAAAATAAGAAGTGGGAATTTCAAGTTGAGAGTTTGTACAGTTATATTACGGATATTAGCATTGAAATTAATAGGGAAAGACATGGAAAGTTACAAAAGCCTTATGATAGTTCGGGAACGGTATTCATAGTATAATTGCAAGAAAGAAATTCTGCCACGACTAAGTCGATGGTGGATCGCTGTTATCGCCAAAACGATCGCCAAATGAGCAGACCGAGCCAAAATATTAAAATCTAGATATGATACGTATTAATTACTTATCCTTCTGATAAGATATGATTATTATGATATGATATGATACGTTACCTGCGGCATTTCTGCATTAAAAACCCAATGAGAGGTGACGCTCGTAAAGGCCTATCCAGAATATCATGGAATTATTAGTAGCAAGTATTAAAGTCATATCAAAGTCAAAATTATTTCTACGTAAAAAAAAAAAATAATAATAATAAGTTAAGAAACATTGGAAATAATCAAGGATACGAAATACTTATCGGGGAACGCAAAAACTCATCAAAGAACCCTCTATCAGATGCAGTACTCATAATTTTATAGATAATAAAGTTTTTTTTTTTTCTAATGCAGCTGGCAAACAGACACCTTGGTGTTGGATGCCTTAAGGCAAGTGCTGCACAGACGTACTAACTTTGCATTACCCAGGGGGCGCGTGTAACTTGAAGATAAGCCACGGATGTGGAGTAACAATGCCCCCGCAACGCTCTACGATCCTATTAGACCGGGACCTACTTTTTAAAGTGGATTCCGAACCACTACAAACAACCATGGCACCGCCGGGACTCGAACCCGAAACCTGTGGTACCGAGCGCTAGCCACTCGGCCATTCAGGCCCATAGATAACAAATTAAAACTATATAATTTTAAGTAATTTTATAAAAGTAACACTTGAAAGAAATTTAAATAAACCAATAATAGGAGCTCATATAAGAAATTATAAAATATAAACGAATAAGAAATGTTCAAAAGTTCTCCAGGACATCGTTCACCCACTCTCCCCAAAACGATATCCACGCATTTTATGAGTAACAAAATGTGCATCTGGATAAAATGACGACCTTTTAGTGTGATTTTTTTATACCAGAACTTTCGAAACTGGAAATTTGAAATTATTTTAGTACCCGGCTCAAAAAGAGTGTCTGTTCATATGTGTATGTCATTTTCTGAGAAATTTTTTACAATTATATCCGTATGAAACCATGAAAATCTCTCTTGGTTTAATTAATTATATAGCAAAAAAATGTGAAAAATGTGAAATTTGCTTAAAAAGTCTTTAACTTTCTATATTTTAAAATAAAATAAACTAAATTAGTCGATTGAAATTTCCCGGCAACTTATCACTTTTCTTTTTATAATTTTGGATACAAATTATATTGGCGATCGGCTAAGCTTTATCTTCACTCAAACCTTTTGGTATATTTAATCGAGAGCGTTGGCGTAAGCAAGCGCTCAGATTTGTAAGAAATATTAGAGAGTTTTTGCATAACGTATTTTGGACGTCCGTTAGCTTTTTCTCCCTAGCGCGCATGCTCATAGGAACTAGCGCATGCGTATCTGTAATAATATTTCCTATGAGCATGCGCGCTAGGGAGAAAAAGGTAACGGACGTCCAAATACGTTATGCAAAAACTCTCTAATATTTCGCGAAAGGTTAATAAGGAATTTTACGTTTGAGGCCATGAAGTATTAAAAAATGATTAATTTTTGTGCTTGCAGCGAAGTTTGGTAACATATAGAAAGAGACAGGAAAGTCACTACACTGTAGGACCTTTCAACATAATATCTTCGAGAATTTCTTACAAAACTGTTGTTGCTGTTATCGTGTCCATGGATTTAAAATATAAATATCAAAGTTAGATCAAGTCAAAAGTCTTCACGATAGCGGCCGCTAGCAATGCTACCGCTTCACTATACAGGACTTCTCTTAAGTTGACCTCGATTGGCACCATACCCAATTGCAAAACATGTAGAGTGAGTGCTGGGCACTCTAGAATGTGCTTAGGTGTTAGGAAAGCATTGGGGCAATTTCTACAGGGGATGTCTTACAAAACTGTCACGGTAAATTGAGGTCGAAATATTAAATTGCAATCTATGGAACTTCGTAAGTAAAACTGAAATGCCAGCATATACGCAGTTGTAGATTAATGATCTAAAATAAAAATAGTCTTCCTTTGAAAACAATAATTTGAATAATTTTTTTAATTAAAACAATATCGAATGTGATTAATAAAACAATTACGTATTTTCAATGTTATTTGATTATAAATTTTATTATCTCTTAGAGTGAAGTGATGTCACTGTTAAGGAGCGCGCTTTTACATTTTTGATATTTGGCTAAGAAGGAATATTCCCTTTTAATCATTTTTACCAGTGGCAACATCTTCCAGCAAATGTGCATACTTTTTTTCCAATATTCCTGCTTATGACGCTTTCTCATGTTTTATGGTAACTTTTTCCCCCTTTATATGACATAAAAAGAAAATAAGATAAAAAATTTTTTTTTTTGTTTATGAATATATATATATATATATATAATGTTATATTATATTATATTATATTTATAGTGCATAAGAAATTATTTCGATCGCAAAAGGAAACCATATTCTTTAACAATTTGTTCTTACCTTTTCTTTTAATTCTGATATTTCTAGAATATTTTTTGTTGCAATATTAAAACTAATTCTGCAGTTACTTTCACTGGTGATTTTAATCCCCAATGGTTTCATTGTTGATATTATGATGTAAACAGTACATAGTGTTTGCTGGTATTGAATTTCACATTGTCTAGAAAGATAATATTTTTTATATCAAAATTTTATGTATACTTTTTCTGAAATATTTCTTTTGAACTTTTTCTTGAGAATTTAATTTAAATATGAAAAAAATGTATAAAAAACAGTTTGATTGTAGAGAAGGCATAATGGATAGTTTTATACAAATTAGTTGATCCTTATCTGTTCGATTTAACTATTTAGTGTGCTAGCTGAAACCAGTTAGTCAGTGCAGGTCTTTACAAAATTTTTTCACATTGTATCATACATAGATAAGACATTATTTTATAAAAAGACGCATATTTTAGCCTTAAATGACTGTTTTCCGTTCTAAAATATCTTCATTTGATTTTTTTTTTATTGGTTTTTATTTATTTTTTATGATTTATGGAAGTACTATTTATAAAGTACGAATAATTAGGGAATAGCCAGCCTAAAAAATTTAATCCTACTTTGGTATATAATGAGGATATTTTAAGAAAGTTTTATATCGAATAGGAAAAATTAAGCTTCGGAAATAATTTAACATAAGAATCAAAAAAGAGTATCTGTTTATGCGAATAAACATTTTCTTAGAAATTCGTACCTATCACGTTTGCGTGACGACGACGAGGACGATTTGTAGGTTGACGAAGCTCCTTGGTATGGGTAACAGCTAACTCCTTCTTTGCATATGAGAAGGAAGTTACTTTAGCTTTAAGCCCATTGCATTAAAAATAAAACAATTAAAAAAGAGATAATAATATATGGAGAGGAGAAGTTTTTTTTTCTTCTTTTCAATAAAGTATTTAATAATTATTAATTATAATTTAATAATTAAAATAATAAAGTAGAAAGAGGATTTTGAAGAATTACAAACTGAACGTAGTTTGAAAGAGAACTTAAAAATAAAAATACTTTCAATAGGTTAATCTAATTCAAAAAGGAGTACAAGTTAAAAATAACAAATAACTTTAACAGCAGTTGGTTAAAAGAGGATGAACGGGTAATGACGGGGGAAATCTGCGAATCGTACAAGGTCAGTTGGAAGTGAACGATAGAAGAGCAGAGCCTGGGGGATGGGAAACGAAAACGTTTCGACTACCAAGTCCTGTAAACAATATAGTCACTACGTGGCATTGTTAGATGGTTTGGAGCATATACAGTTGGCAAAGATTTGTAGCTTGTCAGCTTTATTGTTCGTAGAATTAATTTGATTGATTAAATTTGGAAGATTTTTTATATCAGTGATCAGTGCTGCTAAGTGATATCAGTGCTGCTAAGTGTCTTGTAGCGTTGCAATTAATGCATTTTGGCACCTCAAGCTTCCCTTCAATTGGACATTCCTTATGGGAGTGTTCTTTACCACATTTAAGACACCTAGGTTTAAATCCACAGTTATTAGCATTGTGATGGAAATTATTACATTTAAAACATTGGAGGGTCATTGGTCGTAAGTTAAATTTCTCAACTTTTACAGTAAAGTATAGCAATCGTTGTAGTTTAAAAATTTCCATGCTTTTTTGTTCCCTAGCAAGGGTAATCTGCCAGACTGGTAGAGGCTGCTCTTTTTTAGATCTTTTTAACTGGGTGACCTTGTCAACAGAGTAGCCTAGATTAACTAACTCATCTTTGATTTCATTATCAAGAGTTTTAATGTAGAGGCCTTTGATAACGGCCTTTAAAGGACGTTGATATTTAGGCTTTATCACAAAATATTCTAAAGGAGTTTTCTGTTAGATATCTGGTTATAGCCCCGTGCTGATTTTCGTCGAAGGGAAACATCTTGATCATTTCACCCGCAAATTTGATGGTAACTTTACTTTCAAAAAATTTGTCAAATTTGTTAAGCATAGTTTTTAGATTTTCTGTTGGCTTGACGATAATGGGTGGCATTATCTTAACTATAGGGGTGCTATTAGAGTCCTGCTCCTCCTGTTCGTCTATAATAAGTTTGTCAAACGAATTTTCGGTCTCAACTAAATGTTTAGGATTTTTAGCACAATTGACCTTGGCAATAAGCTTTTTGGAGGGCATAGTAAAGCCGTCATTATCATGTTCATGATTATTAAGATGGGCAGCATTGCGCTTAATTTGAGAGTTAAAGTTTATAATTTTATGTTTTTTTTTTACAAGATGACAATGGGCAAAGCTCAAGTTTGCTTATCCCCCTCATTGCAAGCTGGAGATCATCATGGCGTATCTTCAGCCCTTTAAGGTCATCATCATCGAGAGAATATCCAGTCAGCTCTGCAGCATATGCATCGTAGAGATTCTGTGCAATGTCCTTCTTCTTGATCACAGTAGTTATGCGTGCACATTGTTCTTCGTCAGATAAATTGGATTGCTTTTCGGGAAATGTAGGCGAGGCCAACCTCTCCGATAGTATTGCCGCACACGTTGTCTCCATAAGTTCCGGATTACTCGCTCCTGGTGTACTTTCCCGAACGGAGTAGTCCATCGTTTCAGCACGCTCCATCCACCTCCACCACCCATCCTCGGTGGTCTCCATCACTCCTGATCCAACGTCAGGTCTCTTAAACTTCCACACGTAGCTGGCCCTTGATCAGAATCAAGATATCCTTCCTCAGTCGGATTCACAACCAATTTTTCACCAAGCCGGTCAAGGAAGCTCTGACCCATACTCTGAAACCGTGAGACATTCTCATGCTTTAATTGCTTGTAGAGTTTGTGAAAAAGAATGGTTGTTATCTAAAATACTATTAATTTTTCACACTAAAATGTGAAGAATAATATATTTTTCCTTATTCAAATTTTCGTACCACATATGACTTTTTGTTTGAAAAATTAAGGATATAAATTTTAATGGCGAGACGTTGGATTTATGCATTAAAAAAACCAAGATATTTACTTAAGAAAGAGTGCTTTCGGAATCAGGTGGCCAGTAATAAAATAAAAATTAGTAAGTGTTTTAACATTTATGTAATTTTTCCAGATTTCTGGTTCCTTTAACTGTTTTATGCCTATAACGCTATTGCGGTTTTGAAAGTACTCGTTTCACCGTAAACCTTCTGCAAAGTTTTAGTAATCGCTAATACACAATTTCATTTCATGCACATAATTTAACGCCAACTCTTTGTTTAAAGATGTTTTGCATTTTATAATTTAAAAAGCACTCATAATCATTGATTACTAATATGGCTACAGTCACTGAGGTCTCCAGTCACTATGGTCTACAGTCTATTATACTGAGTGACAGTTCGGAAATTCCACGTGGTAACTCAGAGTAATGCTACCAACATAGAAAAACAATTTTTGCATGAAATGTTATGTATCTGTCTCAAATAATAAATTATGCATATTTTTTTCCTAGTTTAGGTTGGATTCATGAATACGAGTTTTATGGTACTTGATTACAAATGTTCAATTTTCACCTTTCTAATGGTGAGCAGATGGTTTTATGTTTTAAAAAAAGCCGTTTGATGCAATATATGTTGAAGGGTATTCATTACACCCCTCATTCAGTCCAATACAGTGCTTTTCCCGTCTACATATTTAACGTACCCACCTCCGCTACAATTACAGAAGTACACTGATGGGGAAAAAATTACATCGCCAAGAAAAAAATTATTGTAGAGTAATGAAATTCAAACAATACATTTATCTAGTTAACATGTTTAATTGATTAAATTTTAAAGATCACAGGTTAATTTAAGATCATGAAAATGCATTTCAAATGTAAAATGCTGTTACATTAATAGTCGGTGTAACCTCCAGAATTTTTAATGCACGCCTGCAAACGTGCACGCATTGTATCATAAAGATGCCGAATGTCATTTTGATGTATGAAGTTCCATGCTTGTTGTACTTGTTTTGTCAATAATGGGATGGTCGGTGCTGACTGTAGATGATGATGGACTTGTCGATCAATGATATCCCATACGCGTTCAAGTGCCAAGGTAACATGTTGACACTCTGTAGAGCACGTTGTGTTACAACAGCGGTGTGAGGGCGAGCGTCATCCTGTTGGAAAACTCCACCTTAAATTCTGTTCATGAATGACAGCACTTCAGGTTGAATCACGAGACTGACGTACAAATATGCAGTCATTGTGTTTGGGATAACCACGAGAGGGCTCCTGCTGTCATAGGAAATTGCTCCCCAGACCCTGACGCCAAGTGTAGGTCCAGTGAGTCTAGGCCGCAGACAGTCTGGTTGCAGGCGTTCCGCTGGCCTCCTTCTGACCAACACACGGCTTTACTGGCACCAAGGCAGAACCTGCTGTCATTCGAAAACACAACAGATCTCCTCTCCGTCCTCCAATTAGCTCTGTCTTGACACCACTGGTATCACAACCGGCAATGGCTTGGAGTCAATGGAATGCACGTTACAGGGCGAGTGGCTCGGAGCTGTCCTTGAAGTAACCGATTTCTAACAGTCCATTGTGTCTTCGTGATACCAACTGCAGCTCGAAATTCTGTTGCAGATGCAGCACGATGCACCACAGCTGTACGCCGAATACGGCGGTCTTCCCTCTCAGTTGTGCCACGTGGCCACCCGGAATTCTGTTTTATTGAGGCAGTACTATCCCTTGACCACTGCTCCCAACAAACGTGCACAGTGGGCGCATTCCGGGCAAGTCTTTCTGCAATATCGCGGAAAGAAAATCCACCTTCTCGCAGCCCTATTATACGCCCTCGTTCGAAATCGATGAGTTGTTGATAATGGCTTCTTCGTCTTCTTAAAGGCATTCTTGGCTAACATCAACTCAATACGTCAAATTTCAAAGCTCAATAAAGCTCACGAACTTTACAGCACGCATTTAAAGCAAATCTGATTTGCATGTTCCGAGTGGCGCTACTAGCGCTATACTTATGCGAAAAGCGCGAACATTGAATCAATGT
Organism: Caerostris darwini; assembly: GCA_021605075.1. NCBI lineage: Eukaryota > Metazoa > Arthropoda > Arachnida > Araneae > Araneidae > Caerostris > Caerostris darwini. Next base: position 16,691 of record BPLQ01000224.1, read on the forward strand.
CATCTTTCAGATGTCTAAACACGCCTACCAAATTTCGTTTATCTAACACAAGTCTTTCTTGGTGTTGGGCTTTTTTTTCCGTCAGTGTATAGCGTTTATCATATTTAAATGTAGGATACCATTATTAAACATCTTATTTCGTAAGCATTATGCATCATTCCAATACCAGTGCTCAGTTAATCTTTTGCTTTACAACATAATCGCTTAATATCCTTCCCTTATTCAAGAATTATTTAGCAATCTGCATTGAACTAACTTATTTGAACAAATCATTTAATTCAATTAAATAATTTTTCAATGATGTGCATATTGATCTGAAGTTATTAGAACCTACAGCGAAATATAAGTAGGAGTCACAATTTCAGTGGATTAAGGGGATCAGTGGATTGGACATTAATATAACGACAACAAATTATGACAGTTTTGCACGTAGTTTTCAGTGATAGTATGCAGAGACATACTACTACTACTACTACTCACCATACTACATCATTGTGCCTAGAGCTGAGTTGCCCATTTACGATTTGGGAATGATGTGGGTGAGAAGAAGTCTGATTGGGCTCTGTGACGCTCTACGGTCATATGAGACCTGGATCTACGATTTAAAGAGGATTCCGAACCACTAGAAACGTGCATTGCAACGCCGGGATTTGAACCCGAAACCTGTAGTACCGAGAGCCACAACGGTGGCCACTCGGCCGTCAGTCCCCGAAGCTGTAGAAAGATACGACAATGTAACGATTTTCCAGTCTATACGTATATCATACAAACCTTTGCTACGCACATAATTTAAACATTATTTCTTAACTAACTGGCCACATATAATTTCCTACAGGACTTCGTACCCTGACACCATAAGCATCATTTCTTTTAAAACCGAGCACTTGTTTATGCAATGCGCTCTCTGATAAGCTGATAAAGAAAATAGAACTGCACAACAAATCTAGCAGATCATCAGCTGAATTTATATCGACAATTATCAAACAAAAAGTGATAAGTTGCAAGGAGATTTTCAATCAAAAGCAAAACTGATTTTTCTTTATTTTAAAATATGGAAAATTAATTATTTTTTAGGCAACCTTAATTTTTTTCTCACATGCTTTATAAACAATTAATCGATGAGAGTTTTTCATGGTTTTTATACAGATAAAGATGTCGATCAGAAAATTATACATACGTATAGACAGACAAACATTTAAGGAGTGCTAAAATAATTTCAAATCCTGATATTCGAAACTGTAATGGTAATTAATTGACCTCAGGCCAAATACACGTCATTCGAAAAAAAATATTAAATGTGTTTTTGTAAACTCATTTCGTAATTTATCTATTATTTTTATGAATATATTCACTATTTTTTTTAATTAAAAAAATTATCATGAATGAATTATTTGTCACATTTTGATTTGCCCTTGTGCAATTATATTTGTGGCTAAAAAATTCAGAAAGAATAGCAATTGCAGGTTCGAAATATCTATATATATATATATATATTATTTCAAGGGCCTAAATGGCCGAGTGGCTAGCGCTCTGGCGGTTGGTACCGCAAGTTTCGGATTCGTGTCCCGGCGGTGCTATGGATGCCTGTAGTGGTTCGGAATCCACTTTAAACAGTAGGTCCCCTTCAAATATGATCATAGAGCGTTGCGGGGACATTGTTATTCCGCGTCCGTGGCTTATCTTCAAGTTACATGCGCCCCCTTGGTCATACAAAGTGAGTAGTGTCTGTGCAGCGCTTGCCTTAAGGCATCCAAGACAGCTGTGTAAGTGTTGCCAGCTGCATTAGAAGAAAAAAACAAAATATATATATGAATATTATTTCAATGAAATTGAGAATGTTCATTTAAAATTTATCAAAACTTCATTTTTTAAATCCAGCGTTGAACTATTTTAAAATAGAAATTAAATAAAACAGTAGATGAAACAAACTACTGTTGTCTACTAACAAATTTTAAGTAATTTGTGTTATTAAGAATGAAAGCTTTTTTAAAATGAATTGAAAATAATACTTTTAAAAGTTAGTTAAAAACATTATTAAAATTAGCTTCATATTAAAAATCATCCATCGTTTATCTCAGCTAGCTAATTTCTATTGGACCGAATATATTTTATATATATAATAATATTGGACCGAAGCTAAATATTCTCATAATTTGCTAAAAAAGGTACAAAAATAATTTTTAAAAGACTCTCTATTTTTTTTTTTTTTCTGAAAACACTTACAAATGAACAATTTTTTATTTCTCAAATTTCTTGTAATATAATAAATAACTTATTAACATTTTCTAATTATAAAAACACATGAAAGTATTATCAAACGACACATAAATTACAAAATGTTTTTACAAAAACACATTTAATGCTACTTTTCTCAAATGGTGTATTTAATCTCATGTCGATTACCACTACAAGGATAGATTTGTAGGCTCCAGAATTTCATTGAAAGAAATCCATGGATTTTACTTCAATATTAATGCCACGTAATGACTAGGTTGGTTACAGGACTTGGTAGTTGAAACGTTTTCGTTCGACCATCTCAAACGACCAAATTTCAAAATATGGAAAATAAATTATTTTTCAGGCCATCTTAATTTTTTTCTCACAAGATTTACAAACAATTAATCCATGAGAAATATTCACGGTCTTATACAAATATAAGTTCATCAGAAAATTCTATACACGTATAAACAGACACACTTTTAAAGAATGTATTAAAATAATTTCAAATCCCTAAGTACTATATTCGAAACTGTATTCGAACGACCATCTCACGAAAGATTGTCATATTAAGGAAAAAGTCAAACACCCAAGGTGCGTCAACTGCAATGAACTAGGACATACCGCGGCTTAGAAAGGATGCAGCAAATATCCACAAGTTAAAAATACCCCTAATGAAAATTCTACTCCAACCCAAACTACATTTACTTCTAACAAAGTCAATGAAAAAATATCTTTCGTTAACATTGTCACCAGAAATAATAATAATGCAACTCAAAAATTAAGTCAATCCAAATACTTCATCCAACTCTCCTACTTTAATTCAAAGTTTAGATGAAATTATTCGGCATGATATCTTTAAAATAATTTATATTCTCAAAGAATTTATTAACGTATTTGCAGGAAATAACAATATCGATCATCTTTTCAACCAACTGCAAACTGCTAACAATAAAACAGACATCTACTTACTTCTAAATGGGTTAGCCAATCAACACTCTATGAATAATCATGTCTAAACCCCGTACCTGAATATGACATAACACTACCTACTAACAAAAAACGTCCGCGCAACTCTCTGAACATACTAAATAAATAAATATTTTATTCAGCTCTCTCTATGTGTTGATTTTATTCTCCCTATTTTATTTTTTCTTTCACTTCATTTACCGAGGAAGCCATTTCTCTCATCATTTACCTCCAAAGGAACCATCAAGACAGTGGTATATGAAGGCTAGCTCTGCCAAAAGGCCTGAATAATGTCAAAATGTGATAAGTTGCAGGGAAATTTCAATCAATAGCAGAATTTATTTTTCTTTAGTTAAAAATGTGGAAAATTAATTATTTTTTAGCACCCATAACTTTTTATCACATTCCACATAGACAATTAAACCAATGAAGATTTTCATGGTTTTATACGGATATAATTAGTCAAATTTCTCAGAAAATGACATGCACATAAACAACGCTCTTTATTGTCTGGCGAGTCCAAAAGTAATATTTTGGAGGAACCACCCTCTATACGGATACCAGAGCGTACCAGTCACATTTACTAGATAATTTCATATAAAACCGAGCGCCCGCTCAAGCAAGCCCCCTTTGATAACAGAAGCGAATTAATAATCAATGTACTATATCATCATCATTCGACGAACGGAGTACCCTGGCCTATGATGCGGCCTTAAAACTCCTAAGCTTGTAAATAAAGTTCATGGGAAGAAAAACACATGGATAATACAAAAGGCAGTGAACTTGATTATGTCCTTGTTAGTAAGAAAAAGAAACGAAACATAAAAACAAAACGGAATGTAAATAAAAGAATGGCGCAATTAAAAAGTTAAAATTGAGTAATTAGCCACAAGCGCAATTAAATAATAAATTTACATAGTATTTGCATTTTTTCTAAAGGGTTAGTAGCTGTTCTAAATTGGGAGTAAATATTATCGAGACCTCCGAACATTGAAAAAAGATTAGCCATTTCTGCTAGTACATACATCATCTTAGCAGCTGAGTCAGCATTAAGATTAGGAGTATCATTATTTACAAAATGCGAAGGTTTCACAGAGACCGATGGTGCTGCGTGTAAATCTTTGGAGGTTCCTTGCAGGAAACTGGCATAGGATACGCCTTCTGAGACCGTGCGGCTGCTGAAGGCGGGTCTTGCAGGTGCTCGTCCCTGATTGGGAGGTGGGCGTGGCTTGGGGAACATCGGGCAGCCTCACCATGCGGCAAGGTGCCCCATCTGGTGGCAGTTGATGCATGTCGAGTTTTCAATGCGTTCCTTTATGTGGCAATCTTTTAAATGATGCTGACCCCCCGCACTTGAGACATCATTTTTAATAGTTGCAGTTTTTTGAAGAATGATGGAATAGATTACACGAAAAGCACCGAGATGCTCCCGGTCTTCTATTAAACTTCTCGACTTTAACCGATAAGTGGAGCAGTCTGGTCACCACAAAAATCTTGGCATTCTCAGGAACTTTTCGGTAGATAATCTGCCACACCGGAATGGGGGCCTTGGTCTTGAGATTGTGCAATTGCCTAACTTGGTCTAACTTGAGACCAAGTTCAGTGAGTCCATCAGCGATTTCTTCAGCAGTGTAGCTGACTGGCAGCCCTTTGAGCACCGCTTTAAGCGGGCGTTGATTTTTAGGAATGATGACGTAATACTCCAATTGCTTCTCCGTGAGGTATTTAGCAACAGCTATATACTTCCGGTTTGCAGGGAAAAAGTTTAAGCTGCTCGCCGGCAAGCTTAATTCGAATGTCGTTTTGATGGAGAGAGTGCTAATTTCAGCAATATGATTCTTGAGATCATCTTTATAGCTCACCATGATGGGCGGCAGTCTGGGTTCAGCAGGAACATCCATGTCGACATTATTCGCATCAGCCTCATCATCAGACAGGCGGTCAAAGTTATTGGTAGTTTGAACTGGATTAGCAATGTTAGTTTCAATAGTTATCCTTGCCGTGTGCCTTTTAGGCGATTTAATGAATCCATCGTTAGGAGCAGTTACAGCAGGTCGTTTGACTTTTTTATTCTGAGGGTTAGGTTTAGATTTAGTTTTAGCATTTAATTTTAATTTTACTTGCGCATTACTATGCCGAGCGCAGTTAGTCAGCGGACATAATCCTAGTTCACTCACCCGTTTTGTTGTCTCTGCAAGTGCATCCTCAGCTTTCTTCAGTCCTTCTAGAGTGGGTTTTAGGGCAGTCGGTTTCATAAGTCCTTCATCGATCAGAACACCCTGATGCCTGATGATCTGTTGCATCATATCGACAGCTTTTTCTCTGTCTTTAACTTGAGTCTGAGTTGCAGTGATGTGAGAGCAGTGTTCAGCTTCAGTGAGGATTGGCGAGTCAGTGATCATGGCTTCAGCAGCGCCGGAACTGGGTACTTCCAAATGTGCTATATATCATCATTCTGGTTCACGGAGTACCATGGCCATGTAGGGCCTGAAAAACTCCTAATCTGTTACAGTAAAAGACATTGGAAAAACAGTACATTACTATAAAAATGAAGGCAGTGAGCATTGGTCATGTCCACACGGCAAAAAAATAAAAAGAAACATTAGACATTTGTGAAAAAAGAAACGGAAAAACCGAAGAAAGCATGGTACAATTAAAATTTGGAAAAGCAATTAAATATTTAATTTAAAACATTTAGCGATGATTTGAAATTTTTCAAAAGGTGAATTAGCATTTTTTAATTGTGCATAGAAGTTGTCGATACCACCAAGCATGTTGAAAATGCTGGAAACTTCCTGTAGGATACACACTGTTTTGGCAGCCGTATCATGATCAAAATCTTGCCAGATGTTTTGGCGATCGGGAATCACTGATGGAGCAGAGGGTGGCGGCCCACGCAAGAAACTTGCGTAGGAGACACCAGGCGTGACTGGTCGACTGTTGAAAGTTGTCTTCGGCGGCTCGACGTTGCGATTGGGTGGAAGGCGTGGCTTCGGGGAATTTCGGCAACCGCGCCATGCGGCAAGGTGCCCCATCTGGTTGCAGTTAATGCAGGTAGGGATTTTCAATCTCGTCCTGAATTGTGCAATCCTTCAGGTAGTGCTCGCCACCACATTTCAGACAACGTTTCTTGTAATAGCAGTTCTTTGCCGAATGATGGAAAAGATTGCAAAAAAACATTGGGAAGCACCCGGCTTCCTGTTGAATTTTTCCACTCGCACCGAGAGGTGGAGCAATCTATCAACTTGAAAATTTTTGAATTTTCAGGACACTTTTATACACCAACTGCCACACGGGAATTAGTGCCTTGGTCTTGAGGTTGGTGTTGGCGCACTTGTTCAATAATAAGTCCAAGTTCGGATAGTCCAGCAGATATCTCCTCGGCAGTGTAACTGACGGGGGAGTCCTTTCAGGACGGCTTTTAGCGGTCTTAGATTCTTTGGTGTGATTACAAAAAACTCCGTCTGGGAGTTTTTCAAGAAAGTGCTGATAAGCCGGTGGTGATCCGATTACTGGGAAAAATTTTTAGGTGTTCACCTACTAGCTTTATCCTGACGTCGTCCTGGGAATTTCTTGCTGATTTCAGCAATCAGATCTTTTAAACTGTCCGAGTACTTGACCATAATTGGTGGTAGTTTCGGCCCCTAGGCACTTGAGGTTCATCATCAGGTTTTCGTCAACATCGAGGTTGGCGTATTTATTTGAAGTGTCAATTGAGGTGGTAGTAGAAGTAGCAGTAGCAGCTTTAGCAGTATGCTTCTTAGCAGGTTGTAGAAAACCATCGTCATTACTTGCAGCGGTAGCTGGCCTCTTGGGTTTTTAGTTTTTAGAGTAACCTTGGCGCCACTATGCCGTGCACAATTAACAATAGACATTGACCAAGCCCACTTAGCTGGTTTTCCGCGTCTGATACAGCTTCTGCAGCTTTCTTTATAGTAGCAGCTGAGGCCTTTATTGTCTTTGCGGTCACAAGACCAGCATCCATCAGGATCTGCTGCTTCGTTATAGCTTGAGTTGCAAGATCATGGAGTTTCCTTCGTTCGGTGAGAAGCTGCGTGGCAGCAGTAATTTTCCGACAAACATCTGCTTCTGTGAGAACAGGAGAAGGATCCATCTTGGAGGTAGTAGCCGCCGAGGGTTCTTCACTGGGAATTACCTTCATTGTACAATCCGGTGGAGGATCAATCTCCATTGACGGGCGTGATTGCAGCAGACGGGCAAACTGATTAGTATAATCTGCCATTACACGAAAAGCATTAGCCAGACCAGGGTCTTCTTTACATCCAAATTCCATCAGAACACAACAAGAACATATGTGCGAAAGAATCAAATCAACTCCGCGATCCACTCGAATCACCGAAAATCGATCCACGTCCTTCTCAGTGTTCAATAAAAACTAGTATCATGTGCTATATAAGCCGCATCACCAACAGAATTTATATCCACAATTGTTCAACAAAAAGTGATAAGTTGCAGGAAAATTTCTATCAAAAGCAAAATTTATTTTTCTTCATTTTAAAATTTTGAAAATTAATTTTTTAAGACAAATTTAATTTTTTTCATAATCTACATAAGCAATTACACCATGAGAGATTTTGATGGCTTTATATGTATATGATTGACCCAATTTCACAGAAAAAGATGCATACTTATGAACGGACACTCGTTTTGAGTCCTGTATTAAAATAATTTCTATTCTGTAGTTTCCCAAAGATTCGGCTTAAAATCACATGAAAAGTTTGCCATTTTATAGATATGCACATTTTATGACCCATAAAATGGATGAATATCTTTTTAGGGAAAGCCTGTCAGCGATTTCCTGGAGCCTTTTCACCCTTTCTTTTTGAGTTTATTCTTTTTAATTTTTACATAAGCTTTTGTTATTGGTTTATTTAAATACCTTTCAAGTGCTGTTTTTTATAAAATCACTTGGAATTCTATAGGTTTTTCTTTATTTTATTATCCATACAATTCTGGGTAGTACTTTGGCGAAAATGGTCTTTCGTGTTTTTGATATTTTCGTTTCCTGTACTATTTTCAACGTTTCTTATGAATATAATTTTTTGTAACTATCTTTCAAGGGCGTTTTTTACATGATTGTTTAAATTTCTTTCACGCGCTAATAGTTATGTCAATTTGCCCTAAAAGGTTTAGTTTTAATATTGCAACATAAAATATTATAGAAATAATACAATTAAAAGAAAATCTGAGAACAAATTGTCAAAGATTATGGTTTCCTTTTGTTGAGCAAGACAATTTGTTATGCAGTATATAAATATATATTACATGTAAATATACTGATTTATATATTCATTAAGAAACAAATTGACAAAAATATCGGGTTTATATTTCCTTTTTTTATGATATAAAAAAAAGAAAAAGAATGTTACAATAAAAGATGAAAAACTCTCATTTGTAGTATCAGCGGGTTTCTTGAAGTGACGTCACAGAAATTGACGCACATATACCGGAAGATATATGTTACACTAGTTGTCGGCATTAATGCAAAGGTTTAATAGGGAATATTCATTCTTACACAAATGTCTCAAAATAAATGTCCTTTAACTGTGATATCACTTCCCCTCTAAGAGATAATAAAAATTTATAATAATATAACATTGAAAATATGTAATTGTTCTACTAAAACACATTCGTTATTGTTGTTTTAATTTAAAAAATCATTCAACTTGTCGTTTTTAAAAGACGACTATTTCCATTTTATGTAGCCATTTCAATTTTACTTGAGAATTGCCACAGATTGGACATTAAGCTTGCGACCGCAATTGACCACGATTGTCTTGTACGAAGTTGACAATTAGAGTTAGGTTGAAATCTACTAACTATGTAGTAACTAACAATGTAGTGTATATATATATATATATATATATTATAACAACTTTCGCTCCAGCATAGAATTTAATCCTTATTTATTATTTGATAACCCGAAACGTAATAATTTTTAACAATTACACGCCATACTGATAGCAGTGTGTACTTTTATGGTTTACTAGAGAATCGTTTAATAACCTTCCTCACAAATCCCAGCGCCGGCTTACGCAAGAGCCCTTCCATAATATAGTTGAAAGAAAAAGACTTTTACCAATAGAACTTAAATCCACAATTATCAAACAAAATGTGATAACCGCGGCTTGGAAAGGATGCAGCAAAGTTACAAATGCCACTAATGAAAATTCCACTCGAACCCAAACTACATTTACTTCTAACAAAGTCAATGAAAAATTCTTTTTCGCTAACATTGTCACCAGAAATAATAATAATGCAACTCAAAAATTAAGTATATCCAAATACTTCATCCAACTCTCGTACTTTAATTCAAAGTTTAGATGAAATTATTCCGCATGATATCTTTAAGATAATTTATATTCTCAAAGAATTTATTAACGTATTTGCAGGAAATAACAATATCGATCATCTTTTCAACCAACTGAAAACTGCTAACAATAAAACAGACATCTACTTACTTCCAAATGGCTTAGCCAATCAACCCTCTATGAATAATCATGCCTAAACCCCGTACCTGAATATGACATAACACTACCTGCTAACGAAAAACGTCCGCGCACCTCTCTGAACATACTAAATAAAGAAATATTTTATTCCCCCTATTTTAATTTTTATTTTTCTTTCACTTCATTTACCGAGCAAGCCATTTCTCTCATCATTTACCTCCAAAGGAACCATCAAGACAGAAGTATATGAAGGCTAGCTCTGCCAAAAGGCCTGAATAATGTCAAAATGTGATAAGTTGCAGGGAAATTTCAACCAAAAGCAGAATTTATTTTTCTTTAGTTGAAAATTAATTATTTTTAAGCACCTATAATTTTTTATCACAATCTACATAAACAATTAAACCAATGAAGATTTTAATGGTTCAAATTTCTCAGAAAATGACATACACGTATGAATGCTCTTTATTGTTTGATGAGTCCAAAAGTAATATTTTGGAAGAAGCACCCTCTACGCGGATACCAGTGCGTACCAGTCACATTTACTAGATAATTTCTTAATATGATTTCATATAAATCCGAGCGCCGGCTCAAGCGAGCGCCCTGTGATAATAGAAACGAACGTAATCATCAATGTGCTCTGTTAGCCCGATCACCAACAGAATTTATATCCACAATTGTTCAACAAAAAGTGATAAGTTGCAGGAAAATTTCTATCAAAAGCAAAATTTATTTTTCTTTATATTAAAATTTTGAAAATTAATTTTTTAGACAAATTTAATTTCTTTCTCAATCTATATAAAAACAATTAAACCATGAAAGTTTTTGATGGGTTTTTTATGTATGTAATTGAAACAATTTCCCTGAAAAAGATACATACTGATGAACGGATCCTCGTTTTGAGTCCTGTATTAAAATAATTTTAATTCTGTAATTTCCCAAAGATTCGGCTTAAAATCACATGAAAAGCTTGCCATTTTATAGATATGCACATTTTATTATCCATAAAATGGATGAATATCTTTTTAGGGAAATCCAGTCAGCGATTTCCCGGATCCCTTTCACCCTTTCTTTTTGAGTTTCTTCTTTTTTTCATTTCTTACATGAGCTTTTGTTATTGGTTTATTTAAATACCTTTCAAGTGCTTTTTTTTATAAAATCACTCGGAATTCTATAGGTTTTTTTATTTTATTATCCATACAATTCTGGGTAGTACTTTGGGGAAAATGGTCTTTCGTGGTCTTGATATTTTCGTTTCCTGTACTATTTTCAACGTTTTTTATGAATTTATTTTTTTGTAAATATCTTTCAAGGGCGTTTTTTACAGGATTGTTTAAATTTCTTTCCCGCGCTAATAGTTATGTCAATTTGCCCTAAAAGATCTTTTGGTGAGAACAAAGACAATTTTAGTTCAAAGTGAAAAAAATATTTTTTAAGAAAAGAAAATAGTTTGGAATTATAATTTTTTGGGTTTTCAATTTTTTTAAGATTGCTGTTATGCATTTTCTTCTTACATTAAATTTCAAATTTTTAGGGTAGCCTCTAATATCGGTCATATTATCTGAAAGCAGCAAAAATCATTTAATGCTAATAGTATAACAAAAAATAACTCTAATGATTTCAGTAAAAATATTTTCTTTTTCTTTTAAAATTATTAATAAATGTTTCAAAATTTTATTTAGAGTAACAAAATATAGAACATTCAACATTTTATTTAAGAATGAATGTACTCTAACGAAAATATAAATTGATCTGACATTCCACATATTGGTACAAGTCTTTCCATTACGTCTTTGTTTCAATATTTTTTTGTATTTTGTATACTTTTCCACATATTGTAAATGAAATATCGAAGAATTTATATATTATTTATGATAATAATTTAAAAATTATATATCTTCTTAGACAATGTCATTATTTATACTGACCAACAACTATTTCATGTACTTAATAATATCAACAATGAGACTGTTGGCGATTAATATCAGCAGGGACAACAGAAATAGTTTTTTTATATTGCAACATAAAATATTCTGGATATGTAGAGAACAAATTGTCAGAGAAAGTTTATTTTTTGCCGATCGAAAAAAGTATTTATGCAGAATAAAAATATATGATATACATACCGTTTTATATATTTCTTATGAACAAATTGACAGAAAAAAATGTAAGGAGTTTTATCTCATTTTTTTCATGACGTTAAAAAGGAAAAGAAATTACGATAACAAAAGAATTAGCACAAGTATTATACGCAGGGATCTTGAAGTGACGTCACAGAAAAAGTATGCCCATTTACCGGAAGATTTTTCCACTGGTAAAAAGGTATAAAAGGGACTTTTTATTCGTACACAAATGCCACTTCCGGTAAAGGCATACCCTTTGTTTACATACCTTCCCCCTAAAAGATAATACATGATTATTATCAAACAACATTGATACAAAATAAGATTTACTAAAACACGTTTGTTAATGTTGTTTTTATTTAAAAAACGATCAGATGGCTTTTGTTTACAGCAAATGACGAGTATTTTCATTTGAGGTCATTATACCAACTGTGGCATATATGCTGGCATTTCAATTTAACTGACGATAGTTTGAACTTTTAACACTGCGGACTCAATTTACCACCACCATTTTGTAAGAAATTTCTCATGATAGTATGTTGAAGATTGCTACAATGTAGTAAGTTTCCATTCTCTTATATCTAATACCAACCATCGCTAAAAGCACAATAATTAATCATTTTTCATTACTTTATGGCCCCAAAACGTAATATTTTTGAAGACATGTCCTCTATCCTGATGCTGGCCTGTACTATGCATTTCTGTGATTTACTAGAGAGTTTCTTAACAATCCTTTATTTTAAAAGCAAGCACCTGCTTATGCAAGTGCTCTCCTATGATAAGTGTACTGAGAGAAAATGCATTTACAATTCATAACCGATCACCAACAGAATTTATATCCATAATTACCAAACAAAAAGTGATGAGTTGCAAGAACATTTCAATCAAAAGTAAAATATATTTTTCTTTATATTAATATGGGGAAAATTAATTATTTTTAGCCTACTATCATTTTTCATCTATATAAGCAATTAAACCATAAGTATTTCATATGATTTTTGTGTTAATGTAATTGCTACAAATTTCTCATAAAACATGTTCACATGAACAGACACTCTTTTTGAGCCACGAATTAAAATAATTTTACATTTTACATTTTCCCAAACGTTCGGTATAAAAACTCCTATTAAGAGTTCGTCATTTTATGTAAATGCACATTTAATTACCCGTAAAATGTATGGATATCTTCATGGAGAGAGTAAAACATCGATAACCCGGAGCACTTTCAACGTTTCTTATTGACTTTTTTTTGTAATTTCTTATATGAGCCTTTATTATTGTTTTTTTAAAATTTCTATCACGTTTTTTTTAATAAATGTCTTTTTCAGGTGTTTTTTTTAAATTGCTTTCATGCGAATTTTTTATAAAATCGTTCTGAAATCTATCATTTTTATTTTATTTTATTATCCATAAAATTATGGATATTAATTGGGGGAGCGTGGGGCCTGATGGCTAGCTGTTGCAAAGCTCGGTACCGCAAGATTTCCGGTAGTTCGAATCCAGTCAAACCGCAGATCCCGGTCCCGTAGAGCGTTACGGGGGTATTTGGTGTCATGGATACCTCATGGCATCAAAGGTAGCTGTTTGTAATAGTTCGGAATCCACTTCAAACTCGGGAAGATAAGCCACGGGCGCGGAGTAACAATGCGATGTCCCCTTTGATCAACATTTCCCTACGATCCTATCAGACCGCGATCTACGGTTTAAAGTGACGTTACTCACTTTGCATTGCCCAAGGGGCGCGTGTAACAAGAAGATAAACATAACATGGCAACATTTTAGACCGCGATCCATGGACTCAAACCATACATGGAAACCTGGTGGTACCGAGTGTGCCAGAGCTCTAGCCACTCGGCCAATCATGCCCTTTTGTAAACTTCTTTCACGGTTGTTTTTTGTATGACGGTTGAATTGTTCTTTCTCCTGCTATTAATTATATGATCAATTTATGTGAAATTGACCTAAAAATAATCTGGTGCGAGCAAAGACAATTTCTGTTCTAAGTGAACATGAGATTTTGAGATAAAAGAAAATGGTTTGGAATTCTATTTTTATTCTTTAAGACAGCTGTTATGTATTTCGTTCTTAGTTTAAATTCCACATTTTGCGGATGACTTCTGATATCGATCCATTCGATCAAAAATTTTTCAATTTCTTCCACGTAAGTTTTTATATGTCTGTTATTTAATGTTTATTTATATACTGTAAATAATACTAGAAAACACTATAAACAAGTAATATAAAAAAAATTAAGCCAATTCCTACTTTTTTTACACTATATTGCAGAAAGTCCTTTATAAGTTCCATAGATTCCAAATTAATGTTTCCACCACGACGATTTGCAGGTTGACGGAGCTCCTTGGTATGGGTAACCGCTAACTCCTTCTTTGCATATGAGAGGGAAGTTACTTTAGCTTTAAGCCCATTGCATTAAAAATAAAACAATTAAAATAGAGATAATAATATATGGAGAGGAGAAGTTTTTTTTCTTCTTTTCAATAAAGTATTTAATAATTATTAAATATAATTGAATAATTAAAATAATAAAGTAAAAAAAGGATTTTGGAGAATTACAAACTGAACGTAGTTTGAAAGAGATTAATCTAAATCAACTACTACTTTAGATTAATTCTACTTTAGATTAATCTAATTCAAAAAGGAGTACAAGTTAAAAAATAACAAAAACGTTTAAGAGCAGTTTGTTAAGAGAGGATGAACTGGTAATGATGGGAGAAATCTGCGAATTGTACAAGATTAGTTGCAAGTGAACGATAGAAGAGCAGAGCCTGGGGGGAGGGGAAACGAAAACGTTTCGACTACCAAGTCCTGTAGACAATATAGTCACTACGTGGCATTGTTAGATGGTTTGGAGCATATACAGTTGGTAAAGATTTGTAGTTTGTCAGCTTTATTGTTGGTAGAATTAATTTGATTGATTAAATTTGGAAGATTTTTGATATCAGTGAAAAGAGAAATACATTCTTTCATTAATATGACAGCATTTTGAAATAAGTTGAGATCTTCAATGCCAGGTAGTGAACTTGGTTGGTTTTGATTTACAAAAGTTGAAGGAGGTACAGCTGCAGTTGCGTTTACGTTGTTTTTCAGCATGGAAGCAAAAACTGATGTTTGGGGTAACTTGTCAGGGAGGAATAACTTTGGATAGGCAGCCTGTCTGTTAGAGTTAGTATTTATCTTTGGAAATTTGGAGCAGACCCTCCAAGCTGCTAAGTGTCCTGTAGCGTTGTAATTAATGCATTTTGGCACCTCAAAGCTTTCCTTTAATTGGGCACTCCTTATTCGAGTGTTCTTTACCACATTTAAGACACCTAGGTTTAAATCCATAGTTATTAGCATTGTGATGGAAATTATTACATTTAAAACATTGGAGTACATTTAAAACATTGGTCGTAAGTTAAATTTCTCAACTTTTACAGTAAAGTATAACAATCGTTCTAGTTTAAAAATTTCCATGCTTTTCTGTTCCCTATCAAGGGTAATCTGTCAGGATTGGTAGAGGCTGCATGGTTTTAGATCTTAACTTTGTTACATTGATTTCATTATCAAGAGAGTAGCCTAGATTAACGTTAACTCGGATGGATCTTTGATTTCATTATCAAAGAGTTTTGGAAACATCTTGATCATTTCAGCAAATTTGATGGCCAAAAATTTGTCAAAATTTATTAAGCATAGTTTTTAGATTTTCAAGTTGGCCTTTAAATGGGTGGGGGTGGTATCAGAGTCCTGCTCCTCCTGTTAGTCTACAATAAGTTTGTCAAACGAATTTTTGGTCTCAACTAAATGTTGAGGAAGGATTTTAGTAAAACCGTCATTATCATGTTCTAAGATGGCAATAAGCTTTTGAGGGCATAAGTAAAAAACCGTCGGGTGAGATTATGTTTCCTTCATGTTTAAACCAGATATCTGATTAAATATCAACGATGCTATCAAAGGCATTGCTTAATTTGAGAATTAAAGTTTATAATTTTATGTTTTTTTATACAAGATGACAATGGGCATAGCTCAAGTTTGTAGTTTACCGCCCTCGTTGCATGCTGGAGATCATCATGGGTATCTTTATCTCTTTAATGTCATCTTCATCGGGAGAACATCTATCGAGCACTGCAGCATATGCATCGTAGAGATTATTGCAATGTCCTTCTTCTTGATCACAGTAGATATGCGTGCACAGCGTTCTTCGTCAGATAAATTGGGTTGCTTTTCGGGTGGTATAGGCGAGGCCAACCGCTCGATTGTATTGCCGCACACGTTGTATCCATAAGTTCGGATGACTCGCTCCTGGTGTACTTTCGAACAGGTAGTCCATCGTCGCATCACACTCCATTCTCCTCCACCACACATCTTTTTCTAATTATAAAACATTCAGAAATTTTGCAAACGATGCATAAAATACTAAATATTTCCACAACGATACATTCAATATTGCTTGGCAATTTCAAATTTGGCATTTTTCACTCTACTGCTGGCCACTAACGGTCATTTAACTTCTGGAAGATATGCTTAGGAGTCTCCATTTTACTTAAGTATCCATAATAACAAGTACTGTTTCGCACAGAGTTCTCAACCAACGTTGAAGTTACGATCTTTTAATGCAGCTGTTAGATATTCTTTGTTATTCGCTGAATATCTGTCTAAGCGTCGAATTTGGTAGACCCCTATGCTGTGGTTACCAATAGGGGACCCATATGGTCCTCAACAACTTTTTTTTCTAAACGGCCAAGCACCTGCTTGTACTAGCACTCTTTCTTAAATGGGTGAAAAAAATTTCAGTACGACGAAGTACAACAGCTCACCGTAAAATTTACATCCATCAATTCCAAACAAAAGTCAAGTAGGGGGTGGAAAATTTCAGCAAGGCAAAATTTATTTTTCTTATCATTATAAGAGAATAATTAACAAGTAATATAAAAACAAAATTTAAAGTCAATTCCTGGATTTTTTTTTATATATTACACAAACTCCATTATAAATATTTTTCATTCATTTTTTTAAGTTTATCTGGCGCCATCTATTGGTAGATATATGCAACCAAATCTAAAAAAACTAAAATTAATTAAATTAATTTTAATTACCAATTAATATTTAAAACTGTATAAACATCAGTGTCATTCACTACAAGTTCCCAAAAAATTTATTTGAACTTGAGGGGGAGGAATAAGTATTTAATGAACGATTGAAAATTTGAACAAGATATATATATATGGGAAGACTGTGATCTAATAGAAGGAAATAATTATATTTTTATGAAACTATCACTTCTGCCACAAGCCATTCTTAAAGTTGGTTATTTAATGTTATTCAAAAATACTAAAATAAATAATAAAAATAAATTGAAATAAATAAAAAGACCATCCAATTATATTTTTAAATGAAAATTTCTCTAATTAGCAAATGTCTACACACATATCAGCTCTTAAAGCAATCGATATTTTTCATTGCAAATCTTTCAGTATTTTTCGACAATACAATTAAAACCACTTACTGCAGAACACATTATACCAGTTCTGAAAAAAATATAACATGTAATGCTAATATATTAACTAAAAAAGTAATACTAAAAGATTTCTGGAAGTATGTTATTTTCCTTGAAACTAATTTATAATACAAATAATTTTACTTAAAGTAAGTGGATATAAACGATCAACTTTCCTATTATTCTGTTAAAGAATGATAATTAATAACAATATAAAATGAACAAAACATATATGAACCAAAGTGAAATCTTTTATAAAATTGTATCATATATCAGTTGTTGTGTTGACAAACATGAACAAACTTTTCACGAACATGAACAAAATTTGTCAACTAAAAGGGTGAGTTGTCGCGCCGAAGTTCGTTCAAAAGAATACTTCCGGTTTCCTGTGCCAGGATTTCCATACTGGATTTCAATTGATGGTTTTTTTTACGTAAATGTTTGTAAGAAAATTTTCACTAATAAATTTATAATAATGTGCGAAATAAATTCATAACAATTTCATTGCATTGGTGTATTTATATCTGAGGTATATCTTCGTGGCTCCATCACACACACACACACATACATATATATATATCTATGTATGTTTATCGACGTTGTTTTAATATGGTTAATCGCGTAAATATCGACTCAAAGCATTAATTCAAATAAATTGCAAAGTATTTTTGTTGAAGAACTTTTACCATTAGAACAAAAGTTATGCAGGCGTCTCAATATTACTTATGGAGATCCATGGACTGTACTTTTTAGTAATGCGACCGTAATTTGAAAGCACAGTTTTTGAACAAAGGTACTCAATAATGATATGTTGATGAAGGGGGTTGTATTCCTCTTGACCCCAATAAAGTGCTTTAAGTCAGCATTTTTAATATAACCGCCATTGTCACAGGTTAGAAGCTTATTGTTCCTCATTAGAATGCGCTATGTAACAGCCCATTCATACATCTCATTACTGATAACCTTAACATTTCATGAGGCCTTACTAGAACATTATTTGTCAAACTTTTCGTCTATTTCTAAAGTGCTTATTTTCCACAAGCGCTCCTTCTTCATCTCACCTTAAGTCACTAGAAACTCTGAAGAGCATCGGACCCTAACCATTAAAATTTATATGCATTCATTTCAAACTAAGAATTGGTAAATATTGGGAAATTTGTAAGAAAATTTTTTCTTGTACAAAGATTTCAGTTAAAAAATTTAAAAAAACTTTATTTTAAATAATATTTCGAGTTAGTCATCTTGAATCAGCTGGGTTTCACAGTAATAATTCAGTAGTGAAATAGTCTTTATGTAATAGTGCTATTGTGCAAAATTTTACTGATAAGGGTGTAAAAACAAACAAAACAATTATAACACAAAAATAAATTTATATTTCTTCATTTTTAATGAGGAATTAAACGCATTGATTTATTTATTTCAAATTACTCAAAAAATGTTTTGTTCACACAGTCAGACATTCTTTTTCAGTTCTGTGTTGAATTAATTTCAAACCTTCGTTTTCCAATAGTTCGGTATAAAAAGCTCAATAATCATTTCAACATTTTGTGCAAATGTCTAAAATTTAGCTACACTATAATTACGTAGATATTGTAAATAGTAGTAGAATAAAAGAAGAATGTATTCTGAACTTTAATAAAAAATCACTCCATGCTGTTAGAACAAAAAAGTAAAATTAAAATAGTTCAGTAGAATTTTTTGTTTTCCTTTAAAATATAGCAATAAATGATTCAAGAGTTTATTCGGAGTGAGAAAATATAAAACGTTAAAATATTTATATATTCTGGTAAAGAATAATAATACTTTTATAAAAAATATTTATTGATTTGAAAATATATGATCCAAAGTGAAAACTGTTAAAATTCAGGAAAGACACTGTTTCATTACGCGCTAAATGAACTAGTTTTGAGATGGATAAGTTTAGAACACGCTACGATTAAATAGAACATTTTGAAACATTTATAATCCAACATATGTAAACTAATAAAATTGCGCATTTTTTTTTATTTTTATTTTGTATGCATTTTTAAAACAGAAAATAATCTCTCCAACGGGAAATTAAAAAAAAAAATTGCACAAATTATGCATTATTTTATAAAATTTGTAAAAATATGTTAATTTAAATAGTTTACCTAATTTGCGCATATTTTAGTCAATAGTTTTGGGGTTAATCTTTCAACAGTTAAAATACTCATAATTTTGATGAATGGTGTTGAAAGATAATTCAAAATTAAAATAAAACTTTAACAGTTATAATGAATTTTACGTTGTGTTTTTTTTTTACTTCAACTTGCCTCGTCTTTAGCCCATGTGTTCTATTAACAGTCCACCCAGATTACGAAGACAGGGCTTTTTCATTAAAAAAACATTTAAGAATGAACTGCTTCGCTTTTGAATGTAGAACAGTAGAAAAGCCAGAAAACTTACGTCAGACGGATTAACATATTTTTAGGGTAATTTCTTCTTTTCTAAATAAACAAAATTAAAATTTAATCTATATTTAACGTGTTTTGTAATTTGTCATGGCATGAGACATTTTTGTAAGAAGAGCACTCAGAGTGAAATTCACATGAATTTCAGGTTCCAAGTGTACAGTAATTAATATATCAGCTATACCTAAACTGTGATGTTGTCTCTTGCATATTTAACCTAAATGCATACTTAATTCCCTTTAACACAGATCGCTATTTCCTAAGGAAATGCAGCGAATCTAAAAACTCTCATAATTTGGCACAAAATTCTAAAAAATATTGCAAACACAAGTAATTTTATTTCTGAAAGAATCATAATATTTTGTCACATTTTATATAATTCAAAAAATGAATCTGAATTTTCTGATTATGAAAACACGCAAAAAAAATTTTAAATGGTGCATAAAATACTAAACAGTTTTAAATCAATGCATTCCATATTGTTAACTCCAATTTCGTGTATTTTGATCTGCGGTCATTTACCATAAGAATGTAAGATATGTATAAGTCTCAATTTCGTTAAGGAGATTCATGGACCCCATTTTACAGCTACAATTTTGTACGAAGTTCTCAATAATTATGAGTTGAATGCAGGATTTAAGTACCGAGTTCGACGTTCTTCTTTAATTTACGAATACTTGCCAGAAGTCCCACGCGGTATTACTGTAACAATGTTATTGCCCCATATTCGCAAAACATCCTTCTATTAAATACGTAAGCGCCTCGCATTTACGCTGGCACTCTTCCTTACGACAGAGAAATTAAACATTGTACGAATAAGTACATCAGATCAACATAACAATTTACATCCATAAATTCCAAACAAAAAGTGATAGATGTCACTCAAATTTCAATAAAGCAAACTTAATTTTTCTAAATTTTTTAATGTTACCTGCGGTGAAATTAACTTTAAATCTCCACTTTCTTATTCGGTATAAAAGTCCCAATAACTAATCGTCATTTTATCCAATTGCACATTTCAATTTTTTAAAGCTGATTATTCAAATACTATTCAGATATTGTAAATAATACTACAATAAATACTAAAAATCAACCGAATTAAATAAAAGTCCAAACATATATATTTTGGGAATAAAAAAATATTTATTTAACATATACCACATACTTGATTGACTCTTAAAGCCATCAGTACACGATCTATCCAGTATTTTTGCAGCAATGCAATTAAAACCACTTAGTGCAGAGCGCACGTATAAAAGTTCTGACTAAAAATAAAATCACTTAACGCTAATAAATTAGCAAAAAGTAATACTAAAAGATTTCAACATTAAAAAAAATATTGCAAACGCTAGTAATTTTATTTCTGAAAAACTCATGATATTTTGTCAAGTTTTATGTAATTTGAAAATTGAAAAATGAAATTTTGAAAACACACAGAAAAATTTTAAAATGATGCATAAAATACTAAACTGTTTCACAACGACCAATTCAATGTTGCTGTGACAAATTTCGTGCATTTTAAATCTGTGGTCATTTATCATTAGTAAAAGTTGCCACGAATGGTCGTTTACCATCAAGGAAAGATATGCAGGCGTCTCAATTTTACTTAAGAAACACCATTTTACAAGTACAGTTTCGTACAAAGTTCTCAATAATGCTATAAAGCAAGTAAGGTTTGATGCTCTTTGTTATTTGCTGATTATCCGCCTGATCGACTCAAACTGCAGACATGGGTTCTATCCCTGCAACACTGAGCACCAATACGAGACCAGATGCATTACTAGATATTCACTCAACATCCTTTTATTAAACGGCCGAGTGCTCGCTTTTCGCTGTTACTCTGTCTTGAACTATCCCAATCAGAAGTATAGCTTTGCCGTAGAAACACCGCTCACCTTAACAATTTATTTCCATTAATTTCAAACAAAAAGTGGTAGGTGTTGAGCAAATTTCAACAAGGCAAAATTTTATTCACCTTTTAATGTAGAAAATTAATTATTTTTTTGAAACTAGTATATATTTTAACCACTATATAATCAAGCAGCAATAATCAAATTCAACAACTTATTTTTAACAAGCTATAGGCTATGAGAATGTGTCAGGGTATCATACAGGTGTAATCGATACAAATTTCTCAGAAAGCGATAAATTCACATGGCAACCTTTTTGAGATAAAGATTAAAATTAAATTAAATTGATTCTAAATCTTCGTTTGTATGTTCGTGTATAAAAATGTGAAATTCATGTATAAACAAATCATCCTTATATCCAATTTCACATATCAATTTGGACAATGGTTTTTCAAATATTATTCAGATATTGTAAATGATATTACAATAAATAATAAAAAAAAATTAACCAAAATAAATAAAAAGATCAACCAAATATATTTTCTGAATGAAATTCTTTATTTAAAAAACGCCACTTAAAATTAGATCTTTATGTCATCAGTACATGGGCTCTCCGTTAATTTTAAGCTTAGTGACTGGCATTCTCGGTGACACTGGGTTTGAGTCCCGGCGGTGCCACGGAAGTCTGTATGGGTTCGAAATCCACTTTAAACCGTGGGTGCCGATATAACATGACTGTTGGGAGTAGGGCTGGAACCTTACACCGGCAAAATAAAAACATTTTCCTTCTCTAAATCTGCCGGTAGGCACACTCTCTTGGTCCAGCTTGGGGCTGTTGCGCCAATAAAGAAGTAGAAGAATGCTAAGAGATTAACAAAAAACAGTACCAAAAGATTTTAGTATAAATATTTTATTTTCCTTGAAACTAATTCATGAATGACACAAAATTTTATTTAGCGTCCCTAAATATAACATGTTCAACTTACCATTTATTCTGCTAAAGAATGATCATACTCTAACAACAATATAAATTAATTATAAACAATAGGATCCAAAGTGAAAACTTTTACAAAACTGAAGTATCCAATATCAGTTGTCAAGTTGGCCAATGTGACAAACGTGAACAATTTTTACCAACTCAAAATTGATTCTCCGCACAGAAGGATTCGGCCAAAATATTTCAGACTCCTGTCTCAAGATTTTCATAATGATGATACCCAATTCATAATGCTTTTACGTAACTGTGTGTATTATGATCTTTACTAACGAATTTAGAAGAATGTACGAACTATATGCCATGACTTTCATTCAGTGGGTATATTTATATCTGGTATGTCTCCTTGGTTCCTTTACACATGCACACACACACACACATATATATTGTAGAATTTTCGGTTCGAGCGTCTTTGGGTTGTAATTAGGTGCGGTTGAGTTGAGACTTGAGACACAGGTTAAGAACACATAACTTTATTTACACGCGTAAAAACACGACACACAAACAATGATTAGCACATTTGAAAACATCTAATTTGGGGAAGGATTCCACTTTTAAAATGAAAACAAAGTTACTGAGGTACACGCAGGATCGCGAAATATACTTTCTCTCTTGGTGAGAGTCTGTAGGCCAAGAAATACACAGTATTGTGCTAAATATAATTCCTGTTTGGGGGAGAGATTGTAAACTAAAAGTTTCTCAACAGACACGCGAGAACATCACTAAAGGTTTTTCAGTGTTTGCTTTATATTATTCGGTCAAGTTTTTGGTAATTCGAAAAAAGGAATTTGAATATTATAATTTTACAAACATACAGAATTTTTTTTAAAATTATGCCTAAAATACTAAACAATTTTACAACAATACATTCAATGTTGTTGTTTTCGTTTCGAATCTCGTGTATTTCGAATCTGTGGTCATTTATCATTAGTGGAAGTGGTAGTGGTATCATTAGTGCAAGTGGCAGTCTACTTATGGTCGTTCGCCATTAGTGGAAGATACTAGTATTCGTCTCAAATTCACTCAAGCACACCCTTTTACCAACACAAAGTCTCAATAAGGATATACTGAATGTAAGATTTAAAAACCGCTGTTCAATGTTTTTTGCGTGCCGTTTCATGAACCGTGCGAGCTATCCTTATACCACTGGATACCAGTACGAGATTAAACGCATCACAATATATTGACTCGACACCTTCTCTTTAAATAGCCGAGCGCCCGTTTACGCGGACACTCTTTCTCGAAATAATAGAAGATAAAGTGAAAATTTTCATGAACAAATGCATTAACTTCACCAGACGTATTTGTATCCATCCATTCCAAACAGAAGGTGATATGTAGTGGGAAAATTTCAATAAGTCAAAACTTAATATTTTTAAGAAACTCTCACTTCTTTTCCCGAGCTATATAATCAATAAAACAACGAGAATTTCTCATGGTGTTATACAGATGTGATCGATTGGATAGATTCGCATGGACAGATAATTGTTTCGAGACTCGTGTTAAATTAATTTTAAAATCTCCACTTTCGTGTTCGTGTATTTAAATTTTCATAACAGATCATTATTTTATCCAGTTCCCCATATCAATATTTAAAAATGGTTTCTCAAATATTATTCAGATATTGTAAATTATACTACAATAAATATTAAAAAATCAACCGAATTAAGTAAGCAAGACCAACCAAACATATTTTTTGAATGAAACTTTTTTATTTAACGCACTCCTCATACAGCTTAGCTCTTTACGTCGACAGTACACGAGGTCTGCATTAATTTTCAACAATACAACTAAAACCACTTAATGCAGAACAGAAGCATAAAAGTTCTGAATAAAAATTAAATCACTTAATGCTAATAGATTAACAAAAGGAATGGACAGCCCTACGCTGTCAAAAGAAAAACAACTAAAAGATCTCTCTCGAAATTTGTAAGTAGGTAGACGGCTGTGGCCCACCATGGGTTTGATCCAATAAAGAAGATTGGTTTGGTTCGTCGCTCTACGGTCATCTTGTGCACACTTCAGGCTAAACAGACCGGGAACTACAGTTTAAAGTGGATTCCGAACCATTACAAACATCCATGGCATACACCACCGGGACTTGAAACCCGAAACCTGTGGCACCGAGCACCAGTCACTCGGCCATTCAGGTCGAGAGGTGGTTGTTCTGGGTACTGATTTCTCAGGATCTGCCCACCGAAATTTCTTGAATATTTAATTACTTGCTATTTCTAGTATAATATAGTTGCCCAATAAATATCGTTTTGTTAACTGCATTTCTTCCTGGTGTAGCAATTTTCATGGGCAGTAGTGTAATTTCTTATAAAACAGAGCACTTGCTTATGCAAAGCG
>BPLQ01000225.1:0-84011 GCA_021605075.1 Caerostris darwini
TTATCCTAATGCGATATTCATGCAAAAAAAAAATTAAGCAAATTTAAACCCATTTTTCAAGTATCTGAAGAAGAAAAAAATGTTAGACTCAAAGGAAAATTAAGATCCATGGAAACCTTAAATCTTCCAAGCTTCTAACACGATTTCTCGAATCTTAGATAATCCGGGTGTGTGCTTTTAGATATACCAGAATGAATTACTGCTTCTAAGCTGGAAGAAGAAGATAAATTCAGCTACAATTTATTTATTCTCCCCAAAGGTCTAATAAGAAGGTATTTGCTATCAGGGCTATTTTTATTCGAAGAACAGCTTTAAATTTAAAGAGTGTAAAAGCCTTACATGAAATGTAACACGATAGCAGACATTTAGGTGATTTAAAGCAGTTTAGTTTTTTGAAAAAAAAATTAGTTTTAAAAAGATTTTAGGCATCGAATGGTAAATTTTAATGCATTTATTTTTATTAAAACATTTTTAAAATACATATTTTGTTATTAAAATTATATGTGATTATAAAAATCAAAGTTTAAATTTTGAAAAAAGTATTAATTACCAAAAATAGACTATAAAAATTATGAGGAATCTTATGTATAGAAATATTTTTAATTCATTCATATGGAAAAAACGTATGATAGATATAGTTAATCAGAAGGCAAAATTTACACGTAATTTGTTAAGAAAATTTGATAAAAAAGTAATAAATGAAAAATAAAATTGTCAGAAAATTTTAGAAAATGTTTTTATTAATGTTGTTAATAATATTTTAATATTTATGAATAAACTTTGAGAGCTTCAATTAGTAAGAAAAAAGAAATTCTTATTGCCTGCTTTAATGTGCAAATAAGGATGTGTCGCACGTTAGGCGCCATATTGTACTGTTGTGTGTTGAATCAACTCTGGATTGAAACTGGGTGTAGTTGTGTTGAGACTTGAGACACAGGTTTGAGAACTCACAGCTTTATTAACACGCGCACAAATGTAATAGTTAATGCATTTAAAGACATATTATAGATTCGTGGAAGGATTCCACTTCTAAGTTGACTATAAATATGCACAGATTTGCACGGGATGTAATTCCTCTATGGGTGAGAGTCTCTAGGCAAAGGATTGGGCTGAACGAGATTAAAAACTTAACTTTTCTCAACAGAAGCACGTGAATGTTCTGTACTAAGACTTTTCCGGTGAAAGTCTTGAGGCCTGCCACATCCAGTTACAATCCAGAGTCAACCAACACTACAATCTCGCGTCCAACATGGGCCCCTCGGAACCGACAATACTACACTGCCAATACTGCCATATTACCTTAAATCCTAAAATCATATATATCTTATACATAAATACATACATTACATATGTATATATATTAATAATTACCGTCAGTATGCATAATTAGAGAGTTTTTGCATAACGTTTTTTTATCGTCCGATATTTTTTTTCTTCCTAGCGCGCATGCTCATAGGAATAGCTTAGTAGTGAAGTATTGCAGATATGCATACGCAATAGGTACAATGTTTCCTAAGAGCATGCGCGCTAGGAAGAAAAATATCGGACGATAAAAAAACGGTATGCAAAAACTCTCTATTATATATATACGCGGTATTTTTTAAATTGGCATCCAATGGTAACGAATCGAATTAAAGATAAAGAAATTTTGTTGTTGTATGTAATTGTACAAAATAATGAATGAACTTATATTAGCAATTATATAATTTCACTTGGGATTTTAAACCATGATGTAAGTTATTTTAATAACTCATGTTTTCTGGTTTTTAAACGTCTTCAAGATTAAATTGGTTAATATTTAATAAATAATTACTTATCATGGAAAAAAAGTATTATTTAAGTTATAAAAGGAGTTATATATGCTATATTAATCTTATATATTCTATATTAATATACAATAAGTTAAAAATTACAATTTCACAAAATTTAAGTATTTGAAATGGTAGTAAGGTTAATACTTAACACCAAAAAAATAATTCAAATGAATGATTTCATTAAAATTCAGATATCGATTAATCGAAAAGAACAAAATTTAACTGTTCGAAACGATTGACAACATATGGTGCTAAGAGGACAGATAGGAATAAATTTAAATAAGTATCTTCCCACTTAATCGACAATGGTAAAATCCATCATAATTAATATAGGCTTTCTAGAACGGATCGGTTAGTCTTTGTCTATCAATTAAACTAATCAATTCCTCAAACACGAATCTATCTGCTCTTCATTCGAAAACATATTGATTATTCAAAGCTGCTCAAGATATGGCATACCATCCGGTATTGAAGAGCAAACATTAATTAAAACGATGCTTTTTTTAAACAATAGTTAATTTAAAGAAGAACCAGTTAGAAAATGTTACACCTGACGAAATCCTTTAGTCGAATAATAAAAGGAAGTATTAATTAGAGTTATAATCCGGCGAAATCTGTTTTGCTCCAAGAGCTTCTAAGCAGAAGCATTTCTTAATTCGCCAGTCGAGCTGAAGTTCTTGATGTAATGCATATGGTAAATGACGTGGAGCTTTGTGTGATGTAATTTTGGGAAAATTTTCATCAAACTCGAAACTTATTTAATATCTGGTGCAAATGAGCTCGGGGAGTTTAAAGCAGTTTATTCCAGTCATCAAGTAATGAATTAGGATTTCAAATACATTAATGTTCAGAATTTTGTGAGAGTTACATTAATTAAAATCTTTGAAGAATCTCTCATTTTGTTTCGATAAGAGATATCGAAAGATATAAATTCAAGATTATATCTGGAAAAATTTTAATTCTTAATTATACACATTTATAACAATTATTAATTAAATAATGGTTTTATAAAGCCCTTTAATCATTATTTGAATTAAAAAATTGTAATTTAAAAATCGTTTCTTGCACAAAATATTTCATAACAAAAGCATAATTAATTTAAATAAATAAAATAAACCCTGAATGGCCTCAGTTCAGAATAGAGTACGGATGTACTTATCTGATTGTACGAGAAAAAGATCTATATCGATCGAGACTTAAAATGTCAGTACAAAGAAAACAAGAACAGTCTTGATAAAGGTTTTATGATTATTACTGAACTCTCTTATAACAGAAAACTTTAAAAAAAATGTAGGTAAAAAGAAGTAAAAATTAAATCGGATTATTATCTGAAATATATCTTGACACATATTTTCAAAGAAGTTCCATCCTTTTACCTTAAATAATTTTCACTATGTTTCATCAAGATTAGGCTACCAGTCATACATCTAAATCTACTACTCTATATTTGGGAACAAATGAGAAATGAGATTATTACATTCTATAATTATGCCACCGATTATTACATTATCCCACCCAAGTTACTCGACAAATCTGTTATGGATTATTGTGCATTTGTGCTTTTAATACAAGCTCTGTATAAGCGATATTCCACAACATTGGTTGGACTTTGGAAGATTGTGGGAGAAAAATTAAACAAAATCAAAAGAGCTCCTCTTAAAATATCATGATTATCTTAGAAATATGTATTATGATCGTTTAAGAAAGATGTAACAGATTGAACATGGTAAAAAATAAAATTATTTATATATATATACAAATCTATGCTCAAAATTGTTACGAAATTGTGTGAACACCCTCTGTATATATGGTTATATGGTATACTAATTACTTTATTAAAATTTAAATTTTTTTTGTTTTTACAAAAACTAGTTTACATTTTACTAGTTACTAGTTTTTACTAGTTACTAAAACTAGTTTACATCTAGAAACATTTAAAAAATTTACAAGAGGATTTATAAATATTTGCTCCAACAGTTATTGAATTCATTTACTTAGAATTATATAAAATAAATTGAAAAGTAAAGTACCACGAAAATCAATAAATAAGGATAAGGAGGATAGAAATAAAGATTCTCATAAAGGAGTACCCTAAGAAGACTCTCATAAAGGAGTACTCTAAGAAGACTCTCATAAAGGAGTACTAAATTATAATAATTGGTTGTTAATGCGAGATAATCTGTCGCATTCTTTCATTAAGTCTACTGATACTTCAAAGCAGTGACTAGCGCATGCCACTAGTGCAAATCAAACCTTTCACAGTAATAAAGATTATCTATCACAATAATAAAGATTACCTATTTGATTAATCTATCACAATAATAAAGATTATCTATTTGATTAATCTATCACAATACTAATTTACTATTTTGTTTGTTGGAGAAATATTTTTTTTCCTTCATTAAGCCTAACTCTTTGTTCAAAATATAAATATGATGTATTAAATTCACTATTACTAAATTCTTTTCAGTTTAAAATAGAATTTCAAATATAAATATTCTTAATTTAAAAACATTCCCACACATATTTAATTGAATAAAATATACTTGCACAAATGCAACATAAAAATTTCAGTTATCACCAAATTAATTTATAGTTCTATCAATCTATGATAAACACACTCACAGCAAACACCAGATACAAGTAAAAAAATACTAACGTCTTAGTTAAAAATAAAGCCCTTTTCAAAATTCGGTAAAATACTTTACTAACTTTTTGGTGCAAATATATATCAATAATCCAGCGTTCATAGTTTTAAAAAAAGCAAGAATGTCTCCAAAAGACAACCTATTTAGAAGAAAGTAACGATCGTCCTCAACTACAACTAGCATCGAGAATCGCAGACATTGCAGCTTCGATAAAGTAAAATATCGAGTCATTTACACGAGACATAAAATTTGAGCACAGTGGTGATGGACTCCATCAACAGAAGCTCCAGAAATTCTCTGATAGTCAATACTGAAAACCAATATTTTTTTACTGCCCTTCAAATTTATGCCAGAAGTGCAAAAAGAGGATCATAAAAAGTAAGCGAAACATTTTTACGAGCGGCTATTAATTTATTTTACTAGTTTCTTACGATACCTTGAATTTTTCCAGGGAGGAGAATTCATTCACAATGTTACCCCTGCCATAAATCCCTGCATTGCAATCAAAGTTATCATTGGACACAGGGTTCTTGCGTTTGCCCGTGACACGGCATATATGTATGTCTTGGTGAACGACACAATAAAAGGAATTTGAATGTTGGTTGGGGTTTATGAATGTAATTTAAGCGGTTTGTATGTAGTGAGCAGATTTATTGAAATGTATTTGTAAAAATATACGCAAAGATATTTCATAAGAAAGGGGCTGAGTGGATTTCAGTGGTAGAGTGGTTTAATGTTTTTCTTCCCGTAACTAAGTTCAAATTGAGATGACGTTTCTCTGTTCAATTGGGTTGATATGGAAAAATTGTAGCAGATACAGTGTTAATCAGGGAAACTAGTGACAAAACG
Source organism: Caerostris darwini (assembly GCA_021605075.1). Lineage (NCBI taxonomy): Eukaryota > Metazoa > Arthropoda > Arachnida > Araneae > Araneidae > Caerostris > Caerostris darwini. Next base: position 5,312 of record BPLQ01000225.1, read on the forward strand.
AGAGTAAAAAATCCAATATATTTCGAAACAGCGACTAGAGTATGCTACTGGTGCGAATGGAACCTATGTCACTTTGTATGCTACCTGCTGCACAATGAGTCATGAGTGGTGCCATTAACACAATAAAAAGTTGTTTACAAAGTCCACATAATTTTACGGATAAAATTGTTCAGATTATTATTCAATTACTTATATCTGGTTTGGCTTCCTCACACAGTAAAGACGTCCTCTAAGCACGGAGGGTACAACAGTCCAGAGAAGAGTTCCATGCAGTACGGATAGTATAAAGATTCTTAAACGTACTGGTCTTTTAAAATAATTTTGTAAGTAATTGTCATATAATTGTGTTTTGTATGTTATGCGTTGCAGTAGTAACAAATTTTAATAATATGGCAACTAAACATCGGGCATTTATTTTAAGAAAGAATTTCGTTTATCCGTGAATAACATTAAACCGAATAACCCCGAATAGACCATAGACGGGTAATGGCGAAAGCACACTGGGTCACGAATTAAAAAGCTACTTCATTGCTACTAGTTTTCAATTCTTTATATACTGACAGCAACAGATTTGGGCATTTAGGATGGTTAACAAATTTTAGAATTTAACTGTTTTTAATTATTATAATGTAAGTTTAAATTAACGACTAAACGCAAAAGCACCATTTATATTTAAATTACTTAAAAAGTTCTGCTAGCATATCATTGTACAACGAATCTCCTAAAATCCGAAAAACACATAAATCATGAAAGAGCCGAAGACGTGTCTGAAGGGTACCAGGCACTTCAGCCATAAAACTAATTCAAGTTCTGTTTTAGAGCGTTTTCAGCGTTACTCCTAATCCTTTAATGGATTTTGCGCAGCCCAAAGATTAAATAATAGAAAACGACGAAAGTAGGTGTGATCTGTATTTCATTTTAGATCTCCCCACTTTCCGTTTAAGAACTTCTGCAGCTTTACCCCATTTTATAAAAAAAAAGGAAATAAGTAGTAATTGTGATAGATTGCTCTCGTTTTCTCCAAGGTAAGAAACGTTAAAAGGAGACCGTTTGTCTCAATTTCAACGCTAATAGAGGAAAATTCCGTTTCTGGAGATGTGAATGGCAGGGAATTCTGGGAATTCACTTTCTCATTTTTTTTACCAGTTCCCTCAGGGATTTCACAGACATTTGGAAATGTATTCGCATTAACCTTGAAAAACGCAGCGCACATAACTCAGTGGAAAACGTTTGGCTTTTCATTTCTCGCTTATGATTCGTTCCGTTGAAAATGTGCGGGTCTGTCGAATACCTATAAAAAAATAGATTTTCTCTTTAATAGTAGGCCATATTTTTCTCTTCACGGATAGGAAGGAAAAGGTAGAAAAATTTTTTCTTTCAATACTTTTTTTTTTTTTTTTTAAATTTAAAGTTTTGTATTTAAAAAAAATCACTAACTGCAGATTTTGTCGAAAAATTGTCACAGTAAAAAAAAATAAAAGGACAAAAAAATAATAAATATTTTAATCGGACGGGACGATATACAGATTGCGCATAAAATTTTGAATTTAATGTAAAAACCAAACGCATAACAGTCATCTTAAAAAAATAAACTATAGAATTCCAAATGATTTTTTTTTTTTTTTTTTTTTTTTTTTTTTTGTCGTCGAAATAAATTTATCTTTGCTTTCCCCAGACGATCTTTTAGGACAATTTTACATTCTTGAATTATCTTGTGAAATAAATTTAAATTAATATTATGTATAAAAAAAAATAATAAAAAAAAAAAAACTTGTGAAAAAATTTAAATATGCATAAAAAAACTCTCAAGAAAAAAATGAAAAGTAATCAAGGAAGCCAAGGAACACGCTGCCCAAAACAATACCCTATTTTTTTTCTATACGTAATACTAAGGAACAGAATGTAAAATTACAACCGTGCTTCCCTCCTTCAGACTAGAGGCCTGATGGACGAGTGGCTAGTTCTCAGGCGGTCGGTACCACAGGTTTCGTGTTCGACTACCGTGATGCCATGGATGATTGTAGTAGTTAAAAATCCACTTTAAGCCGTCGGTTCGGGTCTTATATGACTGTAGAGTGCCACGGATTCAAGTGAGACTTCTAACCACAGGTGCTGCATCACAACAAAAGCTGCCCCCTTTTCCTTCAAACATCACTCCAGTGGGTTCGTAGGCTTGGTTTAGATGTTTACCAAGTTGCATAAGACACAACAACAAAACAGATTTCAACATTTTAAATAGTTGCCAAATTTTTAAATTTAACTGTTTTTAATTAATATAGTGTAAGAGTTTTAAATTAACGACTAAAAGCAAAAGCAACATTTACATTTAAATTACTTAAAAGTTCTGCTAACATATCATTGTACAACGAATCTCCTAAAACCCGAAAACACATAAATCCTGAAAGAGCTGAAGACGTGTCCGAGCACCAGCCATAAAACTAATTCAAGTTCTGTTGTATAGCGTTTTCAGCGTTACTTCTAATCCTTTAATGGATTTTGCGCAGCCCAAAGATTAAGTAATAGAAAACGACGAAAGGAGGCGTGATCTGCATTTTATTTTAGATTTCCCCACTTTCCGTTTAAGAACTTCTGCAGCTATCCCCGTTTTATAAAAAAAAGGAAATAAGTAGTAATTGTGATAGATTGCTCTCGTTTCTCCAATGCAAGAAACGTTAAAGGAGACCGTTTGTCTCAATTTCAACGCTAATAGAGGAAAATTCCGTTTCTCGTGATGTGAATGGCAGGGAATTCTGGGAATTCACTTTCTCCTTTTTTTTTTGCCAATTCCCTCAGAAATTTCACAGACATTTGGAAAGGGAAAAATGCTTTTTTCCCTCCGTACAAAAAAACTTTTCCCATTGGGAAATGTATTCACATTAACCTTGAAAAGCGCAGCGCACATAAATCAGTGGAAAAACGTTTGGCTTTTCATTTCTCGCTTATGATTCGTTCCGTTGAAAATGTGCGGAGTCTGTCGAATATATAAAAATAGATTTTCTCCTTAATAGTAGGCCATATTTTCTTTTTACGGTTAGAGGAAAAGGTAGATGATTTTTTTCTTTCAAAATTTTTTATTTAATTTAACGCTTTTTGTATTTTAAAAAATCACTAACTGTAAATGTTTTAAAAAATTGTCGTAGCAAAATATTAAAAAAAGAAAATAATAATTATAATAAAAATATCAATAGGATGGATCAATATACAGGTTTCCAATAAAACTTAGAATTTAATGTAAGAACTAAACGTATAACAACAATCTTAAAAAATAAACTGTAGAATTCCAAATTATTTTCTGTTCTTGACAAATATCACTTTAATTTTGAAATAAAATTGCCTTTGCTTTCTCTAGACGATTTTTGAGAACAATTTTACATTAATTAATTATCTCGTGTAATAAATTACATTATTAATTCGTGTATGATAAACTAAATTACTACATACATTATTTATTATCTAGTGTAATAATAGTTTCCAAAATATATCGTATCAGTATCGGTGTTCGTATTTGTTGGCCTACATACACTAACCTGGAGAGGAATTGTATTTCGCGCATTCCGCGCGAACTTGTATATTAGGTTTTCGGCTTAGAAGTGGAATCTTTCCACGAATTTATAATTATTAAAGTAGTAAAGAACATCAAATGCATAAAGTAGTAAAGAAGATCAAATGCATTCCAGATCATGCATCTGATGAAGAAGATTTTACGTAGGATTACTTACGTCTGATGGTCGTAAAATAGTTAAATGACACCGAAATAAATTCTTTAAAGCGAGAAAATAAATATTCCAAGATTAATGATTGTTGTCACAGATCACCGATGTCCAACATAGGAAGAACCTTGGATAGTCATCCGCCTGAATTAAGATTCGCTAAATAAAGAATCGCCGAACCTAATTATAGTGAGCTTGGAATTATATCAACACATTCCTTCGACAGTTTAATAACCCGTAGAATGAAAGGAACGGATTCTTCTCTCTCTAGTAAAGCGAAGCTATCGCCCCACCCCCAAATGCAAATTCTGAATCAAGACGGTTAATTGTACGTAACGTCTTTCGTTTTACTATCTTTGTTATGTGATGTTCTTATATTTGTTGTATTTAACTATAGCTTAAACATATTTTTCAAATGAATTTCTCTATAAAAGGACGGGTTACATTTGTTTAAGGGAAAGATAAATAAACTAGAGTTTCTTAAAAGTGACAAAATTATGTAATATGAAAAAGATCTTTCATTGTAGTTCCCATTTTTGTTAGGCTTATGCAGTTTAATTCTAAGGTATTATAATTAGTATAAGTAAAAATGCTGTTTTTCATTATGTAATTATTTATTTTAAAAATTAATTATTTTAATTATAGTGGTTCACATCAATTTGCATTTGTTTTGTATTGTTTCGCAGAAGATCTCCTTATGTTGTGAAAAACATGCTGTTACCTCAAAACAATTTTTGCATAATACAAACATATAATTTTCAAATAATCAGTATTAATTTGAAATAATCATTTTTTTACGACTTAATGTTTTAAAAACAATCTATAAATGTTCTACGATCAAGAATCATTTTAATTTGAATAATAAATTTAAATTATCATTATAAAGGAGCTTATTTTTCCATATAAATAAAATATGTAATATAATATTTCCCATAAGAAGATTTTAGTTGAAGTTAGGGCCGGATATGCATGTGGTCTTGATTCAGTGCTGTTTCAGGGTAGAACTGAATTATTTCTTTAAATAATATAAAAGACTACTGCAAAAACTGCATAAAATCTGCCATATTTATTAAAACTGCATAGACAGCACTTCACAATTGCAACTCATAACACACGAAACACAGATGTTTATAAAATCCTCTTAAAGAAAGTTCGTTTAAGGGTTTTGTACTCTCTTATCCCCTGGAATTCTTCTCTCGATTCTACACACTTCCTTTTTGTCTTTCTCCCTCTCCAATTATCGGTTCAGAAGTCTAGCGGGCGAAAAAAAAAGAAATGTGCCAAGTCCAAACTCTAACGTTAGGGTCAAATAGTCCTTGAAAAGAGGATCTATTAACTTTGAACTCTTCACCGTTGGCAATATTTTGTTTCGGGAAGACATGGTGGATTCCTACTATTTTATATGTAATAAGTAAACACATATACACACACGCATTTATATGCACACATATATAATACTTACTTGATGTTAATTATTTGTTATACCCTCATTGAATCAGTATTAATTTAAAAATAATTCATTAATTCAAAAATAACTAGTATTAATATGCAAATAATCCTTTTTTGTCCAACTGCACGATGTAAAAATAAACAATTTTCCACGATTATGAAGCATTTTAATTTGAATAATAATTTTAAGTTATTATTATTATTATTAAGGAACTTATTTTTCCGTGCAAATAAAATATACAATATGATATTTCTGTAATAAGATTTTATATGCATAAATAAACGCACAGATTTATGTATACACAATAAATAATTAAACACTATAAATAATTAACATAATTCCTTTAATGTTAATTATTTGATATGCCCTTATTCAATAACATGCTTCTATTTCACAATATTTTTTAAAATAAAAAAAATAAAAAATAAATCACAAGCTTATTTTAAAAATATAAAACAAATACAGCCTTAATTTACAAATAATTAGTATTAATTTGGAAAAAAAATTGGACTAATTTTAAAGTAATTAGTATTAATTCACAAATAATTAATTTTTGTCCAACTTCATGATTTAAGCACAAATAATATCTGTTCCATAATCATAAAACATTTTAATTTGAATAATAAATGTTCATTTTCATTATTAAAGAGATTATTTATCCATATAAATAAAACACACAAAAAATTGTAATTGAATGGGCCGGTATACAGCTTACGCTTAAAATTTAGATTTTAATTAAAGTAAGAACTAAACACTTAACAGCAACGATTTAAAAAAAACACGATATAATTCCAAACGATTTTCTATTCTTGTTTTTATTCTTACTCAAATATTAACTTAGAAATAAAATTGTTTTTGCTTTCGCCAGACGATCTTTCAGAACGAATTATTTATTATTTACTATATTATTATTATTATTATTATTATTTATTACTATTATTTATTATTAAATTTTACATTATTTAATTATTTAATTAAAAAAAAGTGATAGTGGTAAAGGAAGCCACGAACCACGCTCCATAAAACAGTACTAATATATTTTAAGGGTAAAAATATTTTCGTAAGATTTTGCATTAAAAATAATTATATAATTTTAGTTTTATTTTATTTAGTATTTTATAATTATATAATTTTGATTTATTTTTTATTAAAATTTTGTAAATAAATACTATGTTTCAATTTAAAAGGTAAATATTTAAAATTGCTCTCTTCTTTATTTTGTTCTCTTTATATCGCTTAAACATTGATAAAAACTAGATAATATTTCACTAATAATTACTCGAAAACTCATTAGCGAATGTCCGAACAAATGATTCGAAAACATCAACCAAACAAACGATTCTATTACATGTACCTTTACAGCAAACGATTTTTTTCCAAAATTAAACTAATGAGCATTTTGTCGATTGAAAACCCTGCTAGGCGAATCCCGTCTGAATAGAGTTAAACTATCCTAGAACATCCGGATAAAAAAAAATAATGATGAAAATTCGTATCCCAATGAAACTCCAATTAAGGCCAATCATTAATTTTTAATTACTTGCATGAGCTTGTAAGCGGTAAGAGAAACAAGTTTCATAAGAAAATGAACAAGACTCAATTATCAAGAGTCGCCAAAAAGAAAGAAAGAAAGAATCGAAGGTGTTCGCAAAAACGATTCTCGCATGGCGAAAAGAATGTTTTTTTGGTGTTTTTACGCCATCTGCTTAAAAAGACCCTTTCTAATTAAAATGAACATCTGAAACTAATTGAATACATTTTAATTAAATACTGAAAGCATATTTTATCCTCTCTTGACACAGTCTCAAATAAATATTCGGACTCTGAGGATTTAAGTCGAAAATATTAAATTTCAAACATGTATATTTATGTAACAATAAAAAAAATAATTAAGCAATTTGAAAAGTTTTATGTCTAGTAATTTAAATATTCTGTTTAAAGTGTTTTATGAATAGCGTAAAAATTAAGATAATTTACGAAAGCATATGTAATGGATATAGGGAGTTTAATTTTAAACCTCTAGTTCTAATAAACCAAACTTCTCCTGTCTCGAAATCTGCCAGTAGGCAGGCGGCTTTGGCCCACCATAGGACTGTAGCGCCATTAAAGAAATTCTAATAAACCGCTCTAGCTCTCTGTGCCGCAGGTTTCCGGTTCGAGTTCCGACGGTCTCATGGATATTTATAGCAGTTTGGATTCCACTTTGAACCGTAGGTCCCGATCTAACAACAATATAGAGCGTCGGTCGTAGGGCGGATATCTCTATCCACTTAAAAAGAAGAAATCTCATGTTTCGAAATCTGCTAGTAGGCAGAGAGCTGCTGCCCACCATTGGGCTGTTTCGCCAATGAAGAAGAAATCCAAATAAACAATTCTGACGCTCTGTGCCCCAGGATTCGGATTCGATTCCCGGTGGTGCCATGTATGTTTGTTATATAATAAGTAAATTCGATTTAAAATGCAAATATAATTTAAAAATTGCTGGCTTCTTTCATCTTTGAAAGCATTGATAAAAACTAAATAATATTTCAAAAATAATTATTCGAAAACTCATTAGCAAATGTCCGAACAAACGATTCGAAACTATCAACAAAACTAACGATTTCATTACATATACCTTTACTGCAAACGATTTTTTGTGTTCCAAAATTCTGGTAACTAATGAGCATTTTGTCGATTGAAAACCCTGCTATGCGAATCCCGTCTGAATAGAGTTAAACTATCCTAGAATATCCGGCTGAAAAAAAAAAAATGATGAAAATTTGCATCCCAATGAAACTCCAATTAAGGCCGGTCCTTTATTTTTAATTGCTTGCATGAGCTTGTAAGCGGTAACGAGAAACGAGTTTCATAAGAAAATGAACAAGACTCAATTATCAAGAGTCGCCAAAAAAGAAAGAGAGAATCGAAGGTGTTTCGCAAAAACGATTCTCGCATGGCGAAAAGAATGTTTTTTTGGTGTTTTTGCGCCGTCTGCTTAAAAAGACACTTTCTAGTTAAAAGGAACACATGAAACTAATTGAATACATTTTAATTAAATACTGAGCACATATTTTTATCCTCTCTTGACACAGTCTCAAATAAATATTCGGACTTTGAGGATTTAAGTCCAAGATATTAAATTTAATAAATGCATGTTCACGTAACAATACAAAAAAAAATTAAGGAAATTATTTAACTAGCCATAAAAGATTTCAAATTGCTTAGTGTTTAATGGATAGCTTAAAAATTAAGATAGCAATTTAAGAAAACACATGTAACGGATATCGGGAGTTTAATTTAAACCTCTAGTTCTAATAAACCAAACATATCCTGTCTAGAAATCTGCAAGTTGACAGATGGCCTTGGCTCACTATGAAGTTGTTGCGCCACTGAAAAAGAAGTTCTAACGAAACGCTTCGACGCTCCGTATGATATGTTTCGGGTTCGAGCCCTGAAGGTGCCATGGATATTTGTAGTGGTTCGTAATCCACTTTAAACCCTAGGTCTCGGTCTAATATGATTATAGAACGTAGGGCAGACCACTCTACGCTTTAAAACGAAACCATCTAATATATCGAAATCTGCCAGTAGGTAGACGGCTTTGGCCAACCAATGTGTCCGAGTTTTTCGTTAAAAAAAATTAATAGTAAAAATAATTATCAATTTAAATTATTCGTTTAAAAATCATTGATCTTGAAATGACACAAAATAATTTTCCTTCACAATTTATAACTGAAAATTATTAAATGTAAATTTTAAAAAGGTTTAAAAAATGACTAAACCAATATCATTTTGTAACCATGATTCCTCCTACGCACTAATTAGTGCGGTGTCTGCGACTTTCAGGAGAAATGGTCAGTTGGCCTACAGTCTCAACCGGACAGGAAGTAACTTTCACTCACCCTGCGCGTACCCGTATTGAGTTTTCGGCTAACAATTGTAGAATCTTTCCACGAATCTATAATTGTTTGTCTTTAAATGTGTTACATACTGTACATTTCTAATTATATGCGTGTGGTGTTTGTAAATAAAGCTGTGTTTCCCCACCCTGTGCCCCAAATATCTCAGCCCATCCACAACCAGTTAAACTCCAGTTGTCCAACTATCTAATTAAATATACTATCTAATTAGTTACAATGCAATTGCTGTTTCTATAGAAAAGAGTATTTTGTTAAAAGGAAACCTAATGTAAAAACAAAAAAATAATCATGTTTCGCATAAAAAAAAAAAAAAAAAAAAATTATTTTCCACATGAAGATTATGTATATATATATATATTAGTCTACGGTTAACCCATCAAAAATCCCAATTTCTTATTTTTGGGCGAGCATTTTTTGATTTGGCCAGAAGATCTGAAAAAAAAAAAGCTCAATATATTTTTTTTCAATGTATTATTTCTCTTTCTTCCTAGTATTTACCAAAGTTTTAACCTAAATTTATTTTCCATGTCAGGCATCCAAGAAATGGAAAATACAACTTCACCGTCACAAAAGATAAAAAAAGAATTCATACAGTATATAAAATTCGAAATCCCCCAAAAAAAACCCCAAAGCAATACATTGACGTTATATAGTTGAGGGATACCGAAGCAGAAAAAAAAAATTCAATATTTTTCTACCTCAAGGGGTCAGTTTATAAAAAGGCCAGGTCCTAATCTAACTGAAAGAAGTAGAAAATGGGAACGGTTCAACACTACAAAAATAAATAATCACAGCTAGATTTTTCTTTTTTCTTTCAGTTGCGAAATCAGTTTTGATTAAAAAGAAAAGAAAGTATTGAATTTGCAGCAAAACAAACTTGAGGAAAATATTCTCCCATTTTCTTACAGGAAAGATTTGGGTCATCAAATACATCTGCCTCAGAACTTCTTATAAATGATACCTATATAAGCTTGAGATGGTTTAGGAGTCAATATTTTGGAATCAGTCCAACAAAAATAAAGAAAATGATGTTTAAAAAAATTGACTTTTAATTCCTAATATCATTTTGCAACTATGCCTCCTCCTACGCACGGGCAAGAGTTCTCCCTGTGACATTCAGGAGAAACGGTCAGTTGGCCTACAGACTCTTATCCGGAGAGGTAATAACTATCGTGCACCCTGCGCGTACCTAAGTATTGGGTTTTCAGCTTTGAAGTGGAATCCTTCTATGAATCTATAATTATAGGGTTTTAAAAGTGTTACATGTTGTACTTTTAATTATATGTGTGTAGTATCTGTAAATAAAGTTGTGTATTCCCCAACTTGTGCACCCAGTATCTCAAACCAACCGCACCCAGTTACAATGCAGTTGCCCAACCTGCACATTACAATTTATTATTATTATTTTTTTTTTTTTGCGATATACTATCTAACTAGTTATAATACAGTTGATATTTCTATAAAAAAGCATTTTGATAAAATGAAAGCTTATGTAAAAACGAAATCATGTTTCACATAAAAAAAGCGGTTTTATTTTCCAAATGGAGACATTATATATATATATATATATATATATACATATACTAGTCTAACTTTTTTATACATATACTAGTCTAACTTTTAACTATCAGTAATTACATTTTTTATTTGAGCAGCATTTTTTGATTTGGCCAAAAAGGACTAAAAAAAATTCAAATTCAATTTAAAAAAATTCAAAATTCTTTTTTTTCCCCGGTATTTACCAAAGTTTTAACCTAAATTTATTTTCCGTGTCAGGCGTCCAAGAAATGGAAAATAATACTACTTCTCCATCTCCCTCCTCCCCCAAAAAAAAAAAAAAAAAACAAAAATTGAAATCCCCCAAAAATTATATAAAATTTGAAATCCCCCCAAAAAAACCCCACAGCAATACACTGACGTTATATAGTTGAGGGATACCGTGATAGAAAAAAAATTTAATATTTTTCTACCTCAAGGGGCAGTTTATAAAAAGGCCAGGTCCTAATCTAACTGAAAGAAGAAAATGGTAACGGATCAGGTCTACAAAAATAAATAATGAGAGATAGACTTTTCTTTTTTCAGTTGCGAAATCAGTGTTGATAAAAAAAAAAAAAAAAAAGAAAAGTAAAGAAAATATTGAATTTGGGGCAAAACAAACTTGAGGAAAATATTCTCTCATTTTCTTACAGAAAAGACTTGGATCATCAAATACATCTGCCTCAGAAAAAGTTCTCGGAACTTCTTAGAAATGATACCTCTATAAGCTTGAGATGGCTTCAGAGTCAATATTTTGGAATCAGTCCAAAGAAAATAAAGATATTTTGCACTGGTTTTATTATTGCAGAAATTTGACAATTCAATACATCTCGGATAATAAGGTTTTGATTGACTCCCAAGTCTGGAAAGATTCTTTCAATAAATTATTCTTTAGGGTTCCAATTCCATTGTTAAGATTGTGCTGGATTTTATCGTAAAGAAATATTTTTAAATATTTTTTTATTATTATTATTATTTATTTATCTATTTATTTATTTTTTTTTTGTGGATTGCAATAGGTTTACGGTTTAAAGAATTGTAAAATTGAATTTATTCAGAAAAATAATTCTAATAATACAATAAGATATATAACGCTTTTTGGTAATATTTGTAAGCGTTCTATATTTGTTTGGTGTAATAAAAAATTAAAACGTTTTTCAAAGAATTTAATAACCATGAATAGAATACAATAATTTCATAGAATTTAATAATTTTAAGTAATACCATGCAATATTTTGATATATGATATAATATGTTATGCCCTTTAAATTTTAAAGTTCGCCTATACTTGTAAACACAAATTTACAACATATTTTATAGTATTTTTTTTTCAATTACAAATATAAATCAGACCACAGTTAAATATTAATGTATTGTATCGGTGTCCATTCACCATTTGCAATTGTTAGTGTTGTAGCATTTTTTTTCACGTGAAGAATTTGGAATTTCATTCCAATGACAAAGGCATGCTATTTGGAAAGTATATAATAACCCAATCACTGAAATTTGACAGCAGACAAGCAGTATTGTGGGCAGTTATATTACATGCAATTAGTGTTTTATACTAATGAGAAAAACCTGTCATCTGATAGCAGATATTCGGTATCATGTATAATGGGACTCTAGATATAAGCGAATGTCTGTACGACTTCACAGGTCGAAACAACTACAGATGGAATAAATATAGCAAAGTTGTTCCATCGTGATTGGTGATTGATCACGAGCTGAGAAATATCTATTCCAATGAGAAGTGACGAAAGCTGACCCCTCCCCCCCTTCGCGGATTTTTTTTAAATGAGTTATTTTTTGATGAAGAAGAGAGAATTCTGCCACGAGTTGACCAAGTATTGTTCTCTATTTATCTGAAGAGGCTAAATAGATCGAAGAATCTATGCATTTATATTTCATATGAACTCTTCTTAGTTATAGGTCTTAATCCGTTATAGGTCTAACATAGGCCGAAACGTTACAGTGTATATGACATCTACAAAAAACGGAGATGAGAAATATAATCGAGAAAAACCAAAATGGACTTTACTTAGTATTTACATAGTTATAATACAATAATTAAAAAAATATATATAAATACAATTAATGAATAATATAAAAATATTGCCTAAAAATTAATCACTATTTATAAATGAAAAAAATTGGTAAGAAAATTGCAGCTGGATATTAAAAAAAAATCTCAATATACAAGCAAATTGTACGCAACACTTTCTACAAAATTTGGGTTTTTTTTTTTTAATTTTTTTTTTATTCAACCTTTGGAAATATTTGCCCTATTATCAAAAAACAATTAAAGAATCAGAAGCCGTTAAAGGTATTCAAAATTATTTAGGGACATGTATACTTTTTTATATCAAGTAAATTAAAGAATCAGATTCAGAATACAATTAAAGAATCAGAGGCTGTTAAGGTTATTCAAAAGAATTTATTGGCAAGTATCTATACTCCGATATTGCACTATTATTATTATTAAGCAACATTTGAATACACACTCCGCAAAAAATCACATACAAAACGATGCATAGTTACTATAGATGCTAAAAAAATACGTCATAGTTTTTGAATAAAAATATTGATATTGTTAAGGCAACTACAATATCCTTTGAAGCTCCCACCTTATGCCAACAAACCGCACACTCTGTTTCAAAGTTATACCAGACAAACCCATTTCGGAATCGGAGCGGCGTATTTATTTTATCCCCCCAATCCTACAAGCTATTCCACTTGCCTCGTTTGCCTGAATAGAACCCGTAACCATGGCAACGATTCCATCTTTGTAGCTCATTTCCCCCTTCAATGCCCTTTCCACAGGAGATACTACGAGTACATTCTGTGAACTGTGAATATCTTTCTAGCCTGCTGGGTAAAATGACGCCCATGTATCTATCTCCAAATGACTTTTTTATTCGGCCAGCGTGTGAAAGGTGCCTGTCGACAGATTGATAAAATTGTAAGCAATTCTAACAAAAAAAAAAGACCAAAGAAAGAAAGATTTATGGTCATTCGCTAAGCGATAAGATATTCGAACTGAGATTTAAATTTAGAATATTTAATATTGGGAGGATTTAAAAAAAAAAAAAAAAAAAAAAAGATTAATATTTTTTGAAAACCAGACAGTATTAAGAAAGTAGAAGACATTCAGTTAAAGATGTTTTTATGCATTGATGGCATTTTGAAATACTTATGAAATAAATAGATTATGTTTTTGATTTATTTTAATTACAAAAAACTCTTTTGGTGTCTTGCAACAAAGAGAACTGTAAAACTATTTTACGATACGTTAATTTTTTTTTAAATAAATTTTTGTAAACGCTGTTGAAATTTTCAAACCATTCAAAACTATTCGAAATCTAATTCAAACTATTCGAAAATTATCAATTAACCATTTTTTTTCTGTGATAAGACCTGTAAAAGTATCTACATAAAATAATACTTATCCTCTTTTCTTGGAAGGACATTGTCGTCAACCGGATTAATTCTTTTCCAAAAATAACAAACATTCATTCCTTAAAATAACTATCAAAGGTAATATGTCGAAACTTGTTAAGTAACTAAGATCTTTTAAAGCTAACAAAATTAATCATTCACTTCTATAGAAACCCTGCCAAAAATTTTGTCATATAAAGAATGGTATATTCTTTTCTGGGAAGTTGCCGTTCTAGTAATGCAAATTAACAAAATAAACAATTTGATAATCATCTATTAAAATGATTTTTAATAAAAATATTAAGATCTTTAAAGCTAACAAAATTAATCATTCACTTCTATAAAAATTTTGTCATCGTGGTAATTCCTGTTCCTCTAGATGCTTAAAAAAGTCATAGTTTTTTAATAAAAATATTGATATTGCTAAGGCAACCGCACTATCCTTTGAAGCTCCCACCTTATGCTAACAAACCACACACTTTGTTTCAAAGTTATACTACTAGACAAACACATTTCGGAATCGGAGCAGTGCATTTATTTTATCCCCCAATCCCCCTACAAGCTATTCCACTTGCCTCGTTTGCCTGAATAGATCCCGTAACCATGGCGACGATTCTATCTTTGTAGTTCATTCCCAGATGCGAACCTTCAATGCCTTCTCTACAGGAGATACTGCGAGTATATTCTGCGAGCTGTGAATGTCTTTCCAGCCTGCTGGGTAAAATGACGCCCATGTATCTATCTCCAAATACTTTTTTATTCGGACAGCGTGTAAAAGGTGCCTGTCGACAGATTGATAAAAGTGTAAGCAATTCTAACAAAAAAATTCCAAAGAAAGAAAGATTTATGGTCATTCGCTAAGCGATAAGATATTCGAACCAAGATCTAAATTTAGAATATTTAATATTGTGAGGATTTAAAAAAAAAAAAATATATTTATTGAAAGCCAAACAGCATTAAGAAAGTAGAAGACATTCAGTTAAAGATGTTTTTATGCATTGGTGGTATTTTTCAATTCCTATGAAATAAATATAAATTAATAAACTTTGCATTTTATTTATTTTAATAAAAAAAAAAATCATTTTGGTGTCTTGTAACTAAGAGAACTGTAAAACTAATTTATGATATTTTAACATCTTTAAATAATTTTTTTCGAAACGCTTTTGAAATTTTAAAACTATTCGAAAATTATCAATTGACCTTCTTTTTGTAATAAGACCCAAGAATAAAAGGTTTGAATAATATAGAATAGTAAAAGTTGTAAAAGTATCTACATAAAAATAAAGCTTATTCTCTTTTCTTGGAAGGACATTGGCATCATTCAGATTCTGAAAACAATTTTAAGAATCAGACGCTAAAATTATTTCAAAATTATTCAGTGACATGGATACTATTATGTGTCAAACAATTAAATAATCAGATTTAGAAAAGAATTAAAGAATCAGACACTGTTAAGGTTATTCAAAAGAATTTTGTGGCATGTATACTATTGTGTATCTAAATTCAGATACTGCATTATTATTAAGCAACATTCGAATTCACACTCAGCAAAACAACACATACAAATCGATGCATAGTTACTATAGATGCCAAAAAAATACCTCACAATTTTTGAATAAAAACATTGATATGGTTAAGGCAACTGCAATATCCTTTGAAGCTCCCACCTTATGCTAACAAACCGCACACTCTGTTTCAAGGTTATACCAGACAAATCCATTTCGCAATCGGAGAGGTGTATTTAATTTATACCCCAATCCTACAACAAGATATTCCACTTGCCCCATTCACCTGAATAGAACCCGTAGCCATGACAACGATTCTATCTTTGTAGCCCATTCCCAGATGCCAACCCCCTTCAATGCCTTCTCTACAGGAGATACTACGAGTAGATTCTGTGAGCTGTGAATATCTTTCCGGCCTGCTAGGTAAAATGACGCCCATGTATCTCCAAATACCTTTTTTATTCGGCCAGCGTGTAAAAGGTTCCTGTCGACAGATTGATAAAATTGTAAGCAATTCTAACAAAAAAAAAGTCCAAAGAAAGAAAGATTTATGGTCATTCACTAAGCGATAAGATATTCGAACTGAGATCTATATTTAGAATATTTAATATTGTGAGGATTCTAAAAAAATATATTTATTAAAAGCCAGACAGCATTAAGAAGACATTCAGTTAAAGATGTTTTTATGCATTGATGGCATTTTTCAATTCTCATGAAATAAATATAAATTAACAGATTTTGTTTTTGATTTTGATTATTTTAATTAGAAAAACCCATTTTGGTGTCTTGCAACAAAGGGAACTATAAAAATGTTTCATGATATCTTAATTTTTTTTTAAATAAATTTTTTCCAACACTATCGAAATTTTAAGATTATTCGAAAATTATCACATAACTTTTTTTTTTGTAATAAGTTAATTTTGTAATATATATATTTTAATTTTGTAATATTTAATATTGTGAGCATTTACAAAAAAAAAAAAAAAAAAAAAATTATTGAAATCCAGACAGCGTAGAGAAAGTAGAAAAAAATTCAGTTAAAGATGCTTTTATGCATTAATGTTATTTTTCAATTCTTATGAAATAAATATAAATTAATAGATTTTGTTTTTGATATATTTTAATTACAAAAAACTCTTTTGGTGTCTTACAACAAAGAGAAAATTGTTTTATGATATCTAAATTTTTTTAAAATAAATTTTTCCAATTGTAAAACTTTTCAAAAATTATCATTTAACCATTTTTTTGTAATGATACATGTAAAAGGTATAAAAGAATTTATATAAAAATAATACTTATATTCTTTTCTTGGAAGGGCATTGTCATCAACTAAAGTAATTTTTGACCAAAAATAACAATTATTCATTTAGTAAAATAATTATCAAAAGTAATTAAGATATTTTAATATTAGCAAAATTAATTATTCACTTCGATAAAAACCCCGCCATCGTAATAATTCCTGTTCATATAAAGATTGTAAAAGTATCTATATAAAAATAATACCCTTCATTTCTTGGAAGGACATTTTTGTCAGCTGGAATAATTTGTGGCCAAAAATAACAAACGCTCATTTATTAAATTAATTATCAAAGGTAATATGTCGAAACTTGTTAAGTAATTAATATATTTTAATGTAAACAAATTTAATCATTCACTTCTATAAAAACTTTGCCATCGTGGTAATTCCTATTAATATAAAGATTGAATAAAAAAAATGAATAAAATTTACGACACAAAGCCAGAATTATCCTGATATCGGAGAATTCCTGGCTTTTGTTAATAATTTTCTGGAATTCTTTTATGAAATTAATACAAAGTAACAAATGATTCAATTAATTTCCCACAAGACAGATATGTTCGAAATGTCGTGATTTTTTTAATTGATTAAGCATTATTTTTACAAAAAAAATAGAATGTGATAGCGAATATCCCTGCAAACTCAGCGATTAAAAATGATTCCGGATGAATCTTTACAGTTTATTTTTAAGAAATGGTTTAATCAATTTATGTCATAAACCGTAGATTTTTTTTTATTTCCAATTTTAAATTATTGGTTTACAGAACAATGGAGATGCATAATATGATTAAACAAAATGAAAGTCTGATTTTCTGTGCGTTAAATCAAGAATATTTTCTGAAATTAAAATGTATATTGTAAAGAATCAACTTGTGAGTGTTTTCAAGCTATTAAATGAAATTTATTTCGGTGCTTTTTAAAAAATATACTCTCTCTTTAAGGAAGTAATTAGTTCAGTAAGAAACTTTGTAATCATTTTAACACACATCCACATAATTACATTTGTTACGTCGAAACCCAGCTTCTCCCGCCTGGGGGAGGTCAACGCCCTATGCCCGGAAAACATCCTGTTTGTGGGGGTGTCTGGCAGGGGGTGAGGGCCAGGGAGAGAAAGAAGGAATGTAAGTAAAACGAGTTGAAACATAGCGACCGAAGGAAATGGTTGGTGTTAGCGGTCCATCCATGAGTTGCGATGGCTGCATAATTCATTGAGTTCAACCCCAGCGACCATCAAGAAAGGTTGCTTGTGGCAGTCCATCCATGAGCGCGATGACTGCATAAATAATTGAGTGTAACCCCAGTGAAAGGTTATGTGGGCAGTTCCATCTTCGAGTTTGATGACTGCCAAAAATAAAGGAGTTTTATTTACAGTCCACTGTGTTGAGTATTATTTCCATTAACTGAGTATGTGTCATTTTTAGAATTTGTTTCTTGAGTCCGAGCTATCGAACAACATTAATAATAACCACAAAGTAATTATATTAAAAATAAAACAAATAATTATATTAAAAATAACCACAAGTAATTATATTAAAAATAACCACAAGTAATTATATTAAAAATAACCATAGATAATTATAATTGTTGGTCTGACGTCACACTGACGATGATGCTTTATGCGCCAAACACCAAAGTCGACATGAAAAGACGCTTCTGTCTTGGTCCCTTGTAAGAGGAAGTAACAAGGGGAAAAATTCCTTTATGTTGTTGTAAACTGTGGCTTTATTGAATTTTGTCATTTAACAAAAGAATCGTTGAAACAAAAAGAATATATAAACAAATCAAAATTACAAGGCGAAAAGACCAGACATTCTTAACAGAAACTAAAAAAAAGGCCTTAAAAACCAGTTAAATGTTCTGAGGATAATGGATATGTTTTCTCTGGCCCTCCAGTAAAGAGTACACAAATCACCATTCTGTTGTAAGCTAAAGAGTCCAGTCTCGGGCAAACAAGTAGTATAGTAGATGGGCCTTATTGATTTTCTCTGTCTTACATAAAACTCATATATCAGAGTTAAAATCTTTATTTTGGACAGATGTTCGGCCAGGCAGTAGTGTCCAGTTTTTAATCTAAAATTGGTAACAGCTCTTTGGGAATTTTTCTACTTATTTTTATCTCCTTATATTTATTATCATATCATTATTTTTATATACTAAAATAGAGGAATAAATAATATAATAATAATAATAATGTAATAAAGTTATAAGAATCTTGATTTATAATTTCCTTCTTAAGCAAGAACCATCATTGAATATCTTGAACTATCATAGACGATTAATCAATATTAAAAAAGATTTGCAAAAAGTCATGAATAAAATATACAATTGTAGAAATACTATATTTTAATTTTACATTGAATATATATTTATTATTTATTATATTAAAGTACTATTGTTTATTATTAAATTAAAAACCATGAATAAAATATACAATTGTAGAAATTATGTTTTAATTTTATACAGTTTTAATTTTATATTAAATATTATTATTTAATATAGCTAATTGTATATTTTACTTTTTATTGTAAAAATATTTACTATAATCATTTGCTCAAATTTAAATAAGAAGATTTACATATAAAAAAAATATAGTTAAAAATGCTGAATAGCCTTACATATTCAATTGAAATACAAAAAGGTTAATGTTCAAAATTATACCTGGCTTTTTAACAAAAAGCAAACAAACAACCGGTTTATTTTAAAAAACAGCAGTTTAAAAGAGCAGAGAAACAAATACACCCCAGAAATATGGATACCCCAAACAATAATGGTTACATTCTGAAAAATAGTCCAGTGAGAGGTAAAACCATAAATCTAGATTGCATTCCACGTCCGGTCGGAAATCCCAGCTATCCTTTCCTCTCTATTTCAGGAATCTCACAAAAGATGCACACTCAAATATTGAAGAGAAAAAATGGAAACCAGAGAAGTAAATAAATAAATAAAAATAACGCATCCGTTGAGCCCTAACCTCTCGTAAATCATACAAGCCATGTGGACTTTCAACATAGAATTGAGCTACAATGGAAAGAGGGGGAAAAATTCATTCATTCAGACAAAGTAAGTAAATTCGGCATGAATGTTTATCCCAAAACAAAACTTTTCCCGTTCATATGGAAGAAACAATCTGGAGTACTTTGAAGAAAACTTTTCAAGTGGAAACCTTAAAAAAAAGTGTTGAAAGAAATTGAAAGGGATAATAAAAAAAAAAATTATATTCTCTATTCTTGAAAAGCAGAAAATGAAACTTTCGTTTATTTTAAAGTATCTGAATGGTAAGATGTTATCGGGTTTTTTTTTAATCCCCTATTCGGATGTGAATTAGTAAAGATATCTGGTGGCAAGATGGAGTTTAGAAATTTTTTTTCGTAAATATTTTTCCTTCTTATCAGTATTTGCTGATGTAATTTTATCGATTAATATACAAAAACTAATAATAAAAAATTAAATTAAAAATTATTTTAATTAAAATCATATTTGTTTAATTGAAGAACGACCTGATATATATCGTGGTGAAGTACCTTATTAAATTTGCTGTGAATGAATTCCGATATGAGAAGTCAAACCAAAGTTCCCGTATAACATCTAAAAAATAATAACATAACACACGTAATAACATATAAAACCGATAACACCTTACTGTTCAGATATTTTAAAATAAACGAAAGTTTCATTTTGTGTTTTTCAAGAATAGGGAATATAATAAGCCATAAAATCCATATTTGAGCCCCAACATTCCTCAATACCATTACAGAGTGTTTTCATTCCAAATTCTAGCTTGGGCACACTGTAGAAAGATCGGAATGAACACTGAATAACGCTAAATCTGCTACATACGTGCTAATATATAATTACGTATAAACATGTATACAGGATGATTATAAAAAAAACTTCACCGATGTACGAGTCTCTAGCTATCATACATTGATCACCATTTTGCAAGTATGTAATTTTGGTTTAAGGTATTTTGAGATATGAGCTCAAGAATCATATGAAAAACAACAGTCAAGCTCTAAGAACTACGGTTATAGTGACACTATTTCAAAAATTTCAAATAGCAAAGATGGGGAAAAATTTCATTCATTTAGGCATTTATACATTCATTCATTCATTAAGTAAATTCGGCATGAATATTTATTCCAAGGGAAACGAAACTTTTCCCATTCACATGGAAGAAACAATCTGGAGTATTTTGAAGGGAAACTTTTCCGCGTGGAAAGCTTAAAAAAAGTGTCGAAAGAAATTGAAAGGGATACTAAAAAATTATATTCTCCATTTTCGAGAAGCAGAAAATGAAACTTTCGTGTATTTTAAAATATCTAAATAGTAAAGATGTTATCGGTTTTTTCACCCTATTCGGATGTGAATTAGTAAAGATATCTCGAGGCGAAATGGAGTTTAAGAAATTTTTTCGTAAATAAATTTTTTTCTTATAAATAATTCCTGATGTGATTTTATTTATTTAAAAAAAAAAATATTAATAAAAATTAAATTAAAATCATATTTGTTTAATTAAGAACGACTTCCATGGATATTATGGTGAAGTACCTTATTAAGTGTACGAAATCAGATATGAGAAGTCAAATCAAAGTTCCCGTATAACATCTAAAAAATAATAACACACGTAATAACATATAAAACCGATAACATTTTACTATTCAGATATTTTAAAATAAACGAAAGTTTCATTTTGTGCTTTTCATGAATAGAGAATATAATAAGCCATTAAAATCTATTTTTGGGCCCTAACATTACTTAATACTATTACGTGTTCTCATTCCAAATTATGGATACTGGCTAATGCTAAACCTGCTAAATACATACTAATATAAAAATTACGTATAAATAGGGATACATATAGACATATATACAGGGTGATTATAAAAAAAACCTCATCGAGTCCCTAGCTATCATACCATTGACCACCATTTTGCAAGTATGTAATTTTGGTTTAAGGCATTTTGAGGCATGAGCTCAAGAATCATGTGAAAAATATCAGTCAAACTCTAAGAACTACGGTTATAGTGACAGTATTTCAAAAATGTTCAAACAGCAAAGGGGAAGTATTAGTATTAGCTTATGTAATTATATTGATTAATATAAAAAATATTAATAAAAACCTAAATTAGATTAATTGTGGAATGGGCTGATGGATATTGTAGTGAAGTACTCTATTAAGTGTGCTGTGTGCAAAATCCGATATAAGAAGTGAAACCAAAGTTTCCATATCTATGGTGTTATCCGCCCTGTGTACCATGCTAAGTGTGAGAGGGAGGTCACGTGGAAAATTTATGAACGTTAATTACGTTAAAATGTTTTGCTTTCTGTAATTATTGGCTGTTTTCACTATTCTTCGTAGTTCGTCTAGAGGCGATTTTCATATGACAGGTATTGTTCCAATACTATTTATGGTTTTTCAAAACGGAAATCGCATTCCAATAGCTAAAACGTAGGTATTGCTATTTGAAGTTTTTGAAATCGTGTCACTTGTACTGTAGTTGTTAGAATTTGGCTGTTGTTTATCATATGATTCTTGAGCGCATATCTCAAAATACTTAAAACAAAATTTTATTCAATTTCTGTGAATGGTAAAATAGCTAGTGATTCATATATCGATAAAGATATTTTTTTTTTATAATCACCCTGCATATGTAGGTTATGTAAATATGCGTACGAAAAAATACTAATAATGCTACATTGTATTTTAAATTAGATAATAATCTATTTTTTACTTTAAAGGCTCGTTCCTACCGAGGCGTGAAGCGTTGAAGATTCACGCGGCAGGCAAGAAACGCTTTTCGACCCCTTCACAGCGAAACGTCAGAAATAGCATTACGCCTAGTAAAGTTCCGTTTCAAGTTGAAAGTGGGTCAACTCGAAGCGGTGGATTTCAAACCGGTTTCAGAGAACGTGGTGAGGCTAGTGATTGGTCAACGCTTCTCACTTAAAAGCCTCACGGCTCGGTGGGAACGAGATTTAACAGATTATACGGAAACGGACGTACCTGTTTCAGAGTACCTATGGGGTAAATATACCCTGAAAACCACCTAACAGATTATAAATTACTTTTTGAATTAATTATTTTGAGTATATAATACGAACTACAGACTTATTTTTATATGACATTTATAAATTTATGAATTATACAATATATTGATTTAAAAAGAATTAAGAAGTGCCATATGCCTGAAAAAGAAAATCATAAATTTCTAACTGATAAATTAATGAAATATCACAGTAAAAGTATAATTTAAAATTGAAACGGTATACTTATTAAAAATATACGTATAACGGTATACTTTTAATAATTGACTTTTATTGCAATACAGATACAAATAAGTAAATATGTTGCTATTTTTCAGTCTATGGTAAAAGTATAATTTGTAAATGTTATATATATTTTGTTTATTTGAATGCATAATTTTAAATAAAGCAGTATGTTTTTCGTTAATTTGTAAACATCATTAACAGAATGTCAAATTTAAATTATTTTTAAGTTAACAAAGCAATTTATGTTTT
This sequence comes from Caerostris darwini, assembly GCA_021605075.1. Classification (NCBI taxonomy): domain Eukaryota; kingdom Metazoa; phylum Arthropoda; class Arachnida; order Araneae; family Araneidae; genus Caerostris; species Caerostris darwini. The sequence continues at coordinate 28,666 of BPLQ01000225.1, forward strand.
AAATATTAGAGAATCATATTATTATTAATCATATTAATTATTCATTATTTACAATGATAAAAAAATTTCCTATATAGATTTAAATATATTTACGTCTTACATGTTTAAACAAATAAGAATGTCTACTCCTTAATTTAAAGCATTGATTCCAAAGAATAAAGATATAAAAAAGATACGTTTTATAGTTCTAGAAGATTTAATTTATACATTGTTTTTAATCAATATTTAACGAAACACTTCACAAAATGTATTTTTAGAGAGAAAAAAATAACTGTATACAAAAAAATTAACTATATATCTACTATCATAAAAACAAACAATCAATTAAATTTTAAATTAAGGAGAATGTCTACTCATTAATTTAAAGCTTTGATTCAAAAGAATAAAGGTATAAAAAAGATATGTTTTATCGTTCTGGAAGATTTAATTCATACATTAATTCATTTTTAATCAATATTTAACGAAACACTTCACAAAATGTATTTTTAGAGAGAAAAAATAACTGTATACAAAAAAATTAACTATATATCTACTATCATAAAAACAAACAATCAATTAAATTTAAATTAAGGAGAATGTCTACTCATTAATTTAAAGCTTTGATTCAAAAGAATAAAGGTATAAAAAAGGTATGTTTTATTGTTATGGAAGATTTAATTCATACAACGTTTTTAATCAACATTTAGCGGAAGATTTCACAAGATGTATTTTTAGAAAAAAAAAAACTATATATCTATAAAAAAAATTAACTATATATCTACTATCATAAAAACAAACATATCTAAATTTTTAAATTAAGGAGAATGTCTACTCATTAATTTAAAGCTTTGATTCAAAAGAATAAAGGTATAAAAAAGATATGTTTTATCGTTCTGGAAGATTTAATTCATACAATGTTTTTAATCAATATTTAGCGAAAGATTTCACAAGATGTATTTTTAGAAAAAAAAAACTATATATCTATAAAAAAAAAAATTAACTATATATCTACTATCATAAAAACAAACATTAACAAAATAAAACAGCTTTAAATGCAAATGCTAAGAAAAACTATGTCATTGACTTTACAAAAAGAATTTCATTGAATTTTAATGCCCCTGAGCTAAATGAGTTATACATTCTTCCAAGAAAGTCTGATACTGCGGAATTAAAATATACATTATAAACCAAACAAAATATCTCAAAAGTATTCAAATGTTACAACAAACCATTAATTTCTTGAAAAGATAACATTGTCCGAAGAGCTATGGGGACGAAAAGCCATGAAAATAAATATTCAAATCTTAAAGACGCCTACACTACTATCTAGAGATTCGACAATAAATTACAGCCGCGCACTACAATGCGTTGGCAAGACAAGCCTATTGGATTTGTTCAATAAAACCATTCCAACTGAGAAGAGAATTAATTAATCGATAGTTTTCTTCAATGTAACAGATTTCATCAGGGACAATGCGATAACAAAACACGATTGGATCTAAATGTAGCAAGTTTGCTCTTAGGGAAAACGATATAAAATGAAATGAAATTTATTCTTCCAAAGATTACTTAAACTTTAAATATTTTAGTTTGCGGTGACTATAAAATATTTGAAAAGTTGTAAATTTATTAGTGATATATATTGATGAAGTTATGTACATGAATAGCACAAATAATACATAAAAAAATATGGCGACTATAAAAATATTTGAAAAGTTGTAAACTTATTAATTTGAATAAACAGATGAAGTTTTATACTTAAATAGTAGTCCTGTGGAAAAGCTTTTTTTTTCTTCTAAACATTTTGAAAGCTAAATAAAAAGGAACTATAGAGAATACAACATCTCGATAAGTTAGTGAAAATGTTTACCTGTATGTAGTAAAGCTATAAATCTTTTTACGTATTTTTTTTCATTGTTGGGGTATTTATATTTCTTTGCGCCTGCTTCATGAACGGCTAGGTTTGTTGATGACTGTACCAGATCACATTGAATTATCAAATTATTAAGTCAAAGTGAAAGATTTTAGTAAGTGGGTTTTTACAAATTAAGTGGTTTTAAGAACCTCATTTATCTGAAAGTGGTATTTGGAATATTCGCAACTCTATTGCATGTCGGAACAGGTTTTACAGATCTACGGACTCATTTAAACTTTATTAACCTTGCTCTTCAGATTTATAGTCCTAACTTTCGTCATAATATTCTGTTAAAATCGCTGAAAAGCTTTGGATTGAGCCTCCACATTGCAGAACGCTAATAACCATTTAACCCATTAGGCTAACAGAGGCCTGGTTACATGGCAATTTCAAAACCACTTTTTATTGTAAGAAAACTACATGCAATGTCAATTATAATCGTATCAAAACTTTTTTTTTAAAATAATAAAATTTAACAATTGTATATAATATCCTGTGATGCAATATTAATTACTGAAATCTGAAACATAATCTGATTCCATCTATCCACAGCAGGTAAAATCTGTTTAAATAGCTATTCATTTTGCGTAGTATGAATAGCAGAGAATGTATTTAAAAAGCACAATTTTAAATATTTAAATATTATTAGTTTAGTTAACTAAAGAAAACTTTCTGAAACAATAATTTCAAAAAGAAGCAGGGAACATCAAGAACAAGCGTCAAATTTTTTGAGAAGCCAGTCCAAACGAATCTAGCCGAGTCGCGTCGAGTCGAATCAAGATGAGCCGAGACGTTCCGAGCCGAATGTTCTGTTAAAGGGTGTTAGGAATCAACGCGAATAATATGAAAAAAAAAAAAATTAAATATTTAAGTCAAAAAGATGTTTACTAATCAATAGATGCTATTTCTGAGATATTATTTAAACATTACAATAGCACTAAAATGAATGCAGTGTAGTAGTCACATGCAATACACCATGCGTAATGCTTAAAATACTACGCATCTGCCAAATTTATAGTGAATGACATCTGTTCAAGAGCTCGGTACTTAAAATTATAATTTTTAAGTGTGCACTGAATAAATAAATTTTATAATGTAAATTATATTGTTAAAAACATACATTGAATAATAGAAAATATACATATTTAACGATAGTACAAATACAAAACTATTTCTAAAATAAAAACTATTTTTCTACTTCGAAAAGAAGCACTGCTCAGACTTATTTACAAAATATTCTCAAAACCAAGCTACCAATAAGTAGAAAACACACAACTCATCTCTATCCACTCAAAGCACACCATCAAGAGAAATGAAATCCCTTCTACAGGATGAAAAAAAAAATGTATTCAGTATTCAACTAGACGCACAAGAAATCGATTGGGGGGCAATCCTGGGTGGGCATTTTTTTGCAGCAAAAAACACACCGCATCCGCGTGTGGAAAAATTTATTATGGTCGACACAAATGGCGGCATTGATATGCCACATAAGGACCATAAGCATGGAATTGGGCGCATCGGAATTACAGTTCTCCTTTTGCCTTGCATAGTGCACATGCTTTTGGATAACAAATGCAAAATGGAAATTCCAGCGATCCGTTCAGGATAATGGAGGGACATTTTTACGGCAAAAAAAAAAAAAAAGGTTTCCAGTAGATAAAATCACTTGTCATTTGAATGCTGCCAATATCACATGGGTGTTATTTAGAAGCAAATTTTTTGGGGGGATAAATGACACATTGGGATTCATAATAGAGCCTAGAAATTGGTTTTTCATAAATTTAAGTTACTTTCTACTAAATAATGATTTAAAAAGCATTTTACTGTTACAATACGTAAAATAGGCAGAATTTCTTCTTCTATAATGTTATATATAAGTTATTAATTTTCTAGTAAAAAAAGGCTTAGACAAGGGAATGCTTCGAAATAGTTTAGATAAATCTTAAACAACTAGGGTTACCAGTAGATAAAATTACTTGTCATTTGGATGCTACCAATATCACATGGGTGTTATTTGGATGCAATATTTTGGGGGCGGGGGGATAAATGACACATTGGGATTCATAATGGAGCATAGAAATTGGTTTTACATAGATATAGGTTACTATAAATTTAGATTATTATCTATTAAATAATGATTTAAAAAGCATTTTACTGTTATAATAAGTAAAACAGACAGAATTTCTTTTTCTATAATGTTATACTTTTTATTTTTACGTTTATATTTTTTTCAAAATGTGTAAAGGTAAATAACGAAAAATAAAAGCAAATAGTAATAATATAGGCAATAAATACCATATAGTTCCTAGCCAATTTTCTGGACATTAAATATCTGAAAACAACATAAAATCGCCACATATTGACTAATACCAGTTGTACAATATCATGAGTGAACTTATGCTTGCATTTGAATATTACAAGGTAGTACACAATACACGTTTTAGACCAGAATAAAAAAACAATTTTTAATACCAGTTAATGGTTGCTCAAAAAACGCATACTCATAATCAGTTAAATCAGAAAAACATGTAGCATTCAGAATTAAATGATGTTATATTTTAAAAGTAAAAGGAGTCTACAGGTGAATAAATAAATCACAATTTATCAATATGAATATACCAAAAAATGAATAGTATATTTTTCTTTATTTCTCAACGACATAAGCTAACTGAATATTTTAATAATTCTTTAGAAATATGAGATAAGCCATAACAAGGCCTTTATCATTGCTTTTAATTCATTAAAAAGAATTTTCCCTGATTTGTTGTATGAACAACTCGCTTACTAATTATTTCGAGTAGATCCAAGAATAGTAAATATAAAAACTACTTTAGAAAAGAGGAAAATTATAAAAATTGAAAAGAAATAAGAAAGAAATAATTTCAAAATGAGTGATAATAAAAATTTCCAAATTAATATTTTTGCTGTATTGTTTTGTATGAAAAATGCAATTTACATCGATATAAAAGAAATCTTTAGGCAGTTTTATACATTATTTTTTAAAAATAATATTAATAATGTAAGTCACATATTAAAACTGTTAAAAAAAAAAAATCTACAACTCTAAGGCAAATGAAGAAACTACTTTTATCTTTGTTCTTGTAAAATTTCTTCCAAGAACAAAATTATGAGCTGAAACCGATTTCCGAAATCTTTTAAAAATTTAAAAATAAAAAAATATTTACACAATGTTTACTTTTTTTGAAAAAATTTCAACAATAAAAAGATAAAAAAAAAAATTATTAAATAAAATAGAAAATAAAATTTGCTTCGAATTCAAAAGAAATAATTTAACTTTCTAAATCAACTGAAACTATTTCTTAGATAAACATTTTTCTTAACCAAAATATATGAAGCAATTCAAAGCGCTTGAAGTAATAAATGAAAAGCTTTAAAAAGTAACTATTTAATTCGACAATGAATGCAATTAAAAAAGATTTATAAATGTTAAAGAAAAATAAAGATAACGACATCCAATTAGGGTTCTTATCTCTCTTTATTTTTAATTATTTAGTTTTGCGACAGAGAGAATTTATTGACGCGATACTTATATCGCTCAAAAAATTAATACTTAGAAATACGCTTTTTTTTGTTCGTAAAAGAAAATCCCAAAGTACAGTTTTGAATTAACAGACATTAATAAAGGAATTTTGTTATATCTATTTTAAGAATTGCTTATTGGAATTCTATTAACATAAACTTCGTAGAAATGTTTTGCTCATGTCTCTGAAAATTTACAATGTAGATTAAATCTAAAATATATTTAAAATTTGTTTTTAAAAATATAAAGAATGTATAATAATTATTTTCTGGACACTTATTTTCAGAATAACAATTAATTTTCAGAATAAGTATGAAAATATAAATATATGTTAACATATATTATACCGATAACACACGCTTTAAATTAAAACCTCTAAACAAATTAACGAATCTTATGTATTTGAAAATTTAATATATTATAAATCCATGCTGCAATTATAATTAAAAAATAATCAAGTTATTTGCGAATATATATATTCATTGAATCATATATATCATATTTTTTGCAATTAAATAATTCAAGATTACAGTGCAGAAATTATATTTGAAGCTTACAAGAAATTGGTTCAAAGTTCCGAGTATTTCGGTATTCCGAATATTTTTATAAAAAATGATATTTCGCTGAAAAAAAACACATTTTTAGAAAGCGATCTTTAGTTCAAAGAAAATATATATCTTCCACAGTTAAATAATTCTAGCTTACATGCAGACATTATGCTTGAAGCTTATAATTGATAATAGTAAGATTGGTATAAAATTGGGATCATTTCAGTATTCCGAATATTTTTATAAAAAAAGGATATTCCGCTTAAAAAAAAACCTTTATAGGAAGTGATCGTTAGCCCAAAGAAAATGTATATCATCCACAGTTAAATGATTCAAACTTACAGTGCAGAGATCATATTTGAAGCTTACAAAGATTGCTTTAAAATTCCGAGTATTTATGAAAAACGGATATTCCGCAGAAAAAAAAACACCGTTATAGAAAGCGACCCTTAGTTCAAAGAATATATATATTTTTCACGGTTAGATAATTCAAGTTAACAGTACAGAAATTATATTTGAAGCTTACAACAGATTGGTTTAAAATTCCGAGTAATTCAGTATTCCGATTATTTTTAAAAAAAAGATATTCCACAGAAGAAAAACAAACTTATAGAAAGCAACCTAGCTCAAATATATATATCTTCCACAGTTACATTATACAGGCTTTACAATGAAAAAAGAATTATTTGAAGTCTACAAGAAATTGCTTTAAAATTCCGAGTATTTTTATAAAAAAGGTATTAACTAGGAAAAAAAACACCTTTACAGAAAACGATCGTTAATTCAAAGAAAATATATATCTTCCGCAGTTAAATAATTCAAGCTTACAGTGCAGAAATTATATTTAGAGCTTACAACAGATTGGTTTAAAATTCCGGGTTAATTCCTTCACTGCCCATTTCAAAGGATTCTAAACAACCGCTGATGCAAAATTAGCTATTCACATTGGACAAATATGGATTAAATTTTTGTTTTGCGTCTGAATCTGCTTGAATAGTTGATGAACCATTCATGAGCAAGGAAGATTACATTTCCGCTGGGGCACTGATTAATAAGATTTATCAGCTGTCTTTCCAAAGCATCAACATGGTTTTCCCACTGGTTATTCTTGCGCATTGCTAAATTAGGAGAACAGGCTAAGGATTCAGAGATTATGGACGGAGGAATAAAACAGGATAATGCAATATTAATACCCCTCATGTCGAAGAGATTTGTTTTGATTAATTTCTTGTACTTTGGAGGTACAAGAGGGTGTATCGTTTGAGGGTGTGGTGTGTTTTGGGATGTTTTAAGAAAAAGATGGGTAACAAGATTATATAGTACATCAATATGGAAATCGGTTCGTATAATAAAATATTTAATACATTTCCGGAAATTAGGCAATTTTATAGTGGAAATATTAAAGGATATCACTAAGAAGGATAACACCTGTAAGAGCTTTACAATGACTATTATCAATTTTGAATTTCAACATGTTATTTTTTTGTTTGTTTATCAATAGTTTTTTGTTTACCAATATAACATTAATGGAGGACTTCAGAAACAAGTTATATTTGAAGTTTAAAACATATTGGTTTAAAATTCCGAGTGTTTTTATAAAAAGGTTATTCCGGCAATAAAACACCTTTATAGAAAGAGATCGTTAGACCAAAGAAAATGTATATCTTCCAAAGTTACATAATTCACTCTTATAGTGCAGAAATTATATTTGTAGCTTACAAAAAAATTGGTTCAAAATTCCGAATATTGCGAGTATCTTTATAAAAAAAGGATATTCTATTGACAAAAAATAGCTTTATAGATTGAAAGCGATCGGTTTAAAGAAAGTAAACATCTTCCACATTTACATAATTCCAGCTTACAGTGCAGAAATTGTATTTGAAGCATACAACAGATCGGTATAGAATTCTGAGTATATCGGTACGCAGAATATTTTTGTAAAAAAGGATATTCCGCAGAAAAAAACACCTTTATAGAATGTGATCGTGAGATCAAAGAAAATATAAATCTTAGTGACTGGAGCATCAACAGAAATTAACTTGGAAATTAACTTGAAGTTCTTCTTCAGTTGTCTGGGAAGAAGAGCTTAAAAATCTCATTTTCATTTAATTAATAAAGTTCTTAATCCAGACTGGCATGCACTTTGCTGTAATACCGGGTATGCGTTTTGGTATAATTTGTCATGCGCTTTGGCATAATATCGCCGCCAGAGTCAAGCTAGCGACATTGGTGCTTTTCTGTTTTCTTCGACTATTAATTAAAGTAAATTCTGTTTAAAAAAATTTCTCTTCAAACTATATTGTGCAAAAAGAGTATCACTGTGCAACTACAGCTGCTACAAATCAACAATATTAATTAGTAAGATGTTATTTACCAATTAATGCTTAATACTTGGTTAACTGCAATGTATTTCATTCAAATAATCGTAAAATTAAATATTTCTTTTTTAATCAATTTGGAATTCTATGAAAATAGCATCCTAAAATAATAATCCATAAAGCTCTTAATCCAGACTGGCATGGACTGTGTTATAATGACGTTTTGGTATAATTTGATATGCGCTTTGGCATAATATCGCTGTCAAAGTTCGGCTGTCTCAATGTGTGCTTTACTAGTTTTCTTCGACTATTAGTTAAGGTAAATTCTCTTTCAAAAAAGATTTCCTCAAACTTTATTTCTAAAAAAGAACCTTTCACTGAGTATCTACAGCTGCTACAAATCAACACTATTAATCAGTATGATATTATATACCAATTGAAAAAGAAACCTATTTATTTAAATAAAAAAATTAATACTTGGTAAACTCCATTGTATTTTACATTCAAGTAAACATAAAATAATTCATTTTTAATCAATTTGAAATTCCATAAAAATAACATTCTTCCATCAAATCCCTAATCTCTCAACACACACACGTCATTAAATGCCACATTTCACTCAACAAACAAACTCCAAATAAACGTGTACTGGACATATACTGGATATATACTGGAGGGAAGCCCGTTCTTGCAAATTGACTTCCAACAATTATGTCGGAATATGCGCGAGGTAATTTTCCCTCTCCAAGTTAATAACGAGTCGTTATTCTGTCACAATTAGTCTTAACTGCCCATAACAGCTGTTTCCTCTCCATTCCCCAACAATTAGCACGCCAATCTGACATTCCCTGTCTTTCCACTGCTTTTGTGCCCGACCGTTATTCAATGCGAAATGCCCACATTCTTGAATTCCTTATTACGCGCGGCTATCATTACTGTCATTTGAAATGATTTGGAGCCCTCATACCAATTGACGAGCTGATTAAGGATGCACCGTCATATACAGAATTAGAACAATCGGTATATATGAATTCTCTGGCTGTTGTAATGAGACGCACATAAATATATTAGATTCGCCCGGAGGATTCCGATATGTTTCTGTATTTAATGCACAAAAGTGAGATGGGAGTAAACAGATGGAAAACTCTTCTGTGTTTATTTGACGTAGTTATCCAATTTTGGAAAAGCAAAATATAGCTTTTCTTGTTGAAATATATGTTATTGCGCTTTCAACGTATTTACCGAATTGGAACCGACAGATTTGAAATTTAATGTGAATTGAGTGCTGAAATTATGGGAAATGCTGGAATTACATAACAATAAAAAAAAAATAACAAAATGGAAATGTCTATATATTTAAAAACTTTAATAACATTTCTAAAATTGGATTTGTTTAATACATAAGTCAGAAACAAAATAACGTTTCATTTGTTTTCTAAAATTGTACTCGATATAAAAAGAATGTTTCAATAAATTTTGTAAGAAAACAACTGAATAAAAAGAAATATGAACATATTCTAAATATGTTTACAATTTTATTTTAATATACTTATTTTAAAGAATTTGGCTAATTTGCATAGCTGAATATCCTTATATTATGTATTTAAACCGAACAAAACCTACAATTATATATATTTATTTTATTACATTTAACTTTAAATAATAAATTTAAAAAAAATATACTTTATTAATTAATAATATTGTTTATCAATGTGTAATTATGAAGATTAGTAAAATATAATAATTAACAGGATTCAGCCTAATATAATTTTTAACTTAAAATGCATCAGCACATTCTAACGTAGTTGCATATACTTTATATTTTCTAATCTTATTGGAAAAATTAAAACCATATTATTATTTTTATGTTGTTGTTATTGTTGCAATGCAGCTGGCAATATAGGGACAGTTAATCTTTTTATCATAAACAAGAGCTGCACTGCTGTTATTCTTTTAGCACTACCCAGGGGGCACGGGGAAATGATTTGGAGTCCTCATACTAATTGACGAGCTGACTAAGGATGCACCGGCGTATGCAGAATTAGAACAATCGGTATATATGAATTCTCTGGCTTTTGTAATGAGACGCACAAAAATATATTAGATTCACCCGAGAGCAATCCGATATGTTTCTGTATTTAATGCACAAAAGTGAGATGGGAGTAAACAGATGGAAAACTCTTTGGTATTTATTTGAGGTAGTTATCCAATTTTAGGAAAGCGAAATATGATTTTTCTTGTTGAAAAATATCTTATTGCGTTTTCGCGTATTTACTGAATTGGAAACTGTCAGATGTGAAATTTAATGTAAATTGAGTGCTGAAGTTATGGAAAATGCTGGAATTGCATAGCAATAAAAAAAAATAACGAAAGGGAAATGTCTATATATTTAAAAACTTTAATAGCATTTCAAAAATTGGGTTTGTTTAAGACATAAGTCTAAAATAAAATAACGTTTCGTTTCTTTTCTGAAATTGTACTTAGATTTAAATAGGATGTTTCAACAAATTTCGTACGGAACAAAATATATTAAATTTTTAATAAGAGTTTTTTACAGCATTTTTATTTTCTCGAACAGAACAAACCTATAATTATGCTTATTTATTTTATTACATCGAACTTCAAATATTAACTTTTGAGAAATATATATATATATATATATATAGTATATTAATTAATTATATTATTTATCAATGTCTAATTATTAAGATTATTAAAAGATAATAAATAACCGAATTAATCTAATTATAATTTTCATTTAAAATGCATCATCCCATAACATAGTTGTATATATTTTATATCTCCTAATATTATTGAAAGAATTATTATCATTCATCATATTATTATCATCATCATCATTATCATCATGTAATCGTCATCATCATTATTATTATCATTATTATTATTAATTATTATCCTCATTATTATTATTATTATTATTATTATAAGAAATATGGATAAATAAAAGATTTAAAATGTTAATTAATTATACAACAGATTTATTCGCATATTTTATAACTAATGAGAATCATCTTTATGATTTATATTTTATTATTAACTTCACCAAAATAAAATACACAGATAAAAAAAACAGATAAAAAAAAGTTTTCTAATAAAACCCACTAATTAAATTGACAATATAAACCTCAATATGCGTATTTTCACTTGGAAACATAGAAAATTTCAATAGAATTATTTACATCTAGCATAAATGACTTTTTTTTATTATACCAATAAATTACAAATGTCATCTGCATAGCTAAATATCTTTCAACAAGAAGTTCCTTTTGAAAGATTTATATTGAGTCTTTCACCATCTTATTTGTTACGATTCAATTTTATCATAACATGATAAAATCTATTTCTTCAGACACTCAATAAAATTGCAGTCAGTCATTGTTGACGAAATATTACAAAAAAAGAAAGATTTCTTAATCATCAGTTCAAGACTAAAACTAGCAGCAGAACTTGATGCAGACATAGTTTTGCTCAAAATGACAATAGAATGCATTCAAGAAGAACATACACATGTTCGATTCTAATTAACTTCACAAAACATTTTCTCTCGAATGCGAACAAAATTCGCACACCTATGTTTTCCTATTGTTAGCCGAATCCTTACTTATTGGTGTACAAGTTGCACCAGTTGTGTATTTCCCAATTCCCCAGTTGCATTCAGATGGAAATCTTCCCGCTCTCTCTGGATTTGTACATCTCTATCCATGCCAACCCATTGTTTCCCATTACTTTAGCATGATGCATTCTGTTTAATTGGATCTTAATACAAATTTCTTGGTGAATACTAAAAGACTTCAGTGAACAATCAAAATCTTCTATAGGAAAGGTATAAAAGTTCTTGATTAACATATAGTAGTTCTGCGATGCCTATAAGGCTATAAACAAAGGATTCACGAATATATTACACAAAATGCATCCACAATCGCGTATAATGCTAACGTTTGAATAATATACTATGTTAAATATTTATGTGACACCCAAAATTGTAAGAAAAACAAATTTTACCCAGGAATGAGGCAAATCTTAGGGATTAAGTGAAAAAAATTGCCAAGGATGTGTTGGCTATGGATATTACTGAAATGGCTTTTTTTTTTTTATTGTACAAAATAGAATTGTTTTCATTTTCTACTTATTAAGCAATAAAATTCAAAGAAAGAATAGTTTGTCTTTTAATAAATGTTGTAACCGAGCTTCCACCTATACACTGGCAAGAACGCCCCCTGTGGCGTTCAGGAGTAACAGTCAGTAGGCTTAGAGACACTAAACCCAGGGGTGAGGTACAGGGCAACCCCGCACTTCTGTTGAGAAACGTTTATTTTACAGTCCCTTACTGCGACAGGAAATGTATTTAGCACAACCCTGTATATTAGTAGGCAGACCGACACTCACGCAGAGAGGAAATATATTTCACGCACCCTGCGCGTACCTGGGTATCAGATGAAATCCTTACACGAATCTATAATTATATATCTTTAAATGCGTTAAATATTGTATATATGTGGTGTTCGTACGTGTGTAAATAAAGCTGCGAATTCTCTAACCTGGGATTCAAGTATCTCAACCCAACCACACCCAGTTGAAATATGGCTGCCCAACTTGAGCACTACATAATTTATTTTTCATACTGCATATTTGTTGCTGCAAAATTTTCTTACAACATTAAATAAAACTTATTTTCCAATTAAAATTTTTTTTCTGAATTGCGTTTTTTTCCTGTATTTATATATATAATAATAATGATAATAAAAATAATAAGTGATAAAAAAATAATATTCGCAAAACAAATCATCCAAAAAAAATCAATTTTTTTTTAAATGATTTTTAAAATAAATTATTCAAAAAACTCAATTCTAAAACAAGATGAAAAACATTTTACATAATTTTTTTTAATTAAAAAATACCATAATATGAGATAAAAAGCCATTTTTTTTTTCATTTTAACAGAATTAAAAAGAACTACCACAAAAAAAAGGGAATAATTAAAAAAACTCATCCTGAATTATTAAATATTTTTTACCTAACAGCATTTTCAATTCATGTTGTTTAACTTTGCCTACAAAATCAAACAGAATAAAAAGTAAAATTTTAAAATTCATCAGAACTACAATTTAATTTACTTAAAACTTGAACTAATACACATGCTAGTCTAAAACCTTTTAAAATACACAGTTAATTAAACATTACCCTACTAAATCTTTATTTACAAACATAATGGGAAAATATATACATAAAATAAAATTATCATTAGCAATTTTACACATGGCGAAGTTTAATTTCATTTATCATTAAGCGGCAAAGGGAAAAATCTGCTGACACAAAATAATGAAGAAGAAAGGAGCAACAAAATGCATAAAGTGTGCAATTTATTCAAGAAAGAAAACTGCAAATATTGCAAGAATATCGTCTTTTGTAGGGTGAATAAACAAGAACTTCAGCCGAGTTAGCATTCCAGCACTTTCCCCAGATCTGAAAAAGAGTGTTTTAAAAAATAAAGAGCAGAAAGCTTTTAAGTTTGCCCCTCACGTTCAGCCATTTTTTTCTCCCGCAACGTATGCAACGAGAAATAAGCTGTTTTGGATGATTAAAAAACTTGAAGCAGTGAAAATAAATTTATTTAAATTGTTATAAAAGCTATCCACCGAATTAATCAAGTGGTATGATTGATTATATTTGAAATATTTTATGATATTTAAGATTTCGTTTGTAAATCATAGAATATTTTGTATTTTGGGAATTTTGGATTAAAATAAAAATGAAAATGTTCCTTATTATGAATTTAGAGTTTTATTTATTATTTGATGTCCTTTGCAAAGTATTTGCAACAAAAATAACACTTGTAGCTACTTTAACACTGTTAAATTTATTTAAAGTATAAAATACGTTGAAATTTTTTTTAAATAATGCAATACTAGTCAAAAAACATCAAATAATTTTAGCTTTAAATTAGCAAAAAACATAAAATATAGCTTTCAAATAATTTTTATGATTATTATTTCACTTTTCTTAAAAATTTCTTATGGTTATTCTTTCACTTTTTATAAAATACAATCTTCATTAAATAATATTTCAACTAATGGAAAATCTCAAAGTTAAACATATGAAAAATGAAGATTTAAATAATTAACCACTAATTACTTAAAATGATTCGTTTCTAGCTATTTAAAATCAAAATAAACAGAATTTGAAATAATTTTGAAAAAAAAATGCTTGATTTGAGCTGCAGATTTTTATTTGACATGCCTATTTTTTTCTTCTTTTTAATTAGCCATGATGCCGTCAGCCTACTGGCAGATTTCGAGGCTTGACATGTTTTATTTTCACGGGATAGGGTTCTCAGCCCTATGCAAAATTCTATACAGTCATATTAGTCCTGGTGTCTACGGTTTAGAACAACTACCAACATACATGGCACGGCTGGGACTCGATCCCTAAACTTGTGGCACCGAGCACCAGAGCGCTAGCCAATCGGAAATATTTTTCTACATTATTTAAAAACCAGAGAACTTAAAATAACTTTTAAAATATTTTATAAATTACGATATAAAATACTAGTAAATACTATACCAATATGGCCTATTTTCAAAACACACAAAAATTTGATAAAGATGAAGGAGCATTAAAAATATCCATCCTTTTAAATTGCACTAATTTGTAAGAATTATGTGCTCATTTAAGAGTGCAAAAAATATTCAGTCGAAAGAGTTTCAAAGGGAAAGAGCTATATTTTTTTACATTATTAAAAACTAAAAGCTTAAAATACTTTTAAAAATATTTTATAAATTACAATATAAAATACTAGCAGAAAACCAGTAAGTCCTATTTCCAAAATATACAAAAATTTGATAAAGGTGAAAGAGCATTAAAAAATTCCAGCCCTTTAAATTGCACTAATTTGTAAGAATTATATGCTCATTTAGGAGTGCAAAAAATATTCAGTCGAAATAGTTTCAAAGGAGGAGAGCAAAAAAAGCGATAAATTAATCTTTTGTAGCGGGATGGGTATATCATTAGCAGAAAAACAAAATCATCATTAGCGGCTTACTAGGTGGCGCGATTATATTATTATCGCATGCGACGCGGAAGCCTTGATTACAAATCTCATTACACAGCAAAATAATTTATGCTTTTCCCTTGAAAATGACACACACAAATTAAAAAATAACAAAAAAATGAGAGCTTGCAAATCATCAAAACCATGTAAACAGAAATAAAAAGTTAATAGACTGCAACCACCAAAAACATAAAATAACAAAAATATATATAATTATTCAGATACGATAAATTTTATACCATTAAATGAGAAGTTCAGAAAAGAAATTATATATCATAATAACAAAAAAAAATAAGTTCATAATTAATTTAAGCAACTTTAAATATATTTAATGCTAAAAATATTGACTTTTCACTTAGTATTTTTAGATAGCTATCGTATTATGTAAGGTAATTGTAGTTTAAATGCAATAAAATTTATACTCATTGAAGAAAAATAATTCGAATAATTGATTATACTGCGGAAAAAAATATTAGAAATTATGTAATTAAAGATTAACTTTTGAAACTTAACGCTCACTTTTTCTCCTCAAAACTCTAACAATTATTTACTATTAACGTAATAAATATTTTAATAAAGATTTTTTACATACTAGAACCAACAATGTAACTGGAAAAGTGCATTTCATGCATAAATTAAAGCATGACATACTCATGCACCGTATTGGTTCCAATATGCGTATGCTCTCTAATATTGTATGTAAAAAGGTATATATTTCGGTAAATTAATAATGCCCAGTGGAAAGCGCGCAGTTAAGTAAATGAAGAATAAGTATCTGGGCACTTCTGTGGTTTTGCAGAAGTGCCCAGATACTTATTATTCATTTACTTACGAGAACCAACAATGTAACAGGAAAAATGCATTACATGCACTGACTGAAGCATGGCATATTCATGAAAAGTATTGGTTCCAATATGCGTATACTCTGTAATATTGTATGTAAAAGATATTAATTGCTGTCAATTTATAATGCCTAGTGGAAAAGTGCCCAGATACTATGCAGAAATACTCAGATTCAAATCCACTGGTGGCGTTCATTGTAGTCACATCTTTCAGAAACAATCATACTAGATGTCGATTGTGACAACGTCTGTGTAAATTATCTCACATCGATAATCAAGCTGTTTGGTGGAATTTTCTCTCACACGACATGCAAATGTATGAATTTTCCTCTCATAGTCTTCCAGGGAGACAATGTCTCCCCCTCATCATCCATCAGAGGAAGCGAAGTAGAACACGAAGCCCCCAATGTTTTTAAAAAAAATATGTTACATAATATATCTTTAATGATGGATAAAAATATGAACTTTTAAAGCAATTAAATCGTTAAACCGAAAGAAAAAGACTTGCTAGATGCATTTTCGTATGGGTTCAATATGCGAATACGCTCTAATATTGTATGTAAAATGTATAAACCATTACATGCATATCATACATCAAATGTCTGTATGTGGCATATATAATTGAAATACGAGGGCCACCAATGTTTTAAATAAATAGGATGTTATATAACATATCTTTAATTTCGATGTATAAAAATATGAAATTTTAAAGCAATTAAATCGTTAAATTAAAAGACTTGCTAAATAATTTTACATTTTAATTAATAATGTCGAACTCACGAATTTTGCGTGAGACTTGTATTTAACCACTCGACCATTTTGAACTTTTATTTTGTTTCCCTTTTAAATATTACTTAAAAATTATAATAATAATATAAAACATTATATATATATATATATATATATTAAGCATTAATAAAGAAAAATTATTAAGTTAATTTTGTTAATAAATTAATCATATGTACATATATATTACTCCTTTTCTATTTAATCAATGGGTATAAAGCTTAATAAACTTTTCTCATTCACAAAAAGGAGATAAAGGTTACTATGCAACCAAGGTTCTCCGTCAACCTGGCAAATCGTGTGCGAAAATGTATTTACGACATGTAAATATTTCCAAAAATAAAATTGGAAAATCTTTCGCTACATGGCAACAAATCGATTCATATTAAAACAGAGCACCACATAGCTTCCCTTTACACAGTGTCTACAATATTTAAACTTCCCCTACTTTTTATTAATTTTTTTTTTCAACAACTAAAAATACTCTTGAAAACCGCTTTTGCAGGTGGCATTTAGACGTTCTCAATCGTTCCCAATCCATCACCAGGAAATCAAAAACCAGGAGCAAAAAGTAAGGTAAAAATATATTGACAGATAGAATTAAGCCTTGGAACATTTCGTTTATGTGAATTTTTTTTCAGGCCCCATTTGCAGTGGATGGAAATGAAGCATCCAAGAATCCATCTTTCTCATTTCCTGAGACCCAGGCATATGGCCTATTTATTCCCGCTCTCACCCCCCATTACGAATTGCCGGGGAATAGAAGGGTGGTAGGGGGGACCTGCAACATGTTCTGGCTTCATAATGCTGTTTAGTTTTGCTGTCATGCAATTTCCGTTTGCTAGTGCTGGGAAAAAATAAAAGTGCGTACTATTTTTTTTTCCTCCAATCTACAGCACAAAATGGTTCGACAAAATTGATAGTTGAAAACTAGTTTTCTCAACGAGGCTTGCGTGAACAGGAAATTTGATGTTAGGTAAATAAATGAACGCTTATTGAAATGTTAGTTCTAAAGGTCAAAAATAATTTAAATCTTTTTTTTTTAATTTTTTTTTTTTATTAAACCACATTACAAATCATTATTAAACCTTCAATCTTATTAAAAACAAATTATTAAATCTTTAATATTATTAATATTATCTTGTTCATAAACTGTCAATTCAAAATTTATTTATAAAATGAATTAATTGCTTTTATCCACAACAGTGTGTTTAAAAAATAAAACAGAGGGTTTTGACTTTAAAAAATTTAAAGAATTTTTATCCGTATTAGTGTATTTAATTAATATTAATTTATACGTAGAGACAGAAATTGGTAACATATGGTAACGGAAAGGATAAATGTCCTAAATTATCTTAAAAAAAAAAAAAAAAAAAAAAAAAAAAAAAAAAAAAGAGTTTTTCAATACAACTTTTCTATAGATAGATTCATTTTGATATTTTCCTTCTTATTAAATATAAATAATTCAATTTTCATCTTATCTTAATTTTGTATTGCTCGTCTCTCGATAAAAATTACATTTAAAAAGTATGCTAATAGCAATAAATAGGCAATTTGGCAATCAAAAGAATGCTGTATTGTGCAGGTTGGGCAACCGCATTGTAGATGGCAGTGTGGTTTGGTTGAGGTACTTGAATCATGAAACTGAAGTGAGTTGAGAAATCACTGTTTTATTTACATACGCATAAACACCACACATACAATTAGAGACATACAGTATTTAACACATCTAAAGACATTTAATTATAGATTAGTGGAATGATTCCACTTCTAAACCGAAAACCCGATATCCAAATAGAAGCGATAATAATATACTTCTTCTCTGGTTAGAGTCTGTAAGGCAACTAATACGCAGGCTCGCATTTAATATACTTCCTCTCAAGGTGAGAGACTGTAGTCCAACTAAATGATAATCAGTAAAATCGCATGGTTGTGCCGTACTTCCTCTCGAGTGATAGTCTCGAGATCAAATGACCATTTCTCCTGAACGCCACAGGGAAATATTTTTACCAGTTTATAAGAGGAAACACGTTACAATACACAGGGTGCACATGATATTATATACAGTTGGCACACGTTATTATACACAGGGCTGTGCTAAATATTTCCTCTCGGAGTGAGAGACCATAAGTTAAACTTTTCTCAACAGAATTGCGTGGAAAATCACAGGAAGGCTCTCTTGCCAATATGTAGGAGGACGTACGGTTACAATACTTTAATTTTATTAATGTTACACCTAATTTAAGTTTGGATGTTTTTAGAATTAAAAACTAACAAAATTATAACACTATAAACATTTTTATGATGTCTTTTCCTTTCATGGATTACATTTAATTATCTTTTGGATAAATAAATTAATAAGCATGCAGGCCTTAAGAGTTCTACTGATGGTGACGATATCTCTTTCTCAGAACTTGTATCTAGGGTGTATCTTGTATCTATTAGACATCAATTCCTATTGGAGATTCTGGTACACCCTAGTTTAACCGTCCTGCTTTAATTGGGACGGACAATAGATCTGAAATCTGAGCAGACGGTTCTTGCTAGGCTTCGCAGTGGTCATCATCGTGCTCAACGTCATGTGTCAGGCCTTAATGTTTGGTTTGCCCGAAATGTAGCATGACTCAAGCCAGTCCTGCTCATATCTTGGTTTGCATTGATTGCCAGAAAAGCCAGTTGTGCTCAAGTATTGGAGCGGTTTTCTGTTGTTTGAGAATACACGGGTTCATGGACTTGGTCTAGATCTTGCTGTCGACCAAGTGGGATAAGAAACAACAAAATTACCAAGTGATGACATGAAATCGGATATTTTTTTAATTGATTATAAAAGAGATATTATAATATAGGATACTATTTCTTATTTGATGTATTATATTGTTGATCGATTTAAATATTACTATCGAATCAATATTACTATCAGTCAATTACTTATCGAAAAAAAATTGGTACGATTATATTAAGAACAAAAACCATAGAACAATATAATAAAATCGGTTAAATTTCAAAGCAACAGATATTCTTACATCTAGAAGTCAATTTTAGTTATTTCCAACTCCATCCGGTAACACGAATAAAAAGGGATTCTTGAATATTTCTAACTCCATCCGGATATAAAAAGGGATTCCGTTTCCCTTTCAGGAGATATTATGGAAAAAATATTCTCCTGCAAAGTACTTGAAAACACTAATTTATTTCCCATTTTCTGTCTCCAAATCCTGAACAATGAGATCAGTTTATTTACTCTTGCACATAGCTTCCCCTACAGGACCGGAAGGGAACAGTAAAAAAAAATATACATATATTCTGTCCCAGAAAATAATAAACGAACGACAGGCGCAGTACCCGAGTCGTTTAGAAAAGCAAAAAAGTTCCATCCCCCTTCCAATATTTACAACTTCCAATAAACAGAAATAAAAAGTGGAAGTAAAAGCAATATTCGTGGCTCAGATGGGAACTCCTTATCCAGTCGTCGAGCCGGGCAATAAAAAACTTACAAAACGGCTCTTTATATTCCTGGTCCGATTTGCGGAAGCTGATGGCCATAAAATTACGGCCAGTCAATCCATCGTTCCAGAGAAGATCGTAGTCATTTGAATAATGACAGCACTCTGCGTCTTTATTCTTCTTCTGAATAAAAGATTATTACCCCTAAGAAATACACGAGGAGAGAGATAAAAAAAGAAAAGAAGATATTCGGAATATTTCATTCGTAATTCCTTATTCTTCCCTAGTTAAGGGGAGTTCATAATCTTCATACTAATCAATAGGAAGCACCTGTTCCGTGTATGATTATCGGGAAAATGTTGAGTTCGCCCCACTTCTAGTCTGGAGTGTGGCGTGACATTTTTGCGGGAATATCGAATCTTTTATGGGACTTTTTGTTAATTGATCAAAAGTCCCATGCACAGCTTTTTATTTGTATTGATCGACTTGGAGACTTTTGATAAATGACTAAGAGGTAATGGATTTTTCCTAGAATAGCATTCTGAATATGTATTAGTTTTGGATATGTATGCAAGATAAAAATATACTTCGTTAAATCTGACTGAAGTGTACTTACATTTTGATAATAAAAGTTTGTTTAACTTATTGCGTTTCTTAAATTTTTGAAACACAGAAATTAAATTATCCAGCAATACTCGCTGGAATTGTCGAGAAATGGATAGATAATATTGAGTTATCGCTTTAATTAGAATGTTTAATAAAGATACCGTATTGATTTACTAAAGGATATGTAATTTTAAATTAGAGCAAAAAAAAAAAAAAATGCAATATATATATAAAAAGATTATTAACAAACTTGAGACCATCAAGACCATTTATAAATAAATTAATTAAACACAAAATTCAGTAGATCAATAGATTAAATAACGTATATAATTTTTTAGGTCTAATTTAAAAAATTTATTTAAACTAAACCAAAAATTCTTTGCAAAAGTTAGAGAATATGCTTGGGTATTTTTTGGTGCAAACTTATGATAGCCAGTTTCTTTTTATGAAGACATGTTCATCCCTAAACAACAATATTCCCACATGAATAATGCTCCCTTAATGAATTTATCAATAAATCAATTTATTCATTTGTCCATTTCTATAACAAATGACTAGCTAATGATATAAAGCATTAAAGGCTAGTACTGATTTTACGATAACTTAAGAAAAAAAAAGTAATTAGCTAAGCTGGAAAAACCAAATAATAAAGAATATAAACTGACTATTTAATTTTGTTGTTGTCACTGTTGTTATCAATGGCTTTATTTGAACTCAATCCATACAAATTTGGCCATTTACAGTAGAAACAAAAAGAACCTATAAATAAATAAAACTACAAATGGAAAAGACCAGACATTCTTAACAAAAACGACTAAAAGATCTTAGAAACAAGTAAATGCTTTGAGGATAAAAATTTAAACAGCTAGAAGCACGATAATAAAAGCTCTTCAATAACGAGTACAAAAATCACCATTCTGTGATACGTTAGAGTACATGGTACAAGCAAGCAATTAGATGGGCTTATCTTAAGATTTCTCTGTCTTACATAAAACACATATATCAGAGTTCGCAATCCCTATTTTGGCCAGATGTTTTGGTCCTATTTGGCCAAGAGATTCGTGTCCAGTTGTTAATCTAAAATTGGCAACACTCTTTTTGCAAGATTATCCCCTAAATTTTTTCCAGTCATCCTCGGTTGTCTCCCAGACTTTTCCTTTAGTGCTAGATAGCAACTCACTAATATACGATGACTTAATTTTGTCCTCTATAATTCTCATAAAAGAGTCGAGAGGTATAGGACACTGTCCGTGAACTTTTTCTGCTCCTTTTTTTCCATAAGATCTGCCCATTCGCTTCCAACAATTCCAACATGTGATGGAATCCACAGGAGAGTGATGTATTTACCATTTTCATTAAGGAAATTTATATCTTGGTTGCAATTGCAGACCAATTTAGTTTTAAATGCACCAATTTTGCATATAAACATTAAAATAAAATTCTTGTAAGTAAAAAAAAGGTTATTTTTTATATTCTACAAATACTTTTTCTATTGCTTCGTAAATAAAAAAAACATACATTTACAAAAAATATATTAATGAATGCAAATCCTTATTTATTTCGACTTTTAGTCTATCGTCTCCCGGTGCATAAACTGGAAATCCCTTGCAAATAGAAATGCAAATAAATCCTGCATTTTTCCCAGACGCACGGGCACCAGTATAAATTCCATCAACCTACAAGAGTAAGAAAGACACTGCAGAAACGAAAGGCATTTCAATTTCAACCCTATCACTAGACATCTTCCTGGCTGATTCTCGAATTCAACTAAATCCGAAACTCTGAACAAAAAGCTCGGCGCGAGTCAGACAAGCTGCAGCAGTCGAATGACAAGTCTATGTATCACCGAATTCTTTTCTAGTTCTGTAGAAATTCAAACTCCCACTTTGTCAATAAAAACAAAAGAAAGGTAAAAAAAGAAAAAGTAAAAAAGAAGACATGCTACGACCAAACCAGCGAGAATAGAAGCTGGAACAAGCCATGGCATGAAGCTTGTGTTTCCACCAGCACTGAGAGCACTGCAAAACTTCGAAAAGGGAGTTGGATGTATTTTCCTAGTCCATGAATTATTCATGAATCCGATCTTCTGTCTCGTGGATATATTTTTTTTTCTTTCTACTTTAAAACTTCAGCCGGATAGAACATTCAATAGGTAGGAAAAAGAGACAGCAAATTGTTTGAGATCGAATTTATAAGGTACACGGCCGGATTGACATTTACTAAAAGACAGGAGTGTCAACTGTGCTTCTGATTAAATGGAGGAGAATTTTTCCCATAGATTTAATAACAGCTTTTTGGTAATGTTGATTGGATAAGATGCATGAAATAATTTTGTTACCCCAATGTCTAAAATTCAATCCAAATTTTCATAATTAAACGGTGTTTTTTAAATATAATTCTATCCATTAAATCTTAGCAATTATTATGTATGCATGTGAAATATTAAAATAAACGTTACATATTTATAAAAAGACAGATTGATCAATGAAATTTAATTTTTGTCAATCAGTTTTGGAAAGTAAATTTTAAGAAACATCAATCAATTTATAAACTTTTCTAATGATAATACCATTCATAATACAGAACCTTCATACCATTGGTGTAGTAGATAACCAAGCAGGTTTTTCTACTACAGTAGTTTGTAATATTGAAATAATTAAATGGTATAAACCATCACATATATATCCCCCTTCAGAGGCCTGTATGCGACATATACAAGTGGAACACGAGGTCCCTCAATGGTTTTAAAAAATATGCATGTTATATAACATCAATATATATAAAAACATATATGTTATATAATCAATATATTATAAACATGTTATATAACATCACATATAACATTTTAATAATTAATAAAAATATGAACTTTTAAAACAATTAAATAGTTAAAATAAAAGAAAAAGACTTATTAAATGCATTTTCGTAATGGTACCAATATGTATATACTCTCTGTATTGCATGTAAAAGGTATAAACGTAACATATACATTACCCATCAGAGGGCTTGTATGTGACACATATAAGTGGAACCACCAAGAGCTACCAATGTTTTAAAATATATGTTATTATATAATATATCTTTAATTTTGATAGATAAAAATATGAGCATTTAAAATTATTAAATCGTTAAATTAAAAGAAAGAGACTTTCAAATGCATTTTCGTATCGGTTCCCATATGCGTATACTCTCTAATATTGTACGTAGAAAGTCACATATACTGTATGACATACATATGACTGTATGTGACATATATAAGTGGAACACGAGGGTTGCCAATGTTTTTAAAAAAATATGTTATCATATAATATGTCTTTCATTTTTATGGATAAAAATTTGAACTGTTTAATCAACGAACAATTAAACGTTAAATTAAAAGAAAAAGACTTGCTACATGAATTAGCACACACATGCAACTGTTTCCAAAAATAAAATTGGAAATTGTTGCTACATGCAAACAAATCGATTCAAATTAAAACATAACACCACATGGCTTCCTTTTCCGCAGTGTCTACAATATTTAAACTACCCCTACTTTTCATTATTTTTTTTCCACCAACTAAAAATACTCTTGAAAACCGCTTTTGCAGGTGGCATTTAGACGTTCTCAATCGTTCCCAATCCATCACCAGGAAACCAAAAGCCATCAGCAAAAAGCATGGTAAAAATGTATTGACAGATAGAATTAAGCCTCGGAACATTTCGTTCATCTGAATTTTTTTTTCAGGCCCCATTTACAGTGGACGGAAAGGAAGCATCCAAGAATCCATCTTTCTCATTTCCTGGGACCCAGGCATATGGTCTATGGTCACCCCCCATTACGAATCAACCCGGGAATGGAAGGGGGTGGTGGGTGAAACTGGAAAAATGCATTACATGCGTAGAATGAAGCATGACATGTTCATGCACTGTATTGGTTCTAATAAACGTGTACTCTCTAATATTGTAGTGTATAGTTCGTTGTAGTCACATCTTTCAGAAACCATCAAACTAGATGTCGACTGTGATAAGGTATGTGTAAAGTTCCTGACATCGATAATCAAACTGATTGGTGAACGTTCTCCTCTCCCACGAAACGCAAATGTATGAATTTTCCTCTAATAATCTTCGTGGAAGGCAATGTTCTCCCCACATCACCCGTCAGAGGGATGTATGTGACATATATAAGTGGAGCACGAAATTCATGTATGTTTTAAAAAATATAATGCCATAAAATAGGTCTTTAATTTTGATGGAAAAAATTATGAATTGTTTCCAAAGCGTTAAATTAAAAGAAAAATATTTGCTAAATGTCTTTTCACACATATGCAAATATCTCTAAAAAAAAAAAATGTTTTGCGACATGCAAACAAATCGATTCAAATTACAATAGAACACCACATAGCTTCCCTTTACACAGTGTCTACAATCTTTAAATTACCCCTATTTTTCATTAATTTTTTTTCCTTTCATCAACTAAAAACACTTTTCAAAACCGCTTTTGCAAGTGGCATTTAGACGTTCTCAATCGTTCCCAATCCATCAACCAGGAAATCAAAAACCAGCAGCAAAAAGCATGGTAAAAATGTATTGACAGATAGAATTAAGCCTTGCAACATTTCGTTTATGTGAATTTTTTTTCAGGCCCCATTTGCAGTGAACGGAAATGAAGCCTCCAAGAATCCATCTTTCATTTCCTGAGACCCAGGCGTATGGTCTATTTATTACAGCTCTCACCCTTATTACGAATCAACCCGAGAATATTTAAATACATAACATCTTGTTTTTAATTATAATGATACGATTACTAATAAATTATATCTACTTGATAAACTGTGCAGTGAATTTAAGAAATCAAAATGAATTCAAAAATCTTATTCATTATTCTAATAAAAAAAAAAGATTGATTATGACAATAAACAATATTATGAATAAATTACTAATCTGTAACAGAGTGTTTATTAATTGACACGAAATAAATAATCTTAATTAATATTAGGACTAATCCATCCCATGTCAAATACTTTGAACTTTGAATTAATCTGGTTTAAAAATAAAAATGTAAATGTATTTGCAAACCTTGATTAAATTTTCCTTTCATGAATAAATTAGGAAATAAACAGCCTTAAATATTTAGATGCAAATTGTGTGCTTTATTGTTAAACGTATAAGCAACACATAGCCAATAAGAAATAAAGTAAAGCAAAATACCAAAAGTTCAAGAATTATCTTCATCTTTTATGTATCTTTGATTATTGTTTTATATGTATTTCTATGTATCTTTGATTATTGTTTGTTATGCATTTGTTATGAACTTTGTTTATGTATATTTTTGAATTCCTACTATTAGTTCCCATACTCGCTATATATATCTTGTTCAAATTTTTAATCGTTAAAAAATACTTTTTATTCATTCACTCAAGTTCACATACATTTTTTTGTAGTGGATGACACTTGATGTCAATACAGTTTTTCAAATATTAATTCATTAATTAAATTTAATTAATTAATATTTTTTTAGATTTAAGTTGCTTGTATCTAAGAGATGGCGCCAGATGTAAGAAGAAAATTTCAACTTTATTAGTAAATGAACTTTCCGCAATATAGTGAAAAAAAAGTAGGAATTGACTTTCAAAATTTGTTTTTTATATTACTTATTATATCTTATTTATATTTTTTTTGTATATATTTTATATCAACATTTAATTGCATTTACTTTGCAATATTTCTATTGCCTGTTTTCATGAATTAATAAAATAAAAAATATATACATAACTACCACACAATTTTTTTATTTTGTACATCATCTTTTACATTCATGATATATAGTTTGATAAGCTGTACATCGATGGGGAACAATAAATACACATTTCGCTTCTTTGCGAAATTCAAATAAATAACACCATTACATTTTGTCATGCACAAATACAGTTTCCGTCAAATAACAAATAAAACCACATCACAAATCAATTGTATACAGGTCAACATAGATTACAAGGGAGCACATCTTTTTCGCTGTTCGAGTATTTTAAAATAAATTTTCTAATGCAATTAAGTCTAATGCAAGCATGCAATTGTATCACTACATTAACGCGTTGAAAAATTATTGTACTTTTAAAGTGCTTTTAAGAATAAAAAAAATTAAATTTTTTTTCATAGATATAAAGATGCAAATAAAATGTTTAAAGCATACTTTGTAAGCCATATTTTAAATAAATAGCTTTACTTTTTTTAATAACAAACATTTTTTCTTAAAAAATTATGAAAATGTACTCAAAAATTACTGAATCAATAATTTTCTTATACTACAGATTTGGAAGCCATATTTAAAATGAATAGCTTTATTGTTTTTATTCATAAACAATTTTTCCTAAAATAATAAACAATTTTTCTTAAATTATTAAAATGTACTCAAAAATTTCTGTATCAATAATTTTGTTATACTATAGATTTGGAAGCCATATTTAAAGTAAATAGCTTTACTGTTGTTAATAATAAACAATATTCCTTAAAACTATACGCAATTATTCTTAAAAAAATATTAAAATGTACTCAAAAATTTATGTATCAATAATTTTGCTATACTACAGATATGAATGCGAATCTCTTTAATAATTCATTATTCCAAATAAAAATAACTTCGTAAATTGAAAATGTTATATCATTTTTCTTAAAAACTCAAGAAAAGAGAAATGAAAAAAAAAAATTGCTATGATATTGAATGAGTAATAGAAATAAAAATTTGCAGCATGATATATATAATTTGTTCATTTATGACTCAATTCTAACAGCGTGAAATATTTATTATCTATCAACATTAATTATTTAAACAAGATGACGCCAGAAAAAAATATATGATTATTGTTTGGATAACTTTCATTTCTAAAATATCAATTATAATTTTAGAGCTATGTCATGTACAAACATTACATTTCAAATCCCATCATATAGGTACAAATTCTTAATGTATTGATCGATAAAAGAGAGGCCGTGAAAATGACATAGATCCCCAGTTTTAAATAATTACACATCAAAGACATATATTCAATTTAAACTGTATTTTATCACTTTCAATATTATTTTAAATATAACTTTATGCACTTATTACACAAATATATAAGTGCTCCAAACGTCACACAGTCAATATATTCATTTAATTTTGGAATGCATGTACAATCACAACTTTTTTTTTAAATGGTTGCTCTTGACTCTCATTTCAAAGATGAAAGAAGCAGAAAAAGTTTTCATTCAAGTAGCAGGAATGTTTATTTTAATATCTTTTTTCCCTTCTCCTGAAGAAATGAGACATTTACATTTTTGTTTCAGTTAGCAAATTAAATTAGAAACCACAAAACTGCAAGTAATTATATTTTTATAAAGAGAAAAAAAAAAGTTTTTTTTTATCCTTCCCATTATTTTATACAAAATGATTTGATTTTTAAGCGAAAAAAATAATCAAGAGCAACCTAAATTTCATTAACTGTAATCACATTGACACTGTGCGCTTTGTGAAATTTCCAAAAGAGAGAAGAGAGAAAAATGCATAAAAATAAAAACGTTGGAAAACAAAACATTTTGTAAATATTCCAACTATGCAGGAATTTTTTCTTTTCAAGAATAAAAACCACTAACAATAATCCACAAATACACAAGCAAAAAAAGAAAAAAAAGAAAAGAAAATAAATAGTGAAAATTGAATATAATCCTTATGAATCCCCTTCAAAATTTGAAAAAGAGAAAAAAAAAACCAAATTCCTCCAAAATTATTTTTAAAAAATGTGAAACAATGAAATATAAATCCTTTTTCAGTAAACAAATTAATTATCTACTTTACAAATTACATTTCATTCTTTTTATTTTAATTATTTTGTATAAAATTTTCAAATCCTTTTATTGTAATTATTTTGTATAAAATTTCAAATCCTTTTATTGTAATTATTTTGTATAAAATTTCAAATACTTTTTTTTCTTCGAAGCAAATATCTTAAGCAGTATTTGTTTGCATTTTTTAATAACTTTTTCATATACTTTTCAATAATATAGATAAGGTTTTTAAAAAATTAATGTTAAGAAAAATTTGAATAATTAATTATTATGCTTCAAAGCAATGGTTATTAAAGTAGAGGTATGGGACTCTTTAGGGTGATCAAGAAAAAATCTTTAATCTCGAAATTATTCATATTAAATTTGTTATAAATATTGTAGATTTGATCTCCAATGTTGTAGGTACAACAGTCGCTTTTATTCAATTTTTCATTTTAAAGTAATTACAAATATTTTTAAAGATGGTATTTTACATTTATATATAATAAAATATAGACATCCAACATAGTTTTCATATTTTTTTGCATAATTATGAGGATCGTGAGTTTTTTTTTAATTTTGAAGGAGACAATGAACAAAATATTTAGACATTTAAAAGTATTAAACATAACTTAAGAGTAGATTTATTGACTGAAGAGTATTAAACATCATTAATTGAATTCATTCAAAATAAACCAAATATTCTTACAAAAATATTTGCAAATCCATAATTTTCTACAATCGTATAGCATTTCACTTGGCATAATTTTCCTGTATTTTGAGTTATGTTTCAGTTATAGTCAAAATTAACAATAGAAAACTGGTCACACACATTTAACTGTGTTCTCAAGAACACTATTAAAGAGTATTAATAATCCAAAGCCATCTCAAAGTAAACACCCCATAAAAAAGTTTTCAATGATACCCGTATCATTTGACTTAGATGAAAAAAACATTTATTTGTTCAGCTACTTGCTGTGATAAACAGGTTCCAATTCACACTTGAAAATTATACTCAAATTTTCGTGAAAGACGGTCCAAAAATCTTTTTTGTAGCTTGAATAATTTCGAAACAAGCACTAACCATACGACTAAAGAAGGAATGTAATTCTTTTACATAAAAGAATATAAAACAATTATCACAACACATTTACAATGGAATCCAGCAGTAAAGGAAACATCTAACAAATAAGTCAATCAACAATATTTCTCAATAAATGAAAATGAATGTGAAAACATTCACAAAGACAAGGTTCAAAAGGACAAATAAAAGACAATGGAATGCACCTACATGAAAACGATCGAAGCAACAAGTATAAATAAAGCATACAAGTGACATAGAATGACTCTTCAATTCAACAATTAGTGCATCATGTTAAGTATCACCAATGCCGTCAAAGACTTCATCGATTCGTCATAGTATGCACATTGATTCGTCATTTTATTGTCGAAAATAAATGTAATAACCAAATTTCTGAAAGCTAGTCGCCTTGATTCATCATGCTATAATAGATAAATGAGAGTTTGTTGGTGCCACCAGTCATTCAGGTCCAAGTCCACAGAGTCTGTAACAACCTTGAGCGCCAGGATCTCGACCAATGGGTAAATAAAGCATTGGTGAGCTTATGACACCAAAGCTTCATTTACCCATTGTCATCCTTGATGTCTGCAGTGTTGGTCAATGTCTGTGGAGGCTTTGTGGCCTGGGTCCTCCAATGCCCTGCGTTGCAGGTTCCAGCCCCAGCCCACCACTTGTGCATGTCCGGGTATGATTTGTTGTAAGGTGGGGCGTGCAGCATTGCACACATCCTGCACCAGAAGTAGGTGTTGATGAACTCCCCCGCACCTTTCCAGCGAAAGTACTCGTTGTACAGAGTGTCATTCTTGTCCAGTACAGTGAGGTATTCCGCCAGTTCTTTGGGTGACGAAAAGTCGTCCACGTGTATGTAGGAGTGGGGTGGTGCAGCCCTGGCGTAGTCTTCCGGTCGAGCTCCCATCACGATAGGGACGATATTACGACTGAAAAGAAAAATATTAATGTGGTTAAAACATGTTAGATTGGAAGTGACTACTAACACAGACTATTTTATTTGAGATAATTAGTAAATTAATTTTATTAATTATTAAAATAACAATTTTAAGTAATTAATTTTAATTAAATTAATGAAATTTGTTTTGCTGATATTAAGAAAATTAGTTTAAATAATTTTTTCAGAAAAAAATGTATAATATAATTTTAATCATGAAACAATTTTTAAAAATATTATGTCTTTAATATAAGAAACATATACCGTTGATTAACTTTCACAAATTGATAAGCTAAAATTTCATCATTTTTGAAATCAATAAATTTCTGACTTCAGATCATGTATAATATAGCTTTACATATAATCTTTAAATGGAATAGTTATGCTTCTTTCATGAAAAAATAGGATGTTAAAGAAATTTGTCACACAAGAACTGACACAGTAAATGAAAAATATATATATGTCATAATTGGTATAATATGCACATGCGATATCATGCGGCTTATAACGTTTTCAATAATCAAGCTGATTTAGGTTTCAAAAACTCAAATTAGTTGACAAACCATACATTTTTATTCATATTTATTGAAATAAAAAATAAACTGTACGATAATGGTGCATGAGAAGATCAGAAATAGTATTGTGAAACGAAAAGAGTATATTATTGTATTAAGAGCATATTATTATATTTTTATAGGTATATTATATATATGCTTAAGCTGTGTTATCATGCACCTTATAACATTTTCAGTTACCATGCTGATTACCGTTTTAATAACTCCAAATAATTGACAAATCATAGATTTATTCATATTCATTGAAGTAAAAGGTAAACTAGACAACAATTTCCCATGAAAAGAACAGTAGTGAAACAAAAAGAGGTTATATTCTATAAACTGGTTCATAACTTCTACTTTCTAAATGTTCATAACCATATTGCTGATAATCCCTTCTTTGTCCCCATGACCACATATGCTCGTATCCAAAAAGCGCTTATCAACACTCTTGGGCAGCCCCAGAAACTAACTTGTTCCTTATGGGAAAAGTTCCTCTCAGTTTAATATCCAATGCGATCCATCACTCTTGTTTCGTTAAACATGGAGTGGTGGAGATACAAGGAAGCTTAAGAGAGTAGCGACACCGCTGATAAAAAGTATCTGCAGACTTCCGAAGAAAAAAAAAGTTATACATGTTCAACCTATCATCAATCAAATTGTGCTTTCATATGTTGTTAAAGTTACTTACCAGAATAAAATTTTTACTTTCTTTTTTCTGCACGATATGGGGACAGATTACAGTGAAATAAAAATAGGGAACAAGTCAGAAAATGTATTTCGCATTTTAACTCAAGACGAATGGCATGGGATTTTAAGATATTTTTTAAAGATCTCAAATGTAAGTTTTATTGGAGATGGTTAAAGTTTTTTTTATATATAATGTACATATATATCAATACAAAGAGATGTTTTGAGATTCCCACTGGGATGAGATGAAAGAATTGTTGCAGAAAAGATGTACCAGATGATGCAAGTTCTTTTCTGCTATTGTTATTTATATTTTTTCACCATGAATTATGTTCTCTTATAGAACGAAAGAACTATGCTATCAGTTTTACTTTTCTCAATCTGTAGTTTTGAAATTTTACCATGATTTTCAAAGGTAATGTTCATATTCTTACAAATGCAATATCATGTTTATAAAAGATGCATTTTGAAATGTGATTTATTAAGTTAAAAGATA
This sequence comes from Caerostris darwini, assembly GCA_021605075.1. Lineage (NCBI taxonomy): Eukaryota > Metazoa > Arthropoda > Arachnida > Araneae > Araneidae > Caerostris > Caerostris darwini. Next base: position 61,263 of record BPLQ01000225.1, read on the forward strand.
AAGCCTTTATTTTAGGAATAATATTTTTTCTTATTAAGACAATATTTCAAATACAATTTAAAAAATTATTATTTAAATATCATGATTTTTCTTGAAATTTTGTGAATTCAGAAAGTTTTGTGAAGGCAGTAACAATTAAAGAATTTAAAAAAAAACATAACAAGATTAAGATTAAATTTTACGTCTATTGTATCATAGAAAATAATCTAGAAAACACAGATAGTCCATATTAATATTCTTAATGTAAAACAACAGCCTAATTTCTACAACCTGAACATAAATTATAATGTTAATACCGGTACCAATGTAAACAATAAATTAACAATTTTTCAATAATTGCATTTATTCTTTCATTGGTTGGCACATTGAACAGAAATTGATAATTATGAAATCGAAATCAATAATTTTGTGATTCTGAACGCCCTGACTGAAATCGCATAATAATCCACATTTAAGAAATTAATCAGAGACCGGACTTATTTATTATTTATTAATTGACAAATTTATTGAATAATTATTAGTAGATAAGTTACACAAAGTATTGGAAAGCAAAATTTTAAGAATTTGTTACACGAATATTAAATGTTTTAAGAAATGTTAAAATATTTAAATAAAAAAAATTAAATTCTATAATTTTTTGGCATTTTTTAATGTTAATAATGCATAATCAAGTAATTAATATAGATGATAATTCAGAACATCCAATAAGGTAAAATATATATTGTAATAATTTTGTATATATATATATGTGTAAGATCTGTTGTTGATATGATAGTAACTATACGGTTTCTCTCTCGCTCTGTGTATAGTATATGATATCATTATAGATGCAGCATTCATCAAGCATATAATGGTATATCATGTAGGCTAATATGTTACTAAATTTGCTACATTATCTATAGGCATTATACCCTTGTTAATTAGTTCCGCATAATACAGTGAATAGAGCTGCTGTTGATCTACATGCAACAAAGTTAAATTAACCAAAATTCTAAACCTAATAAATTTCGTTGCCAAACGTATATTAATTCTAATAAAACTTTTAATATTTCCTGTTTATCGAAATTATACTGATAAATACTGTTCTAAATACTGTCTATTTGAAAAGGCTTGAAAGTTAAACTGAATTATACATATAAATTCCAAATATTTGTATGGGCTTACAATAACAACAACAAACAAAACGATTGCTATTCATATAATATACCATTTCTAATAGAAAGCAGCATCAATATTTCATTAACTCGCAAACATTCAAATTCATAAACATGTTTTGCGTTAACAAAAACTGCATTCCAACATTAAATATACATTCTACTTAGAAGAACAAATTTTTTCTAAGATAAAATTAACCATTTTTCTTATCGCGACTCATACCACAAAGCATATCAAGTAGCTCCCAGAAATTAATTCCTCAAATCACTTGCCGAATGCTTCTTTCTGTTTTTCTGTTCATTTAATGAGTCAGTAATGGAACAAGGACTCATGAAATTCAGATGATCGCTAAAAACACGCATGGATGGCATACCAAAAAAATAAAAAATAAAAATAAAAAACACCATAACGGACCTGCTTAAGTACTCATTACTTTGGGCAATATAGTAGGGCAGTTGCTACCTTTTTAATGGTGGAGTTGATGCTTCTGGTTGTTGGTATTATACAGTTCTTTGATGTGTGTCCTTTATATATATATTCTTTATATATATTCTTGCAGTTTGTTTGATGAAACAAGAAAGTATGGAAAAAATTATATGATGCTTTTTGGCTTAGAATAATTTTTTTTGGGCAGAAAAAAATAACGTCAAAAAATTAACATATCTCCTAGATTATATATACATACACTGAAGTGACAAAAGTCATGGGATAGCAATATGCAAATTTTCAGATGGCAGTAACATCGCGTAGAACAGGTATAAATGCGCAGAGCTTTCATTTCTGTTCAAGTTATTCATGTGAAGAGGTTTTGACGTGATGATGACCGCACGACGGGAATTAACAGACTTTGAACACGGAATGTTAGTTGGAGCTAGACGCATGGGTCATGCCATTTCGGAAATCGTTAGGGAATTCAACATTCCCAGATCCACTGTGTCAAGAGTGTGCCGAGAGTATGAAATTTCAGGCATAACATCCCACCATGGACAGCGCAGTGGTCGACCGCCTGCACTTAACGACCGAGACGGGCGACGTCTGCAAAGAGTCGTAAATTCTAACAGACAAGCAACACTGCCTCAAATAACCGCAGAAATCAATGTGGGACGTACAAGGGACTTGTCTATTAGAACTGTTCTTGGCTGTAGCTTTCTTAAGCTATTCCAGCAGAAGACCGACTCGAGTGCCTTTACTGACAGAACGACATCGCTTGCAGCGATTCTCGTGGGCACGTGAGCATATCGGTTGGTCCCTAGATGAATGGAAAACCGTGGCCTGGTCCGATGAGTCACGATTTCAGTTGGTAAGTGCTGATGGTAGGGTTCGAGTGTGGCGCAGACCCCACGAAGCCATGGACCCAAACTGTCAGCAAGGCACTGTTCAAGCTGGTGGTGGCTCCGTAATGGTGTGGGCTGTTTTTTCATGGTATGGACTTGGTCCTCTGGTGCGACTGGACCGAACATTGACTGGAAATGCTTATGTTCAGCTACTTGGAGATCACTTGCAGCCATTCATGGACTTCATGTACCCAAACAACGATGGGATTTTTATGGATGACAATGCGCCATGTCACCGGGCCACAACTGTTCGCGATTGGTTTGAAGAACATTCTGGACAATTCCAACGAATGATCTGGCCACCTAGATCGCCCGACATGAATCCCATCGAGCATTTATGGGACATCATCGAGAGATCTGTTCGTGCCCAAAATCCTGCACCATCAACGCTTTCACAATTATGGACGTCTATCGAGACAGCATGGCTCAATATTCCTGCAGAAGACTTCCAACGACTTGTTGGGTCCATGCCACGTCGAGTTGCTGCACTTCGCCGGGCGAAAGGAGGGCCGACACGATATTAAGAGGTATCCCATGACTTTTGTCACTTCAGTGTATATATATATAGAAAAATAAGCATCTATTTCTATAATAAAAGCTTAGAATTATTCGTGAACTTGTAAAAGAAAAATGTACGGAAATAAATGTCTTTTAAATGTAAATTGAAATATGAATTTTGCGATTATACGTTTACAGTATTTTGAAACAACATGTCTTTCTTATAAGAAATCCTTAAGAATTTTAAAGATAAGTAAAAATTTCGAAATAATCTATAAATGCATTCATGTTAAAAGCATTCAAAAAATATTGCCACCCCACATCTATATAATCTGCTCCATAATGATGCCACATCTTGTTACCATTTTACATAGATAAAGAGAAGAGAGAATGAAAACGTTAATTCTTTCTACAAACTCATTTACAGTTAAATTACAGATGTACAGTTACGTAAAATGCATTAATGTAATTAATGAACTAAAAATTGATATTAAAACGATTGATATAGAAACTATGAGGATCTGCCTCACTTTTCCAAAAGAAGAAGACAAGAGAGTACCAAAATGTTAACTCGTTCTCCAAACTCTTGTTGACTCTCTGACTATTAAATTACAGCTGTGTAATTAATTCAAATAAATCAAAATAATTAATAAACTAAAAATTGATAGTAAAAAGACTCTAAATAATTGTTTATAGAAACTAGGAGGATCTATGTCACTTTTCACACTTCTATTATTTAATTTCACTATTTAGCGAATAAAATATTATTGAATGAATAATACAATTTTACCCAACCCCAAAGCTTATTTCGAGGCCTGATAATCCAGTGACTAGTGCTCTGGCGCTTGGTGCTATGGATGTTTATAGTGGTTCTGAATTTATTTTAAATCGTAGATACCCGTCTAATATGACTGTGGAGTGTTGGGCGTGTGGCTGACAACCTTAAAAAAAGAAAACATCTCATATTTCGGAATCTGTTGGTAGGCAGACGGTCTTGGTCCACCATGGGGCTGTTGGCAATTGAAGAAGAATAATGCTTAATTAATAAAACGAAATTTTTTTTGCATTACCTAAAGTGTTTGTATTATTTAGAGAGTCAATCAAAATAAATTCAAAATAAAATTCAATCAAATTTTAAATTAAACATCTTTGAATCTGCCAGTAAATATTCCTTGGCCCACCATGGTGGTACATTGAACAAGAATCTTATTTAATAAAACGAAAATTTTTATATTATCTAAAGAGTTTGTTTTTGATTGATCTAAGTATACAATTATTAATGTGTTAAAACACTTTGGTAAGTATTATTTGTTTCACACAATGCCAATATTTTCAATAGATATATTTGTAGAATTAGTAATTGAAAAAAAAAACACGCCAGTTGCACTGGTTATGCCATGTTATTTGATGCCAGATATATCGTCACGTTATTTAAGCGAATTTTGATGCGATTTCGAATGGGAATCTGAGTAACTGGCGACCTTCTCTCACTTATTCTATAAATATTTCTACAGCTTGATGAGATATTGATATTGACGGTAAAGAATACTTAAAGTGTTTTAACACATTATAATAATTAGAAGAACTTCGAGAGTCAATCAAGAACAAACTGTTTAGATAATGTAAAAATTTTCGTTTTATTAAGTAAGCATTCTTCTTCAATGGCCAACAGCCTTATGGGGGGCCTAGGACATCTACCTACTGGCAGATTCCAAAACATGAGATGATTTCTTTGAATGGAAATTGTATTTCATTGAATTTTTCATGCAATCTATTTTAGTTTAAATAACTAAAAATATATTGCATGAAAAATTCAACCTGTGAAAGTCTTAGTCTGGTGAATGAGAGGCCATGCAAAGTCTTGTCGATCAAAACTCGATAAATCGAACCATAAGATTTATTTAATAATAAATGCTTATTGCGTAATGTTCTAATATTAAAACTCTACAAAAATATATATAAAATAAGAATAGACATATTAAAAAGTCCCACTGGAGCATGAAACCTCATCCTTCTTCGATCGACCTCATTTACGTATGAATAGCTACACGCAGACATGCAGAAGACACTGGCGTAAATTACAACTTCAAAAGATATCGAACGCCAAGATTCAATTTCATAGAACACAGTTCGCAATTCTTCCAGTAGAATCATGGTGAAAAGTACCAGCAGCAAAAAGCAGATCCAGAACTGGTAGCGCCAACAATAGACGAATAAAAAAAAATTAATCAAAAGAAATTGAAAAACGGGGAAAGAGAATCTCTTTCAGACCAGCGAATATTGAAAGAAATATCGGATTCCATCCTGAAAGAATAATGGAAAGAAAGGAAGAGAAATAATCATCTGTGATAGCGAATGTGATCCACAAAAATGTTCTGGAAGGCTCTGACCCGAGTAAAAGCGATCGAGGGGAAGAAAGAATGAATATAAGAAAATTGAAATAAAGCGAAACTATGCGCAGCAAGATATTGGGATAAAACACATACACGATAAAAAGAAATAAAATAAAAGGAGGAAGCATACGATTTCTGGGTTATGAAGAAGCAACGAAAGTTTTATTTTAAATATAAGATCAGTATTTATTGTTGGAGACAATTTCTTAACCATAAAAGAGAAATTTGTATCCAGAAATTGAAAAAGAAATTGCAATTCTCCTTCACAATCAACCAATATATTTCAAAATGCATTATGGTTTAATATCAAATGTAACCGGATATTCAATATTTGATATTTCGTCTCTTTTTGTTCGTCTTTCGTTTACTGTGCAAGCAGTTATCTGGTTAAAAGCATATCTACAAATTTAATGTAGAAGACAATAGAAGACCAACAGATGAATGGATTTTTAGAAAATATTTTAGTTTATGTCTGCTAGCTAGGAGATTAAAAAGAAATCATATTCTAAACTGAAGTTAAAAAGGCTTCAGCTAAACATATGTCACTGCATTTAATATTAAATCGTAATAAATCTAATATATTTCAAAAAATGAATTAAGATTTAAAAGAGAAGTTTTTATATTCTTTCTGATGAGGGTATATAAAAAATTGAGTTAATTTAAAAAGATGAATAAACACAGATTGTTGAATTCGTAAAAATTTGTTAATTATCTTAAACATTCAGTTTTTAAATAAATATATTTCCATTCGATTTTTAAAGTTTTAGTCACATCTTTTTATGATCTCCCTTTTTTATGACGTTATGATTTTTGTGGAAAAATTTGGCAGATTAATATGTTTTCTTCAAGGTTTATACTTTGAAAGAGATTTATACTTCAAAAACATGTTGTGAGAAAAAGCAATCATGAATTTTTTTTCATTAATAAATTTATGAAACAAAAGTGTTCGAAGAAAGGCAAATAATTTGTATTGTACAATAGATTTACAGCTTTCTACTTCAAATGGAAAGAAAAATAGTTAAATAGAAATTTCACAAATCAATCATTAAAATTTTATAATAATTCTACGTTAATAATAGAATTCTACGTTATATTGTATTTGTTAAAGAAAGTTTTTTTTACGCTGTACTAAATTAAGATAAATTATACAGTATCTAGGAAAAAAAAAATAAATAAAAGATCCTTTTCTCCAAAATTCTAAAAACAACCCAATAAAGTTAGTAGATATGAATATCTTAGATATATTACATGATATTGATAGGATATATTTAATTAATAAGTCTTTCAAAATAAGATATCTTTTTTTATTACGTCAAAATATTAAATCAAATCATGGTTCATCTTTTAAATGAGTGCGCTTAGGAAAACAGCCAAATCCTGTTTCAATAAACTCCTCTTCTAATAGCTAGCACGATGCTTCTGATTAGACTTGCAAAATTCAATTGGCAGCTTTATTAATCAAGTCACAATTTAATAAGAGAGTTGGCTGCTCTGAGCGATGGAACAAACGATACCATTCTTTTCATACGTTCTCGTGGGGTATCGTTCAATTATCTATAGGGTGGAAAAGATAAATTTTCGAAAGATATCAGTATTTGTGGTAACAGCACGCTTTCCACAGTTCAGTATTGGATGATTGTAGTCTTCTGGGAATATTTTAATATTTGGAAAACAATCTTAGCAATATTGCAATACAAAGCAAAGATAGCCAAGTATATTGAAAAAATATATATGAAATTCCTTTTATATATTGTGTATGCCACGTTACCACCAATTAAAATATTATTAAATGGGATGCAAAGCATTGCGCTACGTTAAGCAAAGTATTTTTTAAAACATTTTTATATTCACATATAAAAGTATATTAATTCGTTATGATAATCTTTCTAATAATTGACGTTGTCGATTGGTTTTGTAATATCACATTTTTGCAATTTTTATCCAAATTTTGAAGTATAAAATTATATAATTAAGATGTGAATTTGATATTTTTATTTGAAATTCAAAGGTTTTAAGTATATTTAATCAAAACACGTTTAAAAAAGGTTAAATATTTTTAACCCAGGACATTTCACATTAAAAACCTTTTGCCAATAGGAGGAATTGTAGAAGAAAACGTAACTTTTAAATTCTTCAAAACAGAGCTTAGAAAAATTTCAGAGTTTTAAGGAAAAATAAAGCTATTTTTCTGAATAATAAATAATGTGAACTTGATTTAGGCATTTTAATATATAAACATCATTTTAAGTAATATTCCTATTAAATTGTCGTTTTTAGCTTTTTCTCAGAATGAACTTTTACGCATGTTCTTTTCACCTGAAACACCATAAAGCAAATAATGTTGATCCAAATGCTACTAAACTTGGTAAAATATTTTTCTTAAGTTTTTACAGGATAGATCTTGGGCATAATTCTAGCTACGTGAATATTTTTTATTTTAATTGTTAAGCTTGGAACTGCATGCAAATTTTGGAAGAATTTTTTTGTCAACAACATTTGAACCAATACAAAATATTAAATAATTAAGATATTAATTTATCAGAGGTCTATTCCCAATAAAATGTTAATAGAAACAAATACAGACTTTAAAAATTTAAAAAATATAAATTCGATTTTGAGTTATCATATTCTAACAATATCAATTTTGGGGCATTTTTATATTTATTGTAGCCTATAGAATTAAAAAATAATAGTAATAAATTTTTTTATGAGAAATCTTAAGTTTCTACATGTATTCCATCCTAAAATGTACAAAGATAAAGCATTTCAATAATTACAAAAAGAAAAATAAATCCTCCAAAGCTGTTCGTGTACCTTATAAATGCAATAAAAAATAAGACATGGTAAGAAATAATTTCATATCCTTCTATGAATGAAAAAATACATCTTAATAAACACTATTAAATTCAAAATACATCAAATACTGTGTAGATGTGCGCATAACGAATGCAGCGATTTATGAACTCATTAAATTGCATATTCAAAATGATTGATTTTTTAACGTTGGAGGCATCAAAAATACCAACAAATACAGAACCTCTTAACAGGGTGAGGTTTCCAGTTTGAGATCATGGCATTACAATCAATAAATTTATTTAAAAAATATCAAAAAGCTAAAATAAATCACGATCACTAAATAAATCACTTTATTTAAACTGCATATTTATCCCACATACATATGCATAATGGCAAGGAGGATTCAATATAAAACCACTGAACAAATATCGGGAGACATCATTCCGTTAAATGAAGCATCAAACTATTTGCCACAGCGTTTTTTCTTCAAAGAATAAAAAGGTCTTCGACTATTTCTAGGTTTCCTATTTAGCCACGGTGGTCATTATCTGGGAGTTATGGGACCATATTTTTGAGGCAGGGGGGTGTGACCACTGGCAATCCTTTCAGCGATCAATAGAGAGGCATTACCACGCTTGATTAGTGGAGCAAACTAATGGTGTCAAAGTCTACCGCTTCCCCAAGGACAGAAGTCCCTTGTGGGTACCTCCACAACACAATCGTTCCTTCCAAGCTCTACGGTGGAAAAAGAAAGTCCACACATGGATGATGAAACGGAAGATCCATTGACGTCAAAAGACACACAAAGAAGAGTTTAATAAAAAAATAAATCACAAATAGAAGATCCTAGGAAACGGAATTGGAGCATGAGCAGATTCTATAGTATGTGATTTTGGTTGAGTCAAAGAGTAACATTAAGGAAAAGTTAACTGAAGAAAAACAATATATACTATAAACGGCTGATTAATTCCAGTCTTATTACGTTTTCTGTACAAAATATTTTTTTTTCTTCTATATCTAAATATTTGCATTGAGCATAGGGCTGCCAACACAAATAAAAGTACTCTCCTTAAAAAGAAAACATCTCCTGTCTCGAAATCTGCCAATAGGCAGAGGGCTTTGGCCCACCATGGGGCTGCTGCGCCAATGAAGAAGAAACTATTTGCATTCAGTTTATAATAGTGTCATAATATTTGTTTCATTAAAACAAAAAAAAAAATGTGAGGCATTTTTTATTTGACTCAAATAATTTGATGTGAATAAAGATGGCGATTTATCCTTTTAGTTGATGCTAAACTGCTGTAAATTGGAAACATGCGAGAAGCTGTTAAATCAAAATTGTTGAAACCAAGATCGTTCCATTACTGAACCAAAATTGTTGAAACCAAGATCGTTCCATTACTGAACCAAAATTGTTGAAACCGAGAATGTTCCATTATTGAACCAAAATTGTTGATGCCAAGATTGTTCCATAGTTGAACCAAAAGGAAACCTAAATTGATGGTAATACACATTCAGAAAGTTTAAAGTTTTTCGGTATAAGTCATGTTGGAAATAAATCCAAAATCTTTTCACCCGATAACTAAAAATTGAAAAGGAAGAAAGGAAAGAACTGGTTTCTTTTTTTATAGCAAATGCCGTTTACACCAGTTAAATTTTCTGGCCCCCACAAAAAAATCCAGATCTAATCTAGGTTGAAGAGTCGTCTTTTCAGAAGTCTGACGTCAAAAGTTAGATGCAATTTAAGTCAAAAGTAGGTTCCGATTTGCTGGAGTTTTACGTACCGGAATTTCAGTTATTTGAAACTTCTTTCAGCTGCTGGAGTTTTACGTAAACATCTTTCAACTGGATGCATATTGAAAAATGGAAAGTAAAGAAATACAAGATCGAGAATTTTTTTGTGGATGTTGTTTACAATATATTTTGAAACTGAGCTTTTCGCCTGTACAGTTCGACTTTAGGTTTGCTATTTTAAAGAAGCCTCATTCTCATGTTTTGTAGAAATATTTCATTATGTTTGGCGAAAGGTTGAATGTGATGCTCGTATTGGTGGACAGGAAAATATGTAGAATTTTTATTGGTCCATTGAGTAATTTAGTGGTTAATATAGCTTTGGTATTGAATCTTTAGTCTTTGGTATGATTAACATTGAGAAAAAGCAGTTAAGGCACAATTTTTTTTGAAGCAATTAACTTTATATTCTTTAAAAAAACATTCGACTGACTTTTAAACTACACTAATTTAAAAACGACAACCTGAGGCCTGATGGCTAATTGGCTAGAGATCTGGCATTTGATACCACAGGCTTCAGGTTTGAAACCTGGCAATGGCATGGACGTTTGTGAGTGGTTCGGAATCCCCGATTAACTTTAGGACCCGATTTAATTAGCCTAAAGTGTGCACAAAATGACCGTAGAAAGAAAAAAATAATCAATGTTATTTTTATATGTATAGTACAGTGTCATGTTACAATTATCTAAATATTTTTTGTTCATGTGATATGTGGTATATTTCTGCTAATCGGTACAGAAATAAAAAACAGAAGATCTGGTTTGCTTACTCAATTAATATATTCTTCCTTCTTCTTCAATAGCGCAACAGTACCATGGTGGGCCAAGCAGTCTATTTACTGGCAGGATTCGAGACAAGAGGATTTTTTCTTTTTACGGTGTAAGGTTGTCAGTAATACACCCAGCACTCTACAATCATATTAGATCGGGACCTACGGTTTAAAGTGGGTTCCTAGTCACTAAACACATCCATGGCACAGTTGAGACTTTAACTCGAATAACTTTATTTCGAATATTTTTTGGCACTGAGGGCTACACCATATTGTTCTCTTAGTAAAATATATTTTATTTCTTGAAGTTTTAAACTTTGTTATAAAAAATAAGCAATATTTAAAAAAGACTAATATTATGAAAAAAAAATTTCAATGAACACAAATCAACATATGTTTTTTTCCATCATATTTCCTCAGTCGTATAGTTCTTCGTTAAAGCATTACCTAAATTTTGCTTTTTAAAATTTAAACATTCATTAAAGAGCCTGGTAAAAGCATATTTTCTTAAGAAATCAACGATATTTTTGAAAGATGTATATTTTTCACTGAGTATGTTTAGAATAACTAATTTATTCCACTTTAACCTATTATTTATCAATCCGATGCTTTCTTTTTCATGCAAAGATATTTAATTGGGCGCGGTCAGTACTTGGGTGGGTGACCACCTGGGAACACTGCATGCCGTTCAAATTTGGGACCTGAACGAGTGTCAGCGCTCGATCATCCCGGCAGTACCATGTTTTCTTTTTGTTGAACTTGTATACAATTTTTATCCTTCATAATCGGATTAATTCCACAAACACACTAAGATAATCAGTAGCATCAATCATAATCTGAAGTAGCAGTTTCAAAAATTCTTCTCATCCTTCAATCCAAATTTGTGGGTGAAAACTAGAACAGTATTATGAATTTATAAATTTACTCAACCCCCAGTATATACTCGGAAAAAAAAATACATAAATATTAAAACGAAATAAAAAAGAAAGAAAAACTGAGTTCTTTTAATTTTCCGTTTCTATGGATGTATCCTCAATGTATTTTTTTTTTATTTGAAACAGTCCAAAAACGTGGAATACACTTTCAATGCTCCAGGGAATAGGAAATATTTTTATTTTTGAAAATAAAAGAATGAAAAGGTTCTCTGGTTTCATAGGAAGTAAACTTGTGTCGGTCGTGAATTTTCAAAAAGCTGAAATTCCAAACAGAAGGTAAGGAATACTTTTATGATGACAACAAATAAAAAAAGAGCTTATAAAAGAAAACATTTTTCGTAAAATATAAACTCAATAAACTCGGTACACATTTGCATACAGATATATGTTGTTCGTTACTGCTTCAATTATGTTTGTAGAACATTAAATTTGATTTTGAGGTTTGTATTCGGTTTTTGAACATAAAAGTAAAAACAAAAAAACTAAACGAAAATATGTGTCAATTGGTTAATTTTGTTATTTTTTTTATTTTAATTGCTTTTGAGCTTAATTTTTTTAAAGAAAATTCAAGTTTTAATTTTTTTTTCTCAATAGAAATATTTCCGATGATATTCCTAACATTATTTGTAATTCTAAAATAAAAAATTTTAGTGAGAAATTTATTTTATTTTTAAATTTCATATTTTAATTTTATTTTTTTATATTATGTTTTATCATATATTTAAATTGTTTTTTTTCTAAAATCTTATCGTCATATCTCAGTTACGAAAGCATCAATTGATAATAGGCTTTCTATTTTCTTTGTATTTTCTCATAATGTCGCTCAAATCTCATATGTTTTATATTTCCCGAGTCGTATTTTCATCAGTTCTATTCAACATAATAAAATTGATTTCTTTTGGTGATCATTTGGTGATAATTTTTGCAAAATTCACCCCTCACTATTTTCTAATTTCCTGTATTTAATGAACTCTATATTCTTGTCACCGTCTATGTATGTGTACAGGACATTACCCATGTTATTTCCAAACTGCAGATTGGTATATCAGCTTTTTTACTGTGATGTGGTGCAGGGGCAATACAAATGTAAAGTGCAAATATAGCAAAGTAATACAAAAGTAGTACAACTACAACAAATCTAAAACATAACCAGCATGAATTACTCATTAAGTTTCGGTGTGGGTTAGTCTTCAAAAAGGCAAATGAAACGGGAACATAACTCCCTTCTTTCTAATCTCCTGACATTAAGAACCCTACATTCATGCCACCATGAATGTACGTGTACTCGACATTATACACATTATTTCGAAACTGCAGGTGAGTATATCAGCTTTCGGTACTATGATGTAGTGTAGCGGTAACACAAATGAGTCTAAAACATAACTTACTCATTAAGGTTCAGTGTGGGTTAGTTTTCAAAAATGCAAATGAATGTTGTAAATAAATATCTGAGAAGCCCAATCAATATTTATGAACATCTGAAGTCTAGACAGTGGCCATTGAAAACCAATTAAGACAATACATTATCTCCGGCACCGATTTCAGCTTGGATAAAAAAAAATCACCAATTAAATGCCATCCCAACCAAAAAGTATGAACCCTGCAAGTGCCACATTGCTTAATGATCAACCTGGTCGAAGGATCTTCCATTTCCTGGAAAGCAGGTGAGAAAGAGTCAATTCATTAGCGGGTGCAGGGGGAGGGGGAACCATGCCAAATGATTAATTACCAAGAATTTGAATGAGGGTAGGTAGGGGAAAGGAAATGCATCTCTCCCGTGTAGAAAAATGTAGAAATTTCCACCGAAATCCTGGAGCTCAAGACACAGGGCACATGGCGAGGATGGGGATTCACGAATGCATTGTCTTGAAATGTGGAATTAAAACGGATGTTTATCAACTTCCTCCAACTTGGAAAGTTAGTGGTGCTGCCACAGAGTTATGTGGAAACAAACGCAGGTTCCGGTGAGACTGAAGCTGGTGTAATGTGATCCCTTAATATTTTCCTTGTTAATTTGCAGAAACATATTATTCTGCAAGAATTCTAGGCGAAGAAATTCCACTGTTGTTTCAATCTGTTTAGTTAATTGTTAAACATATAATTAGGAAAGTGTAAAAAGACAGAACTAAAGTAATACTTGACTATAAATGCGGATTTTCTTATGTATGAGAAACAAAATCAATATTTATGAACATCTGAAGTCTAGACAGTTGCCATTTAAAACCAATTAAGAAAATGCAGTAACGCCGACACCGATTTCAATTTGGATAAAACCATTGAACGTTGGACCAATTAAATGCCATCTCATCCAAACAGTATCACCTTGAATGTGCCACATTGCTTAATGATAGTCAGCAGGTCGTATCGTCATATTTCAGTCAAGGAAACATCAAAAATGTATAATGGATTTTTTTTTATTTTCTTACAATCCCGTACAAATATCATATATTTTATAATCCTTGAGTGTTATTTTCACCAGCTCTATTCAGATAATTGCAGTAACATTCACTCTTCCCTTCTTTCTAATCTCCTGACTTAAATTAATTCTATAGACTTGCTACCGTCAAAGTACGTGTACAAGGCATTAAACTAATTATTTCCAGACTGCAGATAGGTATATCAACTTTCAGTAATGTGATGTTAGCTAGCATGAAATACTCATTAAGGTTCAGCGTGTGTTAGTTTTCAAAAAGGCAAATGAAACTGGCAAATAAAAATCTGAGAAACTTAATCAATATTTATGAACATCTGAAGTCTAGACTGTTCGCCATTGAAAACCAATTAAGACAATACGTTATCGCTGGCAGATTCCAACTTGGATAAAAAACTTCACCAATTAACTGCCATCTCAACCCAAAGTATCGCCCTGCAAGTGCCACATTGCTTAATGATCAATCGGGTCGAAGGATCTTAAATTTCCTGGAAAGCAGGTGAGAAAGAGAACCAAGAATTTGAATGAGGGTAGGTTGGGGAAAGGAAATGCATTTCTCCCGTGTAGGGAAAATGTAGGAATTTTCCCCAAAATCCAGAGCACAAGACACATGGGGACATAGCGAGGATGGGGAATCACGAATGCATTCGCTTGAAATGTGGAATTAAAACGGATGTTTATCAACTTCCTACAACTTGGAGAGTTAGTGGTGCTGCCACAGAGTAATGTGGAAACAAACGCAAATGGGGTTCCGGAGAGACTGCTGCCGGTGGTAGATGCGTTCTCTTAATATTGTCCTTAACGAAGTAAAGGAGTTTATTCGCAGAAAACAGAATGTTATTATGTTAAGAATTCTAGGCGAAGAAATCCTACTGTTAGTTTAATATGTGTAAGTAAATTGCGAAAGCATGTAATACAGAAAGAGTAAAAACACAAAAATAAAGTAAAGTAATATTTGAATATAAATGTTGATATGGTTAAAAGATTCTTAATAATAACGAATAAAATGTTACATAAAGAAAATTAAATGGAAATATATGTGGATGATTAGTGAAATAGTCTGTCAGAAATGAATAAAAAATTAATTTAACTGTTTTCCATCGTGTTTTTAATATTAATATAATAATAATTTAATAAGTTTTCAAACTGGTAGAGGATTGATTTGGAAGCTATGTTACATAGCAGAATGCAATGATGCTATCAGCAGTAAATGGTTAAATATATTTAAAATCTGAAATAAAAAAAATATTTTAAATTGACATTTAAATTGACAATTAAATTATTTTAAATTGACATTAAATTTATTTTGACATTTAAAATATATGACATATATCATTTTTAAAATTTTCCCTCGCATATAAAATGTTTAAAAATAATTTGAAAATTACATTGATAAATTCAGATCGCATATTATTAAGTTGCTAGAAATTTAGATTAACAGCACATTATTAAATATTATAATGTATAAGGTAAATTACATAATACGATTATATATAATACGATGACTTTCAATATACGATATTATAATACGATGACTTTTAAAAAATAGTATTACTGTCATATAAACATTCTCCATTTTAACAAAATTAGTATGTCATTTATTTACATTTCAATTAGTAAGTGCTTTATATACCTTTCAAAAATTAGTAAGTGCTTTATTAACATTTGAATGCATTTTATTTAAATTCTGACATAATTTCTGTGTTAGTAATCTTAATATAAATTGCAGACAAGTTCCATTCGTTTATTTGCACAAAATTGGATTTTAGTTCTACATATATTATAGAGCATTTAATTTTATATAATACTATATATAATGAAATAAATTTGATATTTTATAAGTTTTATTATACAAAGATTAAAATAGAAGAAACAGATGAATAACTGGTAGCAGATAAATTATAGTGAAGTATTTAAATATTGATAAAGTCGTTAAAAATGTTGTTGTACCATTTTGCTTTATTTTTTTTTTTTTTTAAATTACTACTAACAATAATATAACTATTAAAATCAAATGATTCTTAATAGTTCTTAATCTCCTGCCTTTTAGTATTAATACGGAATAACCGAAATTAGTAGTTTAAAAATGCTACTTTAAAATAGATCCTACTAAATAAATCTCACCCGTATACTAGAAATTTTTTTTATTAGTCAGAAACCCTATAAGCGCATTGACTTTTGACATTAAGAGCAAATATAGATCGATACAGAAGCAAGAGCTTTCTCTTCCTTAAGAAGAAAAAAATTGCCTACATGATAAATCTCAAATCCGAGAGTAGAAGTTAATTAATTCGCTCACTCCGACATACGTTATTATGTTATGTAAATATATCACAGAAACTTTTAAAAGTAATTTGAATTTATGATATGACAAACCTACATAATGTGCAACGGAAAAAAATATTAATGAAATAAAACGAATTATTAATCACATTTCCGAAAGGTGCAGACAAATCATGATTAATGACATATTAACAATTTTAATCACCATAGTTAATAAAATATATATTTTTACGCTTATATATATATATATATTTCATTTATTGTCAAAAATCACCAAAGAAATTTTTATGGAAAATACTTTTTTACTACTTTATCTGCAGTTATTCTACTGATACACTGCATTTATTTGTCAACCATACAATGGCATTGACTGATACAATACATTCGTTACTGATACAGATATATTGACTTTTTTTAAAATTACGTCGAAGACTGGGTCTTATATACCATTTCCCTCAGAACAGTTCAATACATGCTAGCCTTGAAGAAGGCATGTCGTGTGGGCTGCACCGACGAACGCTGTTACTCATTTAGCACTACCCAGGGGCACGTTTAGCTAGAAGATATGCTACGGACGCGAGTAACACTACCACCACGACGCTGTATAGTCAAATGAAACGATCTACGGTTTAAAGTGGATTCCGAACCATTACAAACATCCATGAAACCGTCGGGACTCGAGCCCGTAACCTGTGGCACCGAGGGCCAGTCACTCGGCCATCAGGCCCCGATACAGCAGACTTAGTGATAACCAGATTGAAAAAGAGGATATCCATTATCTCACATTTACATACACGACACGATAGAATAGCTCCAAATTGAAACGTGATTATGCAGTTAAATTAATACATCAAAAAAATTTGTTAAAAAATAATGCACATTCCTTTAAAAATAAATAAACAATTCGTGTTATATGGTACATTAATAAATTATGAAAAGAAAAATAAATTGATAAAGTTACACCTACACATACGGCAGGATGAAATAGCTCCATCTTGAAATATTCTGCAGTTAAATTAACACACCCAAAGATTTCGTTGTGTATGATATTGTAAAAAAATAAATATTCATTTCAAAATAGATAAATAATTGATCTTATATGATATATTAATAAATTATTAAAAGGAAGATAAATTATTAAAGATGATTCATAACGTTAAAAATTTATTCCATCCTTATGAAATAATAAAGAGTATACATATATTTTCATGGCAAAATTTTCAATTTTTTCAAACAGGATGCATTTAAATTCACCACCAATTCTAAAAAAAAAATGTCTTAAATTTAATAGCAGGTTTCTTTGAAAGCCGATTTCCGAAAAATCAAGATTGATTCGTCAATTACTGAATAAAGTGGCCGCTGACTAAAGGTCAGCATAATCCCAACTGTCCCCCATCCATCTCAATGAAAGCACTTAGCCGGATTAGACAGGAGAGGCGACTGACTCGAGGGAAGGGTTGACGTTGAGGGAAACGGGTTGATATCGCTCAGATTTTAGAACGAATTTAAGAATTTTAAAAAAGCAATGAAGGCAATTTAATCGTTTAGACATTTTTAGAATAATTTTAAATATTTTTTTATTCTTGCACTGTATTCCGATTTCATCGTTTGCGAAATTGTAGCAGTTTCACGTTACCAGAGATTATATTAAGAATGCCCGTTACATTATATCCACAAGAAAGAGTCAATTATTTCTAAAGAGACCTTCTAATGGTAACTGCTCTCTATTTAGTGCTGTGCTGTAGAAAACAAAGGGAAATTTAAATTAGTATTTTCAGATACTTTGTCACGATCACCATGGTGTTTATTCGTTTTTCAAGGTAGTGACTCTCTCGAAAGACACAAGAGAAAATCGAATCATCGCTCGCTTGAATTTAAGAAACATACGTAATCTTTGGGGAAGACTAATTCCAAATAATTACTTGGCCACATACAACATTCAAGAGATAGTCCATTTTGGTATGTTGTAGAAAATAAGAAAAAGTTTTAACTGATATTATTTGTCAAGATCACTAAAGTGTATATTCATTTTTCAAGATAGTGAATCTCACGAAAGATACTAGAGATAATCGAATCTTCACTAGCTTGAATGTTAAGAAGTGTAAGCGACCATTGACGAATAGTAACTCCAAATAATCTCTTGGTCACATACAGCTTTGAAGAGATAATCCATTTCGCTGTGTTGTAGTAAACAATGAAAAAATTTCAACTGGCATTCTTAAATTCTTTGTCACGATCACCATGGTGTCTACTAGTTTTTCAAGATAGTGACTCTTAAAAAAGACACTAGAAAGAATCGAATCTTCCCTCGCTTGAATGTTAACAAGTGTAAGCAACCATTGGTGAAAGGTAACTCCAAATGATTCATTGGTAAAATTCAATATTCAAGAGACAGTCCATTTCAAGAAAAACATTGTTGTAGGCAAAGAAGGCTATAAAAACAAAGTCGTCATATAAATTCATCAAATTAAAATAATCAAATAATTCTAATAAAGTCATCAATGAAAAGAAGTTGCAATAAGAATATGGGGAATGAAGTAACACATGGATGTTATCTGTGTAACCAAAGAAAGTTACATAGATCAGCTAAAAATAAGCAAAAATAAATCCACTTTGATCTTAATGCTATATTGTGCTCAAACTTTTCCTTCTTATTGTTGATAAGTTATTCTCATTTGTAATCAGGCCAATAATTTTGAATCAACAGTACAGTGTAAGTGTAATCTATATAAAATAGTCAATTTATTTTATTAAAATTTAAAGTGATGCACTTAGGACAGAACCAACAAGATGAAGATCACTTGCTCAGCATCATTATCATAAAGAAAAGCATTTTTGAGTAAATCGCTTTCGAAACGGAATACGATGGATGCAATAAATAAAGCAATTTTTCCTCGTCGCTTTTTTGATGCCCCAAAAGTACTGATCCATAAAACTGCTATCTAATGACTCTTTTTATTACTCTTTTTTTCGAATCCCTTTTCGCTGCGAATTGTTCTCATCAGGAAGAAGAAGAAACAGATAATACTCGAAAAGAAAATAAAGAAAAAAGTGAAACAAAGATCGCCAAACTCAAGGACTTTTTTTGGGGAAAAAAAGTTCGTAGCAGAATAAAGAACATAACAGGCTTCATAACTTTCGGGAGAAGGAATTTTCTTTACTTTTGGCTGTAGCCGTAACTTGGGATTGAATGGAAGGCACCTTTTCAATGGGTGAATAGGAGGAAAAGCAAAGAATCCTCTTTTTTCTTACTTATTTATTTCGAAGCTCATAAAAAAGGATGTTGTTGGAGAAGGTCATTCTCTTGTCGAAAATCATCCACTCCGGATATTTTTTTGAGATGAATTGACTGACAGCAATATTCAGTACTCTAGATTGGGATATTTTATTCTTTATTTTTCCTTCTCATCCCCATACCGAAGTATTTGTAGCCTCCTAACTGTTAGAAAATTGAAGATAAAATATCGGTTGATCACGATCAGCCCACAGACTGGGAGGATAGTATCCCCCAAGGTGATTTTTAAGTTTGGGTTGTCGTTCAACGGTCATTTTGTGTGTACTTTAAGCTGATTAGACTGGGACCTACAGTTTAACGTGGATTCTGAACCACTAACAAACATCAAAGATACCGCCAGGATTTGAACATGAAGCCTATGGTACCAGAGGCGAGAACGCTAGCTAATTGCCATCAGGCTACAGATAATTTTTAAGAGGTAACTATTGCATATTTGTGTGCGATATGATTGAAAACTCGTAAAATTCCCACCAGATAGCGCGATTATCAAAGTGAGACGCTTTACACACATTACCACAATCGCCATCATAACTTCTCGTTTTTAAAACCAACAATTCCACGATGGGATTCGAGCCTCAGCTATTCTGAACGGTAGTGTATATGTTCCCAATAGTCCACGAGTCGGGCAAGATTGAGATACTAAGGACTATACATATGTATATTCTCAGTGAGGAGACAGGCTTTACATTCTTATTCCCCACATGTTTTTTACTTTGCCATATGCACTTAGTGCCATAAAGCATGTCATATTCTTTAAAACTTTTATGTTGGGTTTTTATTAACATACCGTATGCCATAAACTTTATCATATACGTGCCATATGCTTTAAGGTATTTAAACTGTTTTTGAATTGAAGATTGATTAAAAAATAATGTCAGATATAAAATCAATGGTATAAATATTGGTTTAAATATGAATAATGGTTTAAATATTTTAAACCATTATTCAATTTCAGCATTTTCTTTTCCATTTTCTACTGCATTCACTTAACTTTCCATTATGTAATGTCACAATAAACATGAAAGAAAGCTTTTTCTCTTCTTTTATTGCTTCTGGCTGTAATGCTTTTCTGTTTCTGCTATCAAATTTAATGAACTCTAAAACAGTTTTTCATTTTAAATCTCGTGCATTATAAGAGGAGTTTCTCTTCGAAGATGTACAAAACAACGTCTGAGAAATCTTTCATCTGGTTTATTTGCAGAAATGGAGATGTTTTAGTTGAAGATAAGACAGAGCTTTCTGTTTTGGAAGGACAAATAACTTCAAAATTCAATTAAATATGACAAATTCGTGAAAAAATTGCAAGATAAATCAAATAAAAGGAAAAAGTAATTTGTTCAGATAAATTTTTAAAAAATGAAGATTCATTTTTTAGACTTATAGAGCAGTATCCATTTTGATTCAGACGAAATTTGGAATGAAATTCCAATGAAAATTTGAAATTGAAATCAATCAAAAAGTTTTTTTAAAACGATACTATAACTTATAGCGGACACATTTTGTAAAGAATGTATTCGATTGTCAAATTATTTTCAATTTTGAGTGTTCATGAAATTTCTTTTTACGAATCACTCAATACTTGATTAAATAAAATTTAATTAAAACTATACTTAGATTAATAATTATGAACCTAATCAAATAAATGAAAACTACCTGAAAACATTGCTTATGAATTATAACTTTTATTGCATAGTAAAGTATAATCACAGATATAAATCGAAAGTAAATACTTTGTAAATTTCTTTAGTAGGCATTTGTACTGCAATTTTAGAACAAATATTTTGGTTTGGAGTCATTTGTCACTTAAAATTAGTACAGGACATTTTACCATTTATACAGGGTAATTATAAAAGAAATTTCTCGATATATGAGAACTAGCTATCATACCGTTCCAGAAATTAAACAAAATTTAAGTTATACTGAGTCATGCTCTCAAGAATCATATGAAAAACAACAGAAGTTCTAACAGTAACGGTTACAGGGACACGATTTATAAAATTTCAAACGGAAACAATTACTTTTTTTTGTTGTAATGTGATCTCGATAGTGAAAAACCATAAATACCGTTGGAACAATACCTGTAGCACCCTAGACAGGCTAAGAAAAGAGAAAACAACCAAAAATTACAGATAAGCAGCAGAAAGCAAAACATTTTAATGTGTTTCACATATTTTCCACCTTCACATACGATGACGCTTTGCAAGCGGCAAATGGTGGATACCACTGAAGCACGTACTATGACAGCTAACCCATACGATGAAATGCTTTATCTGACGTCATATGGATTCAAGATGGCGTTCTCTGACATGTAGGGTCTTCTATCAAACGTTGCTTCACACAACAGTTTGGTGACATAATTATTTCCCACCATTTCACGTTTATGTGGCATCCAAGGTCCCCCGATTGCACTGCAGTGCAATGGGGGACCTTGGATGTGGGGATACCTGAAATCCAAAGTGTACGCATCTAATTCAAAAAATATATCTGATTTGAAAGAGGCCATCAGACATCAAGTTCAACGGGTATCTATGGCCAAGGCGCGTGCTTCGGTGCTATCCACCATCTGCCAAATGCTAAGTATCATCGTGTGTAAAGGAGTTCAGATGAAAATTTTTGAAACACATTAAAATGTATTGCTTTCTGCTGCTGCTGTATCTTTATTGTTTTTTACACTTCATAGTTCGTCTACGGCCGACTACAGGTACAGTTACCAACACTATTTATGGTTTTTCACTAAAGAGATCACATTCCAATGAAAGAAAAACTACGCGTTGTCATCTGAAATTTTCAAAATCTTGTCACTGCAAACGTTACAGTTACATTTTAACAGTCGTTCTTCATATAATTCTTAAGCAAAATACCTTAAATCAAAATTCTATTCAATTTTCATGAACTGATAGGTAGCGGATCATGTATCGAGGCAGTTTTTCATATTAAACACCTTGCATTATTGTGAAATTTTAAGAAAGAATTATTAAATTCTCTAAAAAATGCAGACAATATCTAAAATTCTGCATCTAGTTTATTTTACGTCAAGGAATTTTTACCGCGCAGTATTCAATAAATATT